>JARHVA010007369.1:0-2500 GCA_037957365.1 Torreya grandis
TTCTCCATTAGTGTGGTCAAACTAATGTCACTTATACATGCATTCCCACCAACTAACTTATCTCCAGTACCTTTTTTACATACCTCATACCCCTCAAATGAATGGAACTAGCCTAAAAGTTCTCAACCATGCTACCATTTTGCAGAGGGATTTTTATTGGCAAAAATGGAGGGATGAAAGCTTATGCACATGTGTGTGTTACCTGAAACTGAACCCTAGGAGGTTGGTGTTCTTTGTTATTTCCACTTCATTTTATTATTGGTTTGCATTCTATGTTAATGTTTTCTTCGTACATAACTTCTTATGTTCTTGGATTTTTTTTGAGTGCCTTTTTATTGTTTATTTTTTATTGCTTTGCCTTTTATGTTCCTAATTTTTTGTTCACTCCCACTTTCCACATGGCATGTCATGCTTTCCTCCATTAAATGTTGTGATTTTATTATTACCCTATGCACCATCGAACATCTCTCTCTCTCTCTCTCTCTCTCTCCTCTCTCTCTCTCTCTCTCTCCTCTCTCTCTCTCCTCTCTCTCTCTCTCCTCTCGTCTCTCTCTCTCATCTCTCTCCTCTCTCTCTCTCTCTCTCTCCCTCTCTCTCTCTCTCTCTCTCTCTCTCTCTCCTCTCTCTCTCTCTCATCACCTCCTCAACCCTTCTTCCCCTATATTAACATGGAAACCTACTCAAATTTTTTTTGACCATGTACGGTTTCAGAGACATTTTTTTTGCCTAAAAAAATGGGAGGGTTGGATTGTTATGTATAGGTATGTTGTTATTTATTATAAATCCAAAGCTAAATCCATAGATAATATTGTTCTAGATGGGAGTTTCAGGTAATTTTTTCCATTAGTGTGTAGATCCTACCCCAAATAGACATAGAATCTACCTAAAAGATCTCGACCATGTAGCATTTTACAAGAGAATTTTCATTGATATTATGGACAGATGACAATTATCTATTATTAGTAGGCCTTATATGTTCATGGTATTTTTGTGTGACTTAAAATTTTGACTAAATTTTTAGTGGTATGTTAATAGAGTGATAAAATTTTTACACACATGTGTGTTACCTATAACCGAATCCACAACTGTGTTCTTTTTTTCTATCACGTGGTTGTTATTTTTTATTGTGCCTTCTACGTGCATGGATTGTTTGCATGGATTCACATTTGAGTTAACATATAGTATTATGCTCATAGAGGCCATAAAGATATTCATTCACAAAGCACTAACTATTTTTATTTTTATATCAAACCATATAGTTTTCTAAATTATATGGCCATATTAGAAGATACTTGTCTCATTAATATGTAAGGAAGTTCCATTTTGGAGGGATGAAATGTTACCCAAAATATTTTTATTACCCATATGGATGAAAGGAAGTAAGGCCAAGGTTTGTTATTACCTCCTTCAGTTGATCTAGTGGGATCCCCTAAGAATGCAGACTTGAACCACCTAGTTTAAAAATTACGACCATCAATAATTTTCAAATGACCACATTATTTTATCATAAGCTTATAAGGTTGTGAAGGAAGGCACGGAGTGAAATTAAAATGGGCCATTAATATAAAATGTAGGGCCATGTTTAAAGATAAGTGTGTCCACAATACTAAATATCTAGTGGTGTGTGGATGGAAGTGCTAACATTTTATATTTGCATACCAATAAATATTATTATCTTTGTATAAAAATTAGGGTTTTCATTAACATACCAGTAAATGTTATTAATATGGGTCATTACTATATAACAAAGGGTAATTTAATAGTATGTGGATAGAAGCCCTGAAGGTTTTAATTCACATTCTAATAAATTTTAATTTCTTTCTATCATAAATAATAATTTCATCAACATACCATTAAATATTGAGTTAGATATATCAAACCAAATCTTACTGTGAACCCGTGTTGTTGTGTTAATGATATGTTGTTGTGATATTCATTCAAAATTTTCATTATGTTGTTTTCTTATCGATATGTTGTTATGTTGTTTATATGTTTGTTTGACATGTTGTTGATATGTTTTCCATTCTAGTTTCAATGTTGTTGATACCTTTTTCATTCTATTGTCAATTACTATATTCATGCATTCTTATTTTTTATACAAATTGAATTGTTGTAGAGGGTGAATGTTTGATGGACTACTCATTTTATGAGTTTTTTTACATACTTTGTGTTTCTTAACACTTTTTATGTTTTTGAATATTTATTTTTTTCCATTGTGTTTCTTAACATAGTATATTTATACAAAGTTTGGAATGATCGTACAATTACTTTTACAAAGTTTGTAATGCTCAACTCTATATTGCTTATATTATTTATATGTGTTGTTGATGTTTGTTATATGTGGGTAATGATGATAGATATCAAATTAAAGAGTGGAGAACAAAAATGGGGTGTTCATTTCCATGTGAATATATTTTTTAATTTCATTAAGCTTATGGGTAAGTACATAGAGTTGATGGATAATTTTGTGGAAATTTACCATAATGTGTGCGCATTATAA
>JARHVA010007369.1:7500-92500 GCA_037957365.1 Torreya grandis
ATGGTTTAAGGTTGTAGAGCACAGTGAAATGATGGTGTCCTTCACTCGGTATGATTCCTCTTCATCAATGCACATCCAACAAGAGTCTAACCTACATGCTCTTAGAGTGGGTGGTTGTTTGTTGACCTCTACTATGGATGAGCTGGACTAGACCTCTCGATGGAAATCAACTCCGCTAGTCATTGGTAAGCATTTGGGTATTGCCCTATGGGTGGGTTAATTTTTCTTTGGATTTATTGTCATCTTGACCTTGTGCCCATTTTTTGGATTTAGGTTTAATCTTCTTATCTTGGGTGGTAAATCTTGCTAGTTAATCTAGATTTGTAATGGCTTGCATTTGGTGCTAGTTCAATGTAATATGTTATAGTTAATTTTAGTTAGTTCTTTTTTGGCTTATTGGTCATTTTTTGTAAATACCCCCTCTCATGGATCCTCCCAAGTCACATGTTTTTTGTGTATTTGGTTCTTATTTTAAGATAATGTGTGAGGGACCCTTAACCCTCAATTATCTATCAAAAAAATCATAAGCTAATGATATAATAATGTGTTCATTTTAAAAATATTATTGGTTAATATTTTAAATTACGTGGTTTAAGTCTTCATTCTTAGGAGAGCCCTCCTAATTGGCTAAAGGAGGGAGAAAAAATATCTTGTCCTTACTTCTCCAATCATTATATAATATAAATATTTCTAGTAGGAAAATAAATGTGTTTCATATATATATATATATATATATATATATATATATATATATATATATATATATATATATATATATATATATCAACATTAATTCAAAAAAGTCTATTTTTTTTTACAAATACGATAACTGTCATTTGTATGTGAATGAACACTTTCAAGGCTTAGAATTAATTGTTCATTAATTTAACAAAAACAACTACAACAAATAATATTTTTAATGTGTGACATATATAGATCATACAAAAACATAATGCGTGAAAAATTAATACATGCACATATAAAACACAAAACAATATGAAATTAAAAAATAATTTGGTTTGATACAGAAACAATTACAATCCCTGAATGTGAATAAAAATCTTAATTTTGATACAAAGACTAACTTTTACTACTATGTGAATGAAATCCTTAAGGGCTTCCATCCACATACCAATAAATGTTAAGTATTCAATCCATGTAACAAGTTCATTTAATATAAAGATAGTAACATTTAACGATATTTTGAGTTAGATGTGAATGAAAACTCTGGAACAAATGTTGATTAATATATGAGTGAAAACATGGGTTCATGTGTGGGTAATGTTTCATTCCTTCCACATGGTGAATAAGTTGAATATGATGTGCATGGTGTAATTAACACACCACATTAATGGAAAAAATGGCTACCAATTACTTTCTAGCCTTGTTGAATGTATCTTGTAGAACATTTGCTTGTTGACTAGAAGGACCAATCAAATTCACCATATAATAAAGGCTTTTCTAAATATTTTCCACTATTATAGGGTGAATTTGAATGTTCCTAGAAGTGCACGAAAGCTTCCAGGGCTTCCATCAACATATTGGTGACTATTCAGTCTTCCAACAAATTTTGTGTAAAGAAATAGAAATGTGACACATATATAAAGCACACATCAACATGATTTGTGAAAACCTACAGGGCTTCCATTAAATTAACATGTTGACATTGTGGGTTCAGTTGTGGGTAACATTTCATCCCTTAAACATGGTACTTTTGGCATATAAATAACACAGACATCCTCCAACACATTTATAGAATTTAGCAAATGATAAGAGTTTAAACAAAAAAATAACATTAATTAGTATTTGAATGAATACCTTGACTGATGCCATGAACATACTAGTAAACATTGATTCAGATGTGGGTGCACAATAAAATAACATGCGTATAAAAGGCTAATTATAATAACTAGCACGCGAAAAGAAAAAACAAACATAGTTGTGGGTTTAGCTATAGGAAACATGTGTAAATTTTCATAACTCCATTGGCATATCAATAAATGTTTAGTCTGATGTGAAGTCACTATATATATATATATATATATATATATATATATATATATATATATATATATATATATATATATATATATATATATATATATATATATATATAAAGCACTATAAAGTATTTTTTTTCATCCCTCCATTCTATCGAAGGAAAATCCTCTTTGAAACATTGCATGATTGAGAACTTTCAAGTAGGTTCCATAGTCATTTATGGGGAGGAGGTACGCAAAAAGCTAGGGAGAGATGTTTGTTGCTTGAGGGATATATGGACTTCTTACCTAGAACATGGCCCTCTAAAATATTTAAACCTACTTGAATGTTAACTTAGTCTACTTTTAGATTATATCAAATTTGACACTCTCTTGAAATAAAACATTTGTTGCTCTTCAAATTTTTATCATCTATAGACAGATTATATGTCAACAAGATAATTTGAATTTTGAATGTTTTGGGAATGGTAGAGCTTAGATACTGTATTTACATTCATTTTTACAAGTGAAACATATTAAAGGATGTTGGTGGAGTCATATGTTGGAGCCAAGTGTTTGAATTTTGAATAGAATAAAATATAATAAAATGTAAGTGAAACAATTAAAATATTGTATAACCCCACCAATATTTCACATTTTATCTTGTATAACTTATAGTTAAATGTAGTAAAATGAATTTTAGGGACTCATTTTTTTTATAAAATTAATATTTTTTAATTGTTTGCAACTTTAAAATATTATCAATGGATATAATTTTTTTAAAAGTGTATTCAATTTTGAAAAAATATATTCATATTTATATATATAATATTCACTAAAATTAAAATGATATTCACTTTTCTAAAACATCATATACATTTTTTTTAATATAATATACAATTTTTTTATTACAATATTTATAATTTTAATATTCATATTTATAAATATAATATTCACTAAAATTAAAATGATATTCACTTTTATAAATATCATATACCTTTTTTTAATATAATGTACAATTTTTTTATTACAATATTTATAATTTTTAATATTCATATTTATAAATATAATATTCACTAAAATTAAAATGATATTCACTTTTATAAATATTATATACCTTTTTTTAATATAATGTATAATTTTTATACTAGAATATTTATAATTTTGAGATTATTTATATAAATAATAAAAAAACATTATTAAAATTTACATATAATTTTTATAAAAATTATATAAATAATATAATGAAATAAATCTTAATAAATTATAATAATAATAAAGGGTCGTAACTACTCACAACTCTTCTCCTAATATTCATTTGACAATCTCAATCCCTTTCCCCAAATTTTCATTTTTGAATGTCAATGAACTAATATAATTGTTAACTTTTGATAAATAAATTAAAAATTTACGTATTAATTGGTAAATAAATATTAAATATCTTTTATATATATATATATATATATATTGGTATCAGAAGGTTTTCAAATTTTCATCTCAGTGAAAATTGTCAAATATGACTGAGTAGAGCAAACCTTACTCGTTTACTTGGCTTTATTTAAGTCTTTAACTGTAATCAGTTTTAGCAAACCGTACAGTCAAGGTGCGTATTAATTAATCTTATCCTTTTGTGGATGCAACCACGAGCCAATACGTAATTTATTTGCAGCCTGCACTGTGGCAGATCTGTTGCAAATCTAGGGTAGATTCGTTTCATGGCCGCCATGGAAGAAGTGATAAATTTAAGGGCATTTTCTGAGGCTGCGAAAGTCTCTGGGCAACTTTATACTGCAGGAGCAAACTTGGGAAATGAGGTCGATTCAACTTTATACTTTTTATGCAGAAAGGGCGCGATACGCTGATGTAAGCAAATCATTTATCTAGTGTGGCGCACATGTGGTCGTCGAAGACTTCGATCTGTGTCAGTACTATTAATTTTTTAATTTACTCCTGCCAAAATATTAACCGGGAAAACTGTGTTTGACAGCTGTTTTTTAGGTTGCTAAAATTTAATTAAAGCAACACATTTATAATGGGAAATAAAGTTACTTCATAATTATATAACAAAGTAGAGTAGATGTAAAGTCTATTCACAAATAAATTAGTATATATATTTTAGATAAATTTATGTAAAATATAATGATAGATATTATTTTTGAAATACTCATAATTCAATATGATTTAGAGAATGATATTATTATAAAAAATGATATTTATTAGTCTATTTTACATAGATTTAATATAAAATAAATAAATAAATTCTTTTATTTTAAAGTAAATAAAATTTTCACAATAACAAATATAATTTAACTATTGTATATTATAAAATAGTAAATAAATAAATTTTATTTTCAAGTAAATAAAATAACTATAATAACAAATATAAAATAAATAAATAAATTCTTTTATTTTATAGTAAATAAAATTATCATAATAATAAATATAATTCACTTATCATACATCTCAAAATTGGTAAATAAATAAATAAAATATTTTATTTTAAAATAAATAAAATTACCATAATAAAAAATATAATTTATCTATCATAGAATCTATCATATATTCTAACATTGTAAATATATAATTAAAATTCTTTATTTTGTAAATAAAATTATTATAAAAAAATTATAATTCAACTGAATTATACATATCTACAATTAATTATATCATTAATTATGATACAGTAATAAAAATTGAAATAAGTAGATTTTGTACAGTAATAACAATTAAAATATATGACTCTTGTACCAAAAATACTAGAAATTTGAAATAAAAATTTGCAATTTTTTTTAACACGGTATTTTTTTTTTGACTCTTCTATATTGTGCTCTGCTTTGCCTTATACTCTTTATTTAAATTGGTGAATGATTTTTATCACACACACACACAAACAAATTTCATTTTAAAAAAAAATTGACTTATAATTAATTATTAATTATACTCTTCCACACCACTCAATATTAAATTATTTTTTAAATTTTTTTATTAAGTCGGCTTCCAATTAATTAATTATCAATTCACTTACCGATGATTTTTTCAACATTTAAAAAAAAAAATTGAAAGCACAAAATAATATTTATTTATTTTTGATTTTATTAAAATATATTTTTTGAATAATTTTTAATTTATATAAATGATAAAAGAATAATGTATATATTGAAATTATATCCCATCCATTAAAAAAATAATTAAATAGACTTATACTTTAGTTTCAGTATAAGTCTATTTAATATATTAAATTGATTATAATGTATGCATTTTTAAAAAATAAATAAATTATTAATTAAATTATATTTTCAAATTAATTATAAATAAATTATAAAATTATGATTGGTTATTAAGATAAATATATTTGATATAAATATATGTAATTTATGTGATTTTATATATATATATATATATTGTTATTTTGCAACAAATATCTTTTGTATGTATTATGGATTCAAATTTATTTTTATTTTGGGTGAATTTGTTAAAGGAAGCAATGATATCTCCTTATTTTAATTTATCTCATTCATCAAGTAATTTTTTCATATATGTCATGTAAAAGATACTTCTATATGTAGAGTTTGAATCACTATTTAGGGAGTATATAAGAATTGGTGAAATTTTCAAGGTAAAATATATTTTGAAATTTAATACAATAGTAAGTATGGGAAGAACAATCAAAATAGGATCTTTCAAGTTTCCATGAGGTAAATTGTTTAGAAAAAATATTTTTGGTTCTACCATGTGCAAATTTAAGAGTTCCAACGTTTCGGATACAATAGGTGTAAATTGTTAGAATTCTTAACTTTACACATGGTGAAACTAGACATATTATTTCTATACAAACACAATATCATGATATTTTATATTGGTGCCACTATAGAATGTCTTTCCCTCTTTTTCATCTACTTTTGTCAAGAATAGAGTCACATATGCCAAGCAAAAATAGCATAAGTTTTTTTAAAGAATTGGTACAATTTCAAAATCCACTATGTTTCATTTTACATCATCTCACCCAAGGAACACTTACATATATAATAGCATAATTGTATTGTGTAGGGAAATTTAAAATAAGAAATTACACTATGGTCATTGTCAGTATTATCCTCCAAATATTATAAAATGAGTATACAAGAATTTCATACGTCAATAGGTTGCAAAAAATACTATGTGATTTCCATAATTTAACTCTACTTCCCATGATATGTAGTGTAGTTGATGGCACAAATATTAAATTATCATATTATTTTGAACAAAATTATACACCTATGAACTATGCAAACCGATATCATTTCTCCAGTGTTTTGTTGCAAGGAATATGTGATGCACAAAAAGGGTTTTGGGATGTGTGTGCCAATGCTCCTGGTGGTCCCTGTGATAGTGATCATTGGAATTGTTCTGTAATAAAAAGAAGAGTACAAAACAGAGAAGTATTAGTATCTCCAACATTCTAAATAAAAGGAAGTATTATCAATCCCCAATTAATATGGGATTCTACATGTCCTATCTCTCCCTACTTATTAAAACCATTTAATAACAAGATTTCTACAATGCATGATCGTTTTGACAAAAACTTATCTAGAGTCCATGTGAAAATTGAGAATGTGTTTGGTGTGTTGAAAGGGAGATGGAGATTTCTTCATGATGTAGGTTTACAGTTGGATAAAGTGCTCAAGATTGTAGGGGCATGTTGTGTGCTTCACAATTTTTTACAAATAAATAATGAGGATGAGCCTGAAATCCAAGTAGCTTTATATAGTAATTCTTATTCTCAATAACGTAGTGCAGCAATGGAAAAAGACCAAGGAAAGGTACAAGGAGAGATTATTTTTCACAAATGGGAAAGACACTATAATTTTAGTTTCGAGCAACGATGTACTTTTTTATTACATAATATATACCATGTTATTATTATGGACTGTATGATGCATTCCTATATATATTTTATTTTAAAATATAAAAATAAATAAAATCGATAAAAAAATCCTTGTAATATGGAGTTGTACATCCAATATTTTCTCCATTTATTTACTTTCTTGTTCCATTTTTTCATGCTCAAGTTCTATCATTTTTTGTTCAATTTCTTTCATTGTTTGAGTGAAATGATACATACTTTTTTTCCATTCTCTCTCTAACATCTTCATTGGAGGCTCTTTTTCTCTTTACATGTTTGCATTCAACTCCATTTCTATTCAGGGGTTTCTTGATTTAATCCTTCAACATTTTCAATGTTGATAGATGGGCTTTCTGATTTCCCTTCCATGTCTTTTTTAGATGTAGATGTACTTACATTAACCCATTCTTTTCCCTTATATCCTCTCATAAGACCAATCACCTTGGATGTTTCCCCTATAATGAGATCCATATCTTCATAAAAACTCCATGTTGAAGGTGTTGCCCGTGTTGTGTTTTATATTTGTTTCTTTTTATTTGTATTTGTATTGAATACATGTGAATGATGTTCCAAAAACAAGATTTAGAGCATTTGCTACTTTATCCCGTTGTTTGTTACCTAGATTTCCATGGTTTTTAAAATCAATTCTTTCACTGTAGGTTTTGGCCAAAGCTCCTCTTTGTATTCCTTCTTCAACTCCTCATTTATTCCCTCAATATCATGTGTATGAGTTAATGAAATTGTTTCTTCTATTTTTGAATAATAAACATTATCAACAATATATATAGTATTTATATCTATTTGTGAAAGTGGAATGGAATGACCAAGTTTTAATACACATCCCTTATATTTTCTTGTGAATTTAGGATATAATTTTTTAAGAGTTTTACATAAAGAAAGCCATTTTGCGATAATTGTTTTGTTGTGTTAATAAACCCATATACTCTTCAAAACTTCTTAAAGTGGGTTTGAGACCTTAAAACTAAAATTCTGAAAATAAATTTGAATGTTTTTTATGGAATAGTGGATTTTCCATACCCTATAAAATTAATAATTATTACAATCATTTACATTGTTTAACTAATTTTATTTAAACTTTATTTGATTTGAAAATATTAAACTATTTCAAACACATTCTATTTCCTATCTTTTAGATATATAAAAAGACCATTAAAAATACATCAATAATTAAACCATATAATTTCAAAAAAAAAAAAAAAATGTTAAATAAATATGAAATTGAAAAATAAAAGTTTAAACCAAATAAAATTAAAATCCACATTACGTAAACCTAAACAAACAATTTGTTTTACTATAATAATAAAAATATATATATGCCTATCCAACCACTGATGAGGATATATATAAAAATATTATATTTATATTTTATTGTATTTTATTTTATGATTATTTTCATTTTACAAGTGTCAATTTTATGTTAAATATTTAAAGGAGACATGCAATATTGAACAAACAGAGGAAAAAGGGTACACGCTTGTTTTTCAAAGTAATAATAAAAAATACTTGAGATATACCAATTAAAAAACTTCAAAAAGAGGCATCCGAGATATTTAGAATTCATTGACATATACACAATGAAAAAACAATTTTTACTTGTAGTATACAAGAAGAGGCATCCGAGATATTTAGAATTCATTGACATATACTCAAAAAAAACTTCTGTGAATAATTAAATATTTTAAAAAAATTAATTTTGAGAACTGGATTTAAATTGAATGCTTGAAATTGAACTTATTTGAAATCGAAATATAAAAAATTGCCTTATCTTAGTTTCAAATTCAGAAGACTATTTACCCTCTATAAACCCTTATTTGTTGTCGTCTTTAAAACGAAGATATATTTATTTATAAATTTTTGTTGTAAAATTTATTTTTTAGTTTTGTTACAGTTACCCTTTCTGCAAAATTGATGTGATTTTAGTTTTTTTAAATATGACTGCGTAATAACTCATATTTTATGAACTTATACCTTAAATAATGTACGAAAATAGAAGGGCATTGTCTGATCCGGGGTGCAGAGTAGCTTGCAAGAAAAACACGTACATACAAACTAAGAGGTGTTTTCTTTATGTTGATAAACCATTCTCATATTCAAATTTGTGTTGATAGGACCACTCTTATATTTAATTTTGGGAGTACATTTTGGGTTTAATGTAGAGGTAGTGGTCTAATTACGTTATCTTTAAGAGGTGTTTTTTTCGTGTTGATAGGACCATTTTTATATTTGATTTTAGGGGCATGTCTTCGATCTAATTTGTTAGTAGTCTCATTTTATAAAACATTAACATGGTTTGTACAAAGATAATTGGGAGTGTTGTGAGTCTTTTTATTTTATTGAAAATTTAAATTAGTGGTTAAAATTTTATATTTATATGTTTCTATGAAACATTAGAGATAAAATTCTGAAACATTATATTCCACAAAAAATATGTATTTTATGTAAATGTATGAAATTATTGAAAAAATATTTAAAAATTTTATTTTATCAAAATTATATATTATAAAAAATACTATTTACATTAAATTCAAATCAATTAATAATTTATAAATATAAATCTACACCAAAATATAAATATTAACCTCTCTAATAATATATTTGAAAATTCTAATTACATATATTAATAATAACTTAAAAAAATTAATCTTAGTACTTTTAAAAAAAACTTTTACATTAAATTGGCAAATCTTTTAATACATACAATACTTTATAAACTTCATAGTCTTGCAAGTATTATTATGGTTCTCTTCACATATTCCTCCTATGTGATACATCATTTAAATCTAATACATTGAGATTTATAAAATATATTAAAATCATTACCAATCCATACCTTTACAACGAAAGTTCATCGAAGCTTAAGAAATTCACACCAAAAAACAATGAAAATTGGAAGCAATTGATTCAAATTTGTTAGAAAATCCATATGTTAAACTTAGAGCAATGGTTACTTTGAGGAACGATTTTTAAGAAAAATAAAGAGATCTTGAGCTCAAACTTTGCAATGCTTGTTATATAGATTTTACAGGAGGTTTATGCCATACACTAATATTTTATAGTGTGATCATTTTTTCACATAATATGTTTTAATATTTTATATTATTTTTATAATTTTATATATATAATAAGATTTTTTTGTTAAATTATTTAAAAAAAAGTTATTATTAGAGAATCAATTTTTGGGATTCGAGTTTGTATGGTGGTAAGTCTCAAAATTAGGAATTTATTTCAATTATATTTTTTTAAAACAAAAAATTCCAATTCAGATTATCTATGTATGCATAAAACTAATAAGTTAAATTACTTTTTATATTAATTATTGTTGTTATAGTCGTAGAACATAGTGGTTCACTAGGGTCCCGATAAAAAACTTATGGTATTGGTACCACATATGCTAAATTTAATGGTCATATGACCATATTTATGAAGGACTATATTCAGTGAGTGATTGTTAAAATAAAAAATTTCATATTTGTGAAGTAGTTAATTATTATCAAAATTTTATATGACAATTAAATTATTAAATTTAGTCCATTAGTAGATAGTAATTAATTTTGTTTTGATTGGTGCAGATATAATTTATTTAAATTTTTTATTGTTTCAAATTCTAGTTACCTTACACATCTAAGAACCATTTGTTAAAAAATATGGGTGCAAAATATCAAGTCCTTTAGAGAAAAAAGTGATGTTAAGAATGTAAAAAAACAATAACTAAAGGAAGTGAAAATTTTAATTTTAAGTAAAATAATGAATGTGAAGCAACTGGCCTTCCTTCACCTCCTCAAATAACATATATCAAATAAAAAAATATTTAGTTTCATTATCAATTTAATAAATTTTACCATGATTATTCATTTTTAACAATGGTCTTAAATCCTTTACTTCAATTATATTCAATAAATTCAACCTTTAAAAAATATTATATTTATACATATTAACTAATTATTTAAATAAAAGATAAAGAAATAGAAGTTACAAAACAAGAATTATTTTTAAAGTTATTTAAATAAAAGATAAAGAAATAGAGGTTACAAAACGCAAATAATTTTAAAAAAAAATAAAGACTTAAATTTCGGTGCCACTCAAACTATTTTTTATATAATTTAATTTATTTGATAGTTTTACCAATCATCAACACTATTCTCAACAACCAGATACAAACATAGGATTCATGGGGAACAACTAGATGATAGATAATTTACAGATTAAATATGCCCTGTTTACTAAATGGCGCAAATCTAGAAATGAAACAATATCATTACTTGGCCTTAATTCATGGAACGACGAATGCCACCTATTCACTCTAATATAGTAAAAAGATAAGATGCCCTGAAATGTTTGACCATATGAAGCAATCAAATATAAATATGCATGGAATGTGAAAAATGAATTACTTTTTATAAAGAGAACAAATTTGCATAGTAACTCCATAATAAGTTATGATTATGAGTAAAAGGATTTCATACAACATAATACAAGATACAAGATTAATAAATGTATGATAAGGACAACTACATCCCTAAAAAATAGGGATGAGTTCCTCCCAGAGAAATCTTATTGCATTTATCCATTAGAAAAACTATCCCTTTTTATATTGAAAACACGTCATCATAGTTTCAATACAAATTTAGGAATGTAAATTTGGATAGACTCTTAAAATGCATGTTGTTATTCATATTTTATGATATTTTACTCAACAATAATCAGTTATTATTATGGAATTTCACATCTTATTGCATTTATCCATTAGAAAAAGTATCTTTTTTATATTGAAAATGTTAGAAAATAAAAATATATAAAAAACACAAAATAAAACATTTAGATAATAACACATTCAGATTGCTATAGCAATTCTGGAAACAAGATTTTTAATAATCATCTTGATCTTTTGATCTTCTTGATCTTTTTCTTGATTTTGCTCAAATTACAATACTGTCCCATGGGTCTATTAAATAGATTTGAAAAACTAACAATAAATAGTAAAAACAAACCAAAGACTAATTTAGTCTTTACATGCAAACAGCAACTCTAACTGTTTAACTAACTCATAGTTAACTATTGCATGCATGAGGAGTGGAGAAATTAACTCTAGTCTCCAACACTCCCCCTTAATTTCTACCACAAACTCTTCCAGCATTTACAATGCCTAAATTTTGTCTACCAGCTTCAGCTAGGATGCTTTTCTTTTACAGAATACATTGCCTCTCATGTGGAATACACCACCTTGTGAAATACATTGCCTTATATGTGGAATACACCACCTTATCTTCATACAAAACAAATACAATTACTCAATGAGAGTTCACTCAATGTTTAAGACTGAGGAGTAGCCTGTCGAAACGCTATCAACGGACATGCTTATGTCCAACACTGCAAGCTTCCTGCTTGCTTACCTATCTTTCCCCTGATGCTTAACTACTCAGGTTTCCTCCAAGAACTCTGTTGGGTTCTTTCCACGTTGGTCTAGATTTACCAATGATTGCCCTGATCTTCAGACACTTTGACAGCTTCACTCGCTGTTCAACACATACACTTTGATAGCTTCACTCGCTATGTAACACAAGCTCTACGGAGCTCATCTTTTCAAATACGGAAAACATACGCCTTGTAAAACTGAATACATACAGCAAACAAGAAACAAAACAAATAAAAACATATCTTAGAAGGCTTTCGCTTGGTCAAAATAGACTCTATCGGAGACCACGAACTAGCTGGAATGCTTTAATGCCTTCTTCACCACTTCTTCGCTTCTACGGAAGCTTGAATTGCGCTTCACTTCTGCAAGTCTTCTGTGTAACATGCCTCTAGGTTGGGCGCTCTTTTTTCTGCTTTTTTTAAAACTTTCTTTGACTGCCTTGATCGGCTTCGGCTCTTCGGTTTGCACGACTTCAGGTGTAGGTGGGGCCTTTTCGACGGTCTCATCTTTGGTCTCGGCCGTCGGCTCATCCTTCACATCCTCCTTTGAGGGCAGCTCGATGAATTCATTGTTTGATGGCCTCCTGGTTTGCTGTTTCAAAAACACAGTCACCGACGACGGTTACACTGCCGTGGTCAGTCAATAATACTACTGATGTTGGTTATACTGCCGCGGTCGGTCATTAATACTGTCAATGTTGGTTATACTGCCGCGATCGGTCACTAATACTGTCGATGTCGGTTACTAATACTGTCGATGTCAGTTTTTTTTGTTTTTCGATCTGGGAGTCAGCCGATGTCGGTCTCTGTGCTACCTGTTGGCTCTTCCTTTACTCTCTGACTACGGCTGCTGCGTGCTTCTGCTGACTGCGCACTTCTGCAATCTCCGCTTCTCCTTGTGCTTCTGCTGCACAAATCTTTACCAGGGTCTGATACCAATTTGTCAGAATCAAGAGAGCATACAAAAACAAGAACTCAAACAAATAAATAAGAACTCAACCCAATTGCTACAACAATTTCTTGAAAGAAAGAGATTCTATTGATCTTCAATTTTCCTTACTTACAATGATGCACCCTTAGGGTCTTTAAATAAAATTGAATACAAACAATAATTAGAAAAATAAACTCAAGACTAATTTTAGTCTTTACATGCAAACTGCAACTCTAACAGTTTAACTAACTGTTTGTTAACTAACTGATAGTTAACTGCTGCATGCATGAGGAGTGGAGAAATTAACTCCAATCTCTAACAGAAAACAGGCCATCATATTTTCAATACAAATTTAAGAATGTAAGGAATTGATCTCCCATGAAAAAAAATTTAGATAGACTCTTAAAATGCATGATGTTATTCATATTTTATAATATTTTACTCAACAATAATCAATTGATATCATGGAATTTCACCTTATAGCTATAATAAGACTATGCAAAAAAAATCAATGCAAATGAAAAGCTCAAACATGGAATAACCATTTTTAGAACTTAACCATTACCTTGAACTTAACGAAACAAACATAATTTCATCTGGCTAATGAATACCCCCCAAAAAATAAAAAACTTACTCATTGAGACATATAATACATGCTTTAATCATTGGTATCATAAACTCGATGGACATACAGGAAAAGTTGCAAAGCAATACAGGACAATAATTACCGATTGCTATAAAAATGCACGAATGCCCAACCAATAATTTCTATTGTGGGATCATATACAAAAACATATAATTCAGAACAAAAATATGGGATCACAAGTTACGATTTGATTTTTTTATCTTGTATATATTTATTTAACAAACCTATTGAGTTTATATAGAGTATTCTTTTATTATAAATAACGAATTTGTACATATATGTTTTATTGTACCAAATTTAATATTTTAAATGGACATTTTAAATAATATTTAATCAATCACCAAGTTATAATATTAAATCAAATAAATGTTAAAAATAACAAAAATATATTTGTATAATTATATCGAAGGTGTTTCTATAATGATATTCAGAGGAGGTGATTGAAAAGTGTAATGGCATAAGAATATTAACATTTAATTATTTTTGACATTATAAAACGAAAAATAAAATAATTTAATTATATCCAAACCAACATAATTAAATAAAAAATTAATAATAAACATTATGATTTAAAATATATATAATTACAAATAAATTCAAACAAAAATATAAAATAAAATGAGAGAAATAAAAATTAAAGAAGAGTAAAAAAAAAGATTAAATTGAACTATATTGATCAGTAAAATATAAAGTTTTACATTTAATGTTTTAAGGATTTTTTTTTTTTCTCATTATTTTTCATATACATCTTCCCTCATTTTATTTTAAAATTGATTTTTATTTGATTGATTACATTATATTATAGAATCATAATTAATAAATAAATCTATGCAAAATAAATCGATAGATATCATTTTCGAAATATTTATATTGTATTAAAATGTGAGTGCCTCTAGAATAATATCTATCAATATATTTTACATAAATTTATCTGAATATATATTATACAAAAAATAATTTAAAATATTTTATTTGAAAAAGATAATAATCTTAGAATTCAGCTTAATAATGTATGTACATGTATTAATATTACAACTTAACTTCTCTACTGCAATATTTCACACTTATTACTGTTGTGAATCCCACTCTGTTGTAGTTGGGTACTTTAGTATCCTATTTTGTGAGGTTCTCAAATCAGAAGGACCAGCTAAAGAATTCTTGCGAATTTAAGTGCCCTTTCTTTTTCTTTGCATATCTATATATATTATTCCTAGTACAGCAAAGTAACTTCAGAATAATTTTATACATAGAAGCACTTTTTTGATACATGAGATAAAATCTTTGAATGCTCATAAACATTTTTTAGCAAGTAAATGATATTAGAATTTAAGAAAACTAACACACAAATGTATTAATGGATGCTGACACTTGGTATGTGATCGTTCCTTCTTACAATAATTCCATAGCATTGGATCTTTGAAATCAATTGAAAATATTGTTGCCTGCTAGCCAGCCGTAATATTGCAACTGATTGGTTATTTCCTTCATTAAAGTTCAAATCAAAATTAGGTTCAGTCACACTTACAATAAAGACAAGTTTACTTGCATAAAACTTGTTCTTGGGATCAAACGTATAGCTGCTAGTATGCAAAATGTTGATTTTAAAATTAACCATGTAGATTTAACATGCGATGGAAGGAAATAAAGATGCATCTAAAGCATTCAATCCTATATCAATAACATTACCAACAATCATAATCACCTTCTTGCTATTACATTATGAAGTATTTGAATGTCTTCTTTGTAGAATGAAAGTCGAGATTTGAAACATAACAACATAAAATTTTAGAGACCTTTGAAAATCTTGTTAAAAATAAATTATATAAAAAAAAGTCGATCTTAATAACATGTTTTTTTATCAAAGCACATTAAAATGCTTTGAAAGTTAATAATTATAAATTCTTTGTATTGAAGTAGTTTGAACTAAAACAATAGCAATAGCATTAAAAATCATTGTCTAAACTATGCAATGCCATAATTTTGCTCTATGATGAGCAAAAAGCCTTTACAATTAGTCATAGAAGCATTAGCCATTGGCATTGGATAAGCAAGGACTCATAGAAATAATAGCAAATTGTCAAAAATTTAAATTATTGAGCCACTACAATGTTAGTAATATTCAAGATTGTTGTCTAACACATGTAATCAGGTAGATTGCGTCTTTAATACATTTCTAAATCTTTTGGCCTAATACTTTTCATTATAACAGTAGCATTGGCCATATGCAGTTGGTAAATGTACATCGTTTGCTTTTAATATTTATAAATAAAGTAGAGTTTGATCAGGGCAGAGAATGGCGCATCTACATTGTCTTATCTGTCCAAAGTATTTAATAGGTACCTTATAATCTATTGTACAACTTATCTATCTTTTACCATCTACGTTTCTTAACTGAAAGCGAAAAACAAAGACAGTTATTCATGTAAATCAACTTAACCATAATAAAAAAAAAACTATAACAATTTAAATAGTACATGTGACAGATCTTGGAGTAAGCTTAATATCTAAAGTTGTGGTGCTCTTCAGTGTCAAGTAAGTAAAGGGACTAAAAACTTGCAAATCCTGTTTTTAGAAATGATTTAATGATATATCTTAGTCTAGAGTTAACAATCATGGAAATTGATCTGATTTTAAAACGTAAAGCTTTACATAATTAATGATATATTTAAATCATGAAATTTGTTAATCCAGGTGGTTAAGAGTAATTTGATAATATGAAAAAACTTGGTAAAATTATTGGTATGCACTCAAATCTATAGTCTATAGTAGTTTTAGAGATGTCGGACATAAACTCCAATTAATGCCTTTGATAAAAGTGAATAAACATGTATCTTGAATTCAATACAGATTTAGATTGGAGCAAGAAATAACATAAAACGATTCCTTTATCGAAATATTTGTATAGAATTGTCATATGCAAAGTAAAAATATATTTTTTAATGGTAAAATGGGGCTCTAGAGCAGTTTAAGTCGCAATCATGAAAATCGATGTGTGACGGTAAAAAAAAATAAAAAAAATAATAACAAATTCAATAATCATATGCTAACAAATTCAATAACCATGTCAAAATCATATACATTTTATTTACCAATATCAACATTCATTCTTGTACGAATTTCATGGAAACTGTAGCAAGAAACTGCATAGACAACACTGAGATATTATTTTCCATAGTACAAAAAAATGAAGAAAATTGTACAGGCATAAGTATCACTAACATAAAAATGCAATGACTCCTAAAGGATTAATTCGTTAATTTAGTATTGGATTCAAATAGACGTGATTTTGTATGCTTAGCCATTCTCAAAAAAATCTAAGGGCTTGTGCAATGCTATATTTGGTCCTGTGCACTTTGAGCTTAAGCCAGCTAAAAATGTATGCAGTGGGAGTTGAGTTTTTTGCATGTCGCAAACATAATTCAAAACAAACATCGAAATTTAAACAAACATAGAGAACATGCAAACAGTGCACCAAAAGCTGATATTATCTGCACAAACAAATAATTAAATCCGCATAGAAAAACAAAATAAATCATAACTATATCATGATACCCATTGAATAAGTTCACATAAATCACCTATTTTAGTTCATAGAAGTAGTTAATATTTGTAGTTTACAGTGACCACACATAATAATAAGCTCGTATCCAAAAATAAGTGATGGAACTGTGAGATATATCTCTATTCAAACTTACCAAATTTAATGCTTAGAGCATGGGATTCTATAGGCTTTGCATGCATCTCTATCACAACCAGTTTTCAATTGACTTCGAGAAAGTTATAAGAAAATGATCTGCAACCAAAATATTTTTCATTTCAGAGTATATGATGAGGATGTAAATCGTTATTCCAACACATGACAATGGGGTTGTAGCATCGAGCAACTGGCTATAAGGCATCCTGATTACAAATTTGATTACATCCATAAATGGATCATGATAAGTTATGTAAGATGGATTTGCAAAAGACATATGTAAATATAAAATGTTAAGCAATAATTTTATGGTAAAATATCCATGCTTATTAGCTTCCATGTTTTTTTTTTTTTAATACATAACAAAAAATAAATAAAAATAAAAAGAAACATTGAAATATGTTTAAGAATCTGCATCTTACTAATTTTTAATGTATTGAAACTATATCTTCTGTTATTTTTAGAGTGTGGAGTATAAATATGTAAAGTCTTCTTGCTTTGTCTGGGCACATATCATAGGCATGGTAAAACCTACAAGAAAAGAACATGATTCAAAACCTGGGTGAAAAACATTTTCATGATTAGGAAATTAAACTAAAACGATGTGGGTAACTATTTTCTTATTTCAAGTCCTTGCGCTTTACAAATAATGAATTTTTCTTTGTTAAATAAATGAGTCAGACACCAAAGGTGAAAACAAAGGAACAGCTTCTTCAAACTAAACGAAAAAGTTGTTGAATGCCTTCTCCATATAAATGTAGAAGGATTTGAAATTTGCATTGGAGATTATTTGTATAGGAAGAATAAATGGATCAACACTGGACAAATATAATTGCATAAGGCAAATATTACAGCAAATAAAATGTAATCTACATTAATGCATGTTTCAGCAAGTTGCTTGCAAGCTGAGTTAGTCAATTCATTCATAGCATGTCAATGTCAATGGTTAAATATGTAAACGAATAAATTCTTGGTATCAATTGTTTTACTTAAATTTATTGAATTCTCTATGGCACACTCCATAGCCGTAGCCTCCTTTCCGCCCAGGGCTAATTCAAACCTCCTCTGTTCTGATTCCTTTTGCCTCACTAGTGACCGACTAGGTTTGATGCCTCCTCTCCAGCTAACTAGTGGACCTGAACAAGGCATAGCTCGTCATAGATCTACTACTTTTCCTCAAGGAGGGTTGAACCCTCGACTATCTTCCCCCTCATTGTATGAGTCAAACAACTCATGGTAACAGGTGACACACCACGCTCTCATTCTGTCTGCTAAACCACCAACGTTTGGTGTCCCGCCCAGTGCCATTTCAAATGGTGCTTAGAATGTTGCTATGATGGATCTGCTCGGAGGGGTTGTTCCTCCAACCATGCTCCAATCATCACTGCTCCTAACTTCCCCTAATGACCAACAACTTGGATCTACTCTGATTATTGGGAAGAAAACTTCAGCAGGTCGTGCAGAGTCAAACCCTAGTTGGGATATCATGGCAATGGAGGTAAAAGTTAGATTGGAGTCTGGCCATAGGCCCACCTCTTTCATTTGATGCTATCTCCCATAGGTCAGCTCTAAGAATGGATCCCAAAACTCTCACCCCTGCTTCTATTGACCCAATGGTGATTTTTTATGAAGAGGAAACCAGGGTTGTGCTTAAACTAGAGAAATATTTTTCTACCAGGGGTATCATTGGTAGATTTTTGGATCTCTAGCCAAAGCTCCAAGATCTTAACTACTCAATCTCGAAGCAATGGAAACCCCTACTCTCATGTAGTGTTGATATTTACCCTTGTGCTAAAATATTCTTTATTATTATTTTTCATAATATTAAGGATAAGTAAAATATTTAGAGCCAACCCTGGAGCTTGAATCACCACCCCTTGCTCATGAAACCATTTTCCCCTGCCTTCAATCCCCTCACTGAACCTTTGCATGTAAAACCCATCTAGGTTCGTCTACCTAACCTTTTGCTATAGTTTTGGATTGAGTCTAGTCTGGATGCTATTGGTAGATCTCTGGGTGGGTTTCTACGAATGCACATAGATATCGATAGTTTCTTACTCACTACATTTGTTAGAATCTTGGTGACATTGATACCTCCAATAACATTCCAAAAAAAAATCACACTGCAAGTTGGAGACCACACTTGGTCTCAAATGATTGACTATGAAGGTTTATTATTTCATTGTTGTAGTTGCTTTGTCAATGAGCACTTGACCAAAAATTATAGTCTCCTGAGGAAAAATAAAGATTTTTTTTGGTGGAAAGATTTTCTCCCCAAAAACCTCAAGGTGTTGACTGTAGACTAAGAATGGGATACTAACAACAAAGATTCTACCTCTTCTTGAAGTCCATGCTTCCCCTCCTTTAAATAAGGATCCCATAATCTCATGACACTCCAAAGAAGAATTGTTCGTTGATTTAATCTCTCCAAGGAAGGTTGTGTCAATTTCAGCCTCCTCATCGAAGGAGATTCTAGAATTGGATTCTTCTAGGGAAAATACTAATTCAGGGGCAATAGTAGAAGAGAAATCCTAGCCCTGCATCCGAATTGAGGATGTTTCACTAGCCCTTCAGGATGAAAACAAGGAAGGATGTCTATGGTTCAAAGAAAGAAAATAATAAAAAGCCAATGACTTAGCCCTCTTGTATGTCTCTCCATTCGTGGTGGCCCTGGGTTAATATTCTAAAAATTAGTGAAAAAGGGGTCAGGCCCCTAGGTTAAGGTTGGCAGAAATTTCATGGAAGTTTCTTGATAAGTTGTTTTGTTTCTATTTATCTTTCGGTAGAAGTTCCTATTGTGTGGGTTTCTTGTCACCCATTTTTTTGCCGTTGGTAGAGGCATCCCATCAGAGAATTAATGTTTTATTTTTAGTTCTCTCCTTTGCATAAAGCTATGGGGCCTTTCAAAACTTGTTTTTCACCCATCAAATAAAAAAGTGTTTTACTTGAAAATTAATTTGAAAATGGCATGTGTTTGTTTCTTTTCAAATGCATACCAATGAGATGGATATTTCAAGGAAATGAAATCCTATTTCAAGATATACAAAGATGAAATTACTTTATAACATTTATAGAATATATTGAAAAATAACTTGCAAATATTCAACTTAGATGCATGTAACATGTACCGAATAAGATATATGTGATAAATATCAAAACATATGCATATAATCCTAAATTAGAAGGCAACATGGCAAAAATATTATTAAGTGATGAAGCATAAGCATTGTAAATATTATTTCACTTAAAAGAAAACTTTAATTCTAACTAGTCTATTTTAATTAAATAAAGAGTTATTTGATGTACAAAATTTGTAATGCAATGATGACATAGACAAGTAAGGAATTTAATAATGCAAAAATCATAATCCAATTTACTAAAATCATTAGCAATACAATGCTTCCCTTGTACGATTCATTTCAATTTAAATAACTTTACCATGCCATTGTCGATAGGAAGATTTTATAATATACATATTTAATATCACAACAAGCATAGTGACCAATAATAATTTTTAATTCTAATGTATAATCTTTATCACATAGTCTAGTTTTTAGTTAAAATGGTAACTATGGGGCAAGAACCTAATCTAAAATTTGAAATTTTAACTAGAAAATTTAAAACAAAGGCCCAAAATTTTCTTGATTAATCTTCGTAAGTATAATTCAGATTATTAAAAAAATCTAAAGAAAGATGTAGCTATATAAGAAATTTAAAGTGAATTTTCTAATATATAGTGCCCTATGAATGCATCACTAGCCCCCAAAAATGTGGGAAGCATTTAGATTTACTAGTCACTGTATCTATTAGCTTCCACAAAGTGTATCAAGCCTCTATAAACAATTTGAGATTGTGACCTATTTATAAGGAAATGACATGTTATTTGATGAATAAATCTACCCCATGTGAACAAATTTAGCATCTAATGTTGAATAAAATTTGTAATGAATGTAATAACCAATCCCAACACCTGAAGAAATAAACATCACTGATCAATATTAAACAACATCAATGAAATATATCTAGTGTGTTGATTGACATGAAACAACCAATAAGATATTAATATTTTGACCAATCAACTTATATGAAATTATATTATATAATGTAGTCAGTTTAGAAAAAATGTTATTTTCCTTTTCAAAAGGTTTGTGTATTTTTAAACATGTAAATCAATGCCATGTGATTGGAAAAGATAAGAATCATTATTTATAAGCTATAGAATAATTAAACCAATAGTGATCCATTTGGGACCAAGACCTTAGTTATGCCAGGATTGCTAAGATTAAATGCTTTCCATCTTGGAGCAATTGTCAATATTTATTTGTGTTTCTATATTTATTTATCTATGGTTTCATAGTATAAAAATACATTTTTCAAGCTTTAATAAAACATCTTGAACTGGATTGTACTCTTTTGGTTTGTGCTATTATATTTTTCTAGTATTGATCCATGTATACCTTTTGTATAGGTTATTTTATATGAAATAAGGTAAAAATTCCAATTTTTTGGATGCCTTACCTTAGGAATAAAATTCAAGATCATAAATGCAAAAAATAGTTGTAGTCTATCTAAAATTTGTACTAGAAACAACTCGAAGAATAAAAATACATGACTTAGTGCTTGACAAATACAAAAGCAGAGAGAAAATATTGTGACATATTATAGATGATATTTATGGATTATATAGCACCTCAATCTTGTATACTTGGAAAACTCAGACCTTGGTTGTTTCTCTTGGTTTTGGACCTTTCCCACTTCTAAAAGTCTTGCATACACTCTATCTTGTTCCCCTTGACCTATCTCTTAGTCTAACAAGTCTTATATTCAAGACACAGGTCTTCTATCTTATCCAAAATGCTTAAAATGTACTTATCTTCCATTTTTATAAGTTTTGAGCATGTACCTACTTTATTACTTGTTAGACACTAACATCCAAGACAAACACTAGAATTGATGTTAGTGCCCTAAACCATTACAAGTGTCCAATTCCCTAAAGTCATCTATTTTGCAAATAAAATTTATATTAATGATTGGCCTAAGTTTCTTAATGCAAGTTATTACTCCAAAGGGATTAATATAATTAAAAGATCAACTCTATTATTCCACACTTACAAAATACCAAGAGAGACCAAATAAACTTATAAAAACAATCTATAAATCATTAAATTGAAAAAATATTCCATATTTACATACCAATCATAGGTAAAACACATCTAGTAGTTTGAAGCACTAAGAGAGCAACCCAAGCCCCTGATTTTCCAAGTTACAATCTAGTTAATTATTGTACTTGATTTCCACATATTACATGATTCACACACAAACCAACACATAAGGGATAACTACATGATCTTTAAGCCCTCTTTTCGAGTATTGGATATGTAAGTAATGCCGACTGACAGCAGGGTCCTTGGATCAACTCAACACTATGTGCTAACTAACCCATTTCCCTAGGGTCACTATGAAGATGAAAAACTAGGGTTTTATAATTTCATGAGGAACAATATCCCATGACATAGATATGAAAGCACTAAATCAAAGTTTAAGTCAAGCCTAGAAACATCTAAGTGGTCACATCCTTTTCTAGTAGGTATTCTATATAAGACACTTTCATTAGACCTAGACAATATTATTGATACAACTATCCTAGGCTAATATTAGTGTCCATATCTCTAGGATCATTAGATCCAGAATCTCATGACTATTATAAAATCTCATTCCATCCTATTTATACATTTTCTAGATCCAAAACTATGTTAGCATTGAAACCATATAAGTATATTACTTCTTTACCATTTCCATGCATAGCTTAGATGTACTTTCTATATTTAGTCTATACTCAACATAACAAATTCAATGTATGCTTATATTTAAGTTTAGAATTTAATTATACTATTTTAAATCTAATTATCACCCTTCTATATTGTAATTTCTATATTATTAACCTCATTATACCACCAAATTAGGACATCCCTCACATCCAATTTAGGGTTAAACATTTGTTGAAACCGATTCATCTATATTTAAATTTTTATGATTCCTAGTGTTTTAAACCATTGAATATTTTAAATTATTATGTTTTTTTATTTCCTACTTATACTACTTTATATACAACCTAGGCATAGCCTTAGATTAAGAGGCGTGCCTATTGAACACATCGAGCTTCCCTCCCCATCATCTAAGATGTCTCAAACCAATGAGGGATCTCATACTTTGGATCATGATGATACCCATGTTTATAATCAAAAACATATTGATAGGGTTATCATACAAAATATTCTGATAATGAAAATGATGAAACAAATGAAAATGAGCAAATCAACCATGATCAAGTGCAAATAACTACATTATTTCATGAATGTATTTGATAAAACTATAAAGATATTGATGGGATCCTAAAAACTATACATGAAGTAAAAGGTTCCAAAAATATAGTTGAAACATCCCTCTCTTTGAACACATTACAACATAATACATCTAGTGGGGACACAAGTTTTGTGTTTAAACCTTACTGCCTAAAACTACTATTACTATATCTATCATGGAATTATGAATTATCTCAACATAAATATCAGTTTCAAAGCCTATTAATACTCAAAACATATTTACATGCCCTTTGGTGGCTACTCAAATTATTTATCTAAGCCCCATTCAATCTATCAGTCAAACACTCCTTCAAGTTACTACCTTAAAGGACAAATTATAAACATTGAAAAAAATGCTTTAAAATACCCTCATGTTATTGATTCAAAAAATGTATTGCATAACCTTACTTCACTTTAGATCTCTTTGAAGCCTTTAAAAAATGGATTTGTTTCACTGAAATTCACATTTTACGATGGTAAGGGTGATCCCGAACAACATCATCAATCCTTTTATGTGACATGACTTGACTATGCATCCAATGATAAAATTTTGACCAAATTATTTCTAAGATGACTCAAGGACTATGCTTGTAGGTAGTTGTATGTTTTACCTCTCCAATTTGTGAAACCATTCAAACCTTTTGTAGACCCTTTTTTGTACATTTTCCATTAATATTTATTGAAAGGTTTCCTATGCTCAAATTTCAAGAGTCAAACAATTATCCAATGAACATATCAATGAACGCGTCTTGAGATATAAGACAATGCTAGCTAAAATGACCAATCTTATGACGGATAAGTATTTTCAAGACATATTCAAGCCATTTTTTTTGTTAATTTATATGAGTCCATTGTTTTAAGAAGTTCAAATCCTTCAATGACTTATTCCATGTTGTATGGGACCATGAAATAATGCTTATGTCATAGAATAAGGTCAAATATATAATGAACACACTTGATGCATATACATCTAGTAACAAATTTACAATCAAACCATGTTATAAGTTAAATCCTCTTGAGCCTAAAAAAGAAATAATCACTATAGCTAACACAATTTCATAATAACCTAATTGACTTATCTTATCTAATGCACTTAGAAGATAGTTTACACATTTACTTGGTTCCCTAGATTCATTAATCTCACACTTACTAGAGTGTCATCTTATATCTCTCCCTCATACTATAGAGGTTGATATGAGTCGACCTCTACCCAAAGGATATGATTCGAATTACTATTGTGATTATCATGAAGGAATAGGTAATTATATAGGTATATACTTTACCTTGAAGAAAATGATCCAAGATATTATTGATGACCAAAATCTTACATTTGAGGATCCTCCAAAAGAATTGGGCTCACAACTTGATGATCACCAAAAACATAAAATATTTAAAAATCATTTGCAAGACCATTCTAAAAAGGAACCTAAAGTGCAAATGACATATAATGCACATCCTCCCCCACTACATTATAAATAACCACTAGATGGGACTATTGGTACTTATACACAAAATATACCTCCTATGGTTTAGAGACCCTCTATTAATTTTGATGATTGTGAGATTAAGGATGATGACTTTGATCTTCATTCTTCATCCATTTGTGTAATACTTAATAAACATATATGTATTATTATTATTATTATTATTGATAATGGTGTATGCAATAATGTTTATACCATGACATTATTTACACACTTGGGTTATGCTCATAATGATTTACATCCTTCTACTAGATCAATTACAAAATTTTATGAGACCACCCAGAAGGTTCTTGGTGAGATTGACCTACCCTTATAAGTCAGTTTTGAACATGTGGTTACTAAATTTTTAGTCATACATTCCACATGAATCTTTTATATGCTATTTTTAAGACATTGGATTCATACACTTTGAGTAGTACCTTCTACAGTGCATGGGTGTGTTATATAGATTCATGCCAATTGGGTGAATACAATTTTTAGAATTACATGTGACTATCCTTTTGAATGATAAAAATAATATACCTAGATAATTAATTACCAATCCTACTAAGTCTCACTCACTACAAAAGGGTAAGTAACATATGATCTCTTTTACTAGGTGTCCATTAATAAAGAGACCATTACATTAGAGACACAAAGTGGATTACATAGAATCCCAATCTACTACGCACCATGTTAAGATATCTAAAACACCTACACATGTTCCTATTATGGTTATGCCAAACAAACCAAAGACTAATCAAGATGGGTTCCATGAACCCATACTCCTATTACTCTTACTACTACTTCATTACCGTAGAGTCCTATTTTACATACATAGAGCATCATTGATACTACTATGATAGATATTAAAGCCATATGTGCTCCTCAATAACATCACAAGATTATTACACTAGGTTTATAGTGGGGAGATATAAATGAACATCCATTTGATGACATAATAGGATTATATTTCCTCTCCAAATATTCTAAAATACCAAAAAAAAAAAAAAATCAAAAAATCAAAAACACTTTCAACACCTAAAGATTCTATTAGTTCTTTGGCATCTATGTGTTAATTACATATTCATAGATGGCATACTAAGTTACTATTACATACACATATGTGTCACACTTTTACTTGATTATGATATAAGCATACACATATACATGATATATTCCTATTTTGTTTATTAGTATTTTTCTCTACTCTTGTCATACAAGCTTTGGGGGTATCTACTTCTTTGATCTTCATATACATAGATTATATAGTTCAATGATTGCATTTAATTTTCATGTTTGATCTTACATATGTACTTACACATGAATTTATCCATGATCATATCTTATACAAGGTATTTAATATGATATACACTTGATATTTTTTCCTAACACATTGATCCATGTGATAATATAACATGTTGATATTGGTTGTTTATACTTTACTTTATGTACTTCTTTGAGTGTAATTCCTTGTTTGAGCATTTGAATAAGCTACTTTGCTTATGGACCATATTCCTATGTATGCTTTCATTGACATTTGCATATGTCATTATTTATTGTATAAACATTTGAATATGTCATTCTTGATTTTATGGACATTTCACTAAGTCATGTCCCTTCAATTGTTTAGCATTTGAACATTCCCCTTATTTGTGTCATCTTTAGAGCATTGCCTTTTGGCTTGATTTTGAATGCTCTTGTGTGTGTGTGTATTTTTTATTTTTGAGCTTGTACTAATACTATCTAGATGTACTATTACTATCTAGATGTTACCATGATCCTTATCATGCATATTTGGACTTAATGTGATCACATTGGTTCTATGTGATTCAATGTTATATCTACCAAGACATGTTCCTTCTATATGTTACATGTTTCAATTCATAGATTATACAATTGTCTTATCTTTTTAAGGTGAGGTAACTACCACTTAATATATTTTACTCACCTAAAAGGGGGGCATAGCAGTGGGGGAGTGTTACAAATTCATATTCTCCACACTTGGCACAATTTCTAGATTTAATGGGGGAATGCTTTAGAAGCATGTTATCCATATTCATTTAGTATATGGTACCTATATAAGTTTTTAGATTTAGTGGAAGCATGTCATATGGTCATGAATTCCACACATTCATAACTTTTAGATTCAGTTGGGGCATGTCATATCATCATGGCTTCCACACATTCATAGTTTTTAGATTCAGTGAGGGCATGCTCTGGAAGCATGTTCTCTACACCTAATAAGTACTCAACATCTCTAGATTATACTGGTGGCATGTTTTGAATTTTTTTTTCCACATTGGTACTTATTTTAGTTTTCATATTTATCCATAGATATTGGAGGCATGCTTTGGAAGTATTCTCTACACACTTACATAATTTTTTGAATTGGCCAAGTCACACAATCATATGATTTAGATTCATAGTTGTGATAAAATTTTATACATGATTATCATTATTATACACATTTTTAGCATGAGACATATCCAAGGTACATTTTCTATGCAATTTGTGCCTAATATTGGAAAATACAAATTAGTTTAAGATTCCAAAAATCTTTTATGCACTGATACCCTAATTAGAATTTTATAGATTTTATTGAGTTAATCTACTATAGTAATTGGTTCACTTTTTGGTATGGTATAAGTGATAAAATCACTCAATATTGCCTTTTCTTATGGTTAGACTTGATAGTATCATCCAGTCTCACTAGTTTGACATTATGGATGACTTGGTTCACTCACACTCACTAGGTTATAAGTATCATTAGGTTGCATCACTAAGCTAATCTCAACTATCAGGTGGAAAACTCATTTTTACTCCAAGGTTGTGGGCATGGGCCTTCCAATCTCTCTCTATCTATATATCTCTATCTATTTAGAGATATGCACTTTAAATATTTATTTATGTCTTTCCTAATCTCAATTTCAAATCCTTATAATGATAAACCATTTTCAAATCAACTTGTCAATAGGCAAGATGATTACATTGACAAACATGTGTACTCATAAAACCTTACTTTTTTCAATTTTAATTTATTTCAACTACATTCAATCCCATATTATACTCACTAATTATATACTATAACATTCTCTTGGTTGTAGGCTATTCACTAGAAAAACACTCAAGTTGGGCACATGCAAAGATAAGGTGTATTATACACACCCATGTATGCATTCCTTTCCTTTAAACTAGCAATTTAATTAATAGATTAAATGGGGGAAATGTAGAGGATGTTTATGGATTTTATGGCATCTTATTATTTTACACTTCCCAAACTTATACCTTGTCTCTTCCTCTCGTTTATGTACCTTATCGGCTTTCAAAAGTCTTACATCTACTTTATCTTATGCCCTTTGGCCTCTATCTTAGTCTGACTAGTCTTATACTGATGACCCACATTATATATCTTACCTAAAATGCTTAAAATTTACTTATATTCCATCTTTACATGTTTTAAACATGTACCTACTTTCCTACTCCTTGTACACTAATGTTTGGGACAAACACTAGCATCAACATTAATGTCTCAACTCGATAGAACTGTCTAGTGCCATAAAGGCATCTATTTTTCAAATGGAATTTATCTTAATGTTCAACCTATGTGATTTAATGTGAGTTATTATTCTAAAAGGATTGATATAAATACAAGATCAACCTTCATTCATTCCACACCTAGAAAATACCATGAGATACAAAGGTAGCTTATCGAAAGTATTCTATCAAACATTCAATTCAACAAAGATTCCCTATTTCTATACCAAACATAGGTACAACACATTGGCAGGTCTGAAGTACCAAAGGAACATCCCAAGAACCCAATTTTATAGGTTATAAGATAGGTTACTATTTCACTTAATATGCACATATTGCATGATTCACACACAAGCCAATACATAGGGGAGAATTACATGATTTTGAGACCCTTTTCTGGAGTATTGAATATGTAGGTAGTACCCACTAACAATAGGGTCTTTGGGGTTAGCTCGATAATAAGTTTAAACTAACCCATTTTTCCCAAAGGTCACTATGAATATGAAGAACTAGCATTTTGTACTTTAATGGGGAGTGACAGTCTATGACCTAAATCTGAATGCACTAAATCCAAAAGTGAATTCAAACCTAGAATCATCTTCATGGTCGCATCCCTTTCCAATAGGTATTATGTATAGGAAACTTGTAATGAAGGTAGACAATAACATTGACACAACCATTCTAAGCTAATATTAGTGACCAGAACTATAGAAACATTAGATCCATAATCTAATGACTATTCCAAAATCTCTTTCCAACCTTCTTTCTACCTTTTTAGATCCAACACTGCTTCAACATTAGAACCAACTAAATATATTACTTATTTTCCATTGTCATGCATAGCTTAGTTGTAATTTCTCTATTTATCCTAGATTCGCTATAATAAATTTAGTGCATGCTTATATCTAAGTTTAGCATTTAATTGTCTACTATAGATCTGATTCTCACCCTTGTGTAATGTCATTTCTATATTCTCAACCTTATTATACTTCAAAGGTAGGATAGCCCCCACATCTAATTTAGGGTTACACACATATACATACATGTTTTTAGCATATCTCAACTCTTTTACTAGTTGTTTATACCCAACACTAGTATAAATATCATACTTGTATGATATCAAATCACATTGTAATGTTTTGTTTAATCTCCACTTAGTATAAGAAAATAATTTAATGACTAAATGAAAATATGAAATTCCATTCCTTTTTATGATGCCATGGGAAACCTATTAACTAACACATGGATAAAATATGCTTTGAGTTTTTGAAATAATATCTTATTATTGCTACCCTGAAGTTATAGACTAGGTAATTAGATATAACACAATTTACTTCTATCTAATAATATCATCTTAAACTCTCAACTTCATTTTCGAAGTACATGGCACTTTTAATTCTTGACCTTAAGAACATATAATGAGTTGGAATAATTGATAAAATAATAAAATAAAAATAAAATATATATATATAAATATTAAAGAATTATTTTACTTATTTTTTCTAACAAGGAAGACTTACAATAGATCAAATGACATTGGATCTACAGGCTGGAAACACTCTACCAAAGAACAAAAAAGAAAGACAATGTAAGCATAAAACAATGCCAAAATAAATAATTGGATTCCCTTTTACTTGATAAATAAGTTATTAATATTTTTTTAATGTGTAGCTACATCAATTTGTATGACCAGTTTTGTTTGTAGAAATTTCAATGTACAACATTAAGAAGCCAAAAACTAAACCCAATAAAATAAGTTTTAATATTCAATGAAATGTCAAAGCTTATAGGTCAATGAAGTCTCTCCATTTTAAATAAGCCCTCACATGGGCTTGAAAAAAAGGTTTCCTAAACATTATTGGACAACTTGTTCAATGTTAAGGATATGGCTTGAATACAAAATATGATTTTGTAAAGCTTTTGAAAAGGATATAAATCCATTGATCATTCTATAAATTATTAAAAGTGAAATTGAAATAAAAAATAGTCCAAAACATGAGATAAATTATTGTGCTAAACAAATGTGCTACACCATGTATCTAAAATCTTGGGATACGTTAATACAAAATAAAAGTAAAAAAAAAGTGTAATTTTTACCATGACATTTATTTTTTGGTAAACTTTTCACTATATACATAACCAATTTAAAATCTTGGGAACCATTTCTAGATTATATATAGGTAAATTAGTTCAAAGCATTAATTGCAATCAATAGGAACAAAGATCAAACATATATTGTTTTGTTTTTTTGCATGTTTATTGTGTTTCAAAAGTATTATGTAACATATCAATATTTATTTGTCTAGCAGTTGTAGCTATTAACAATTTTAGTTTTAGGTTCTTAACAATGATGGAAAAAAAGAGTTTTGATGTCTTGATTTAAATATGAAATAAGTTTAAAGCAGTGACTTAGACAATAAAACTAGTCAAGATAATTATATAAGCATTAGCAAAGTCAAAAAAGTGTCATTTCCATGTCTTCAAAATATTGGCATTTCCTAAAGTCCAAAAACAAAAGATAGAGATGTATTAGTAAAGTGTAAAAATAACTATCTGAAGTTCTAAAATATTTATGTAAAGTAGGATTCTAAGTAACTTACTGATTTGGAATCGTGATTCATTTTTGTCTAATATCAAGAATAGTATATCCATTGCAATTATGAATATGTTATTTACTTGGAATTTTCACAATAGAAAGATAACTGTTGAAATGTATTGTTTGTATTTTCAAATGATATTATTATTTTTTCTAGGCACAATGTCTCATGCATTGGTTTATGCAATATGCATTCAATTTTGCCATTTTTATATTGATATTACATGTCAATGCATGAACATCAGAATGTCCTAAATTTGGAAGGAACCTTAGACAACATAAAAAATATTGCCATAAACATCCATTTTCCTAATTATATGGTTAAAAAAATTGCATATTAGTTGGAAGACAACCCAGTAAATATTCTTTGATTTTAGCTTTCTCATGGTCTGTAGATCTTAATATTAGCCAATGATTTCTTTTACTATAATAATTAAATAAATAAAGCATAAATACAAATTGTTTTTGTTGGTGTGATTTTTTACAAGTGTTTAATGGTGAATTTTTTAGCCAAAGGTTCAATAAAAATAGAATTTGTTGGAAAATTTGGAGAGCCTTTTGGGCCTTTGCTATTTTTTTAAAAAAAAAGTAGGTAGGTTTTTTTTGGACATCAGTTGAACTTATATTCAGTGTCACAATTTATAATGTTGTTCACTAAGATGAATATAAAATATAATAGTTGTATTTAATTGGAAAACCAAAAAAAGCTTAATGCAAGGAAAAGCAATGTGAAAATACAAGTAGACTTGTAATTGCGGTGTTATATTATATGTCTCCTTCCTTGACATGCAAGTTAAACTATGTATTTATTTGTTGGTAGCATATAGTCAAAGTTCCAAATAAGCAAATTGATTATGAATCATCTAAGTCCATAATATTAATAATTCCACTATTAGGTACGAGTTTTCATTTTTTGCAACCAGTCAGTATGTTTTGTATGCTTGACTTTTCAATTTGCACAATATAGAAGGTAACATATCCTCTTTCATATATTTTTTCCTTTATTAGAAATTCCAAAATGTCAATGATTTTACCTATAACTATGTGCATTTTAAATATTTGTATCAGGTTTTTGTTGATATTAATCATTATAGTCATTTGACCATAATAATCAACTAAATTATTATGCAATATCTTTACTTTAATTGGTGAACCAATATGTCTAGTATGAACAGAGCCATAAATAGTCAGAATATCTCATTAAAAAATACTAACTATTTTTATAGAAAAATGCCCAATTTTATGTATGAAGAAGTTGGTTTTTCCTTGTGTTGAAAGGAAACAATTTTTTTTTTCTTTTTTTAATGTGGTGACAAGATAAGCAAAAAATTAGCATGTTTTTTTTTTTTCAAAAGACTATTATTGGATAAGTAATAAATATAACTAAATTTGATTTAATATTTATCATTTTTGTAGTTGATGTTGAGGAGGATTTTTTTCACTACTTTTAGATAAATTTGTTATTGGTTATTGACTAGCTTTTTCATGCTAAAAAATATTTTGTTTTTGAATCCATGATTTTTTGCTTCATTTGATGAAATAACATGTTTACTTTTTAGTTTATGTCTTCTATGAATGTAATAAATATAAACTCTAAATTTTTATATGACCAATAGGCTATGAACAAAAAATGTTATAATGATCAAACACTAAAAAAATATATGTAGCAACATGTTTTTTTCTTAATGCTAATGATTAACTATTATTATCTACGACTAGACAAATGGAATTGTGGTTAGTCCAATAAGTTTCTATTTTATGATATGAATATTTTCTTTTGTATAGTTTTACCAAACATGGTCTATGATTCTATTTGGATATTGCTTATGTCTACATGGAAAAAATGCATATTAGACACTGACATTTTCTTTTTGAGTAGCATTAATTATTTTTTACAATAAGACATGTCAATGTTAATGTCTCATAGTATGTAGATTCAATTGGATATATCTACATTTCATAATGCATTTAAAACAATATTTATGATATCTAAGATATAAGCAAAGTGGGGTGCATAGATATTAACAATTTTAAATTCATGTTCATGTATTATGGTATTTATTGTTAATGCTTCCACCTCATTTGCAATGCATTGCATTGGATTTAAGGTGATAACATGTCTTTGTAAACATATTAGTATACCATACACATTGTGTATTGAATTACAAGCCATAAAATTTAGAATATTAATAAAGGAATTATTAAATGAAACATATGTTTCTTGCAAGCATAATATATCACATTTAAATAAGTCATGATCATTGATAATGTCTTCAAAATTTGGAATAAGACTATAAGTGTTCAATGAACATATAATAACATATGAAATAAATGTATTTGATTTAAGAGTATGTTGTAACACCCATTTAGATTTTAATTATAATCCCAACATTTCAATATAAATTCTATTTTTAACTCCAAAGTTTTCATTTATAAGTGGGCTTAGTAAATATAATGAATCCATGGTTTTTACATGAGAAAGGGATCTATATTAAAATCCATGCCTTAATCCACCAAGAGGTTTAAATGTAACACCTTCCATGGTGAGACCTTGGGATTTATGTATAGTAGGGGCAGAAGCTAATTATATCAGAATTTGAGTTTGTACTATTAATTTTGTTTTAAATGGGCATGTGAACTAGCCTTGAGACTTGGATAATAGGAGTCCAATTTGGATCAATATTAATTTTATATAAATTAAAATGGTTCATTCTCTATAAATGTCCAATATGAACATCATTTAATGTCACACAAATAATGTCATTGTCATGTTCATTGGTGTAGAGTTGAAATATATAATTTGAACCATTAAAAAGACCATCTTGTATATCATAATTTGTGCCAAAACGTTCTACTAACATATTGAGCTTCAAAATTATTTTTTTTAGTAGACATATGGCATTAGAATATCTTTATATTTCATTATATGTAACATCTTTTTTGTCTATTGCATGGATAAAAATTTACTTGTGTGTAACAAGTCTTAGCATTTTCTTATTGTGTGATTCAACATCATCATTCAATTAAAAAATATATGGGAACAAAGGATCACTTGGTGTTGGACCCAAAAATTTATTATTAAGATATGATATATCAATTTTTTATATGAGCATGTACATATTCTATTTAGTATTTACATAGATATTTCATCCTTTTGGTGCAATTGGTAACATTTTATGATTTCTTGCCAAAAGAAATAAGGAATTAGTTTGTTTCTCTTTTTTGGATGTTCAAAGATCATACAATCATTTATAAGATGAATTTGATATAAGTATTTTAAAAATATGTTGTCAACATTACCAAAGCACATAGTGGGAAAACACATTATGTCACACAATCGCTCCTCAATGTAATATACCATTATTTCTCCTACAAGTGAATTTTTGTCAATTAACTCTATGCATGGTTGATTATATCATTTGGACAATACATCAATACCTTCAATATTAAATGGAATCAATCTTGACATGTTAAAGGGAAATAAAAATGTAGAATGCAATGTCACTCCTAATGCAATGTATGCACATTTACCTGTGTATGAAAGAATGAGACCTTTTGTCTTATGTAGAACACTACCAATAGACTAAGAATAAATGTGAATCAACATATCATATATATATATATATATATATATATATATATATATATATATATATATATATATATATATATATATATATATATATATATATATATATATATTTATGTAAAATTATTGCCCATGCCTGCACTTCTTGTCAAAAATAGGTACAATGGTTTATTTTTGTTTATACATTTTTAAAAAGTTATGTATTTAATAGTTACTTATTGTTATTTATTTAGCATACATTAGTGTTTATAGTATTCAAAAAATTTAGCAATGAATGGGTGATCTCCAATTTTAAATGGTTTTGAACTTTTATTTCTTGATATAAACTTTACTAATGGAAATTCCAATTGTAAATCATAGTCCTCTTGTATAGTTTTTATTTCTATTGAACAAAATATAATACCAGATGTATTTACATTATCAAGGTCAATTTAGAAATTATCATGTTCCATGTTAACCCAAACAAGATTTATGTCATAATTACATTTGGACTCATTTAGTTTTATGGTATTGCTTTATGAATTGTATGCTTGTTTTCATGTTTCAACACCTTATTTTAAATTATTTTCATTCTTTCAAAACAAGACATATAACAATATCCATTCGCAACAATAGTTTTAAGTGTCAATATTTTTATTATAATTAAAAAAGTGTATGATGTGTTTTTTTTAAAAATGGAATTCCATTTTTCTGTACCTGAAAATAAATTCAACTAGGTAAATATGGTCAATGATGACAAGACATGCAATGTAATAGTCTATAAGATATTGACATATTACATTTTTAGATTCATCTGGTTCATGTGTAAGGATAGTTGAACGTTTTAAAATAAATGTGTGTTCATTATGGAAAGATGTATATATAAAATTACATGTTCATAAATAATGATTCATTGGTAATGATAGGACCACATGAATAGCTTATTGTGTAGGCATTTTTTGATATTTTAGAATATTATTTCCAAGTTTATTCAACATTTAAATGGCTTCTATGTTTGGTTTTACATGTGTGATTTTTAAATTTTCCTTTGACATATATGAGCTACAATATGTTGCTAGATCATGTGCATTGAGAATAAATTATGCATCTATATTAGCTTGTCATAAATATGGCACGTTTCTTATGAAACTATTACTCCATACTTGTGATGGTTTGTGCACAATGAAAATGGTATGCTATTTAATTACACATTGTATTATTATTATGGACTAAAAAATATTCATGTTAAGGTCATGTAAGAAAGTGTTAATGACATCAGAAGCAGTATAACATTTTGTGGTTAATATCAAGGAAATTTTCAGTGATTCCGCATTTGAAACTCTAGTTTTTTCTTTAGAAGGTTAAAGTATTATTGTTTATTTCATCGGTAGTTCTGGAAAGTTATATGTACAATTTTTTCCCTTTTGTTATAAAATCACTAGTATGACAATGTATATGCAATTTGGACATATCATGTTCTTGATTTATACTTTTAGGGTTTTACACATGTAATTCCTATGTTTGGTTAACAGGCTGAGATGCCTAATTCAATTAAATAATATGCAATAATTATGCACTATTTTTTTAATGAAATTTGACCTTCTTTGACTTTATAAAAATAGTAATAAATAGGATAAAATATAGACTTATATGGAAAGTGATTTTCATGGATGATTTAGGTTCTAAAAACTAAGTTCTAAATAGTTTTGAGTATTGTCAATAAGATTCTAGAACCTGTTTGCTCCCTAGATAGTAGTACCCCATATGGATAGTAGCACCATGTTTCTATAGTGTCCTCAAAGTGGAAGTAGTGTCTTATTTTTGGGACTATTGCTATTTTTGGGAGCACTTGCACTTGTGATTTTAGGTCCTATTCCTATGCACACAAAATCTAGAACTCTATGTTATGCTTGGAAAACTTGATTTAGTATACAAACGCTAATCCTCCTTGCAAGTATGGTATGAACAATAATTATATGTTCATTAGTAAGATAGGCTAAGCTTCCTCAACACCCCACTATAAAGAGAGTTGCCTACATACCAATACTTCAAAGAGGGATCAACTCTGATGTAGTTGTCCCACCTAGTACTTTATGCAAGTGCAAGTGAATGCTAGAATGATAGTAGACTTGGATGCCTTGAATGTGCTTGCAATTTGAAATATTTAAAAAATGGGATTATGGTGGTTATAGATGGTATTATGTAGAATTAGGGTAGAATAGGGATAAAATACCTTAATTTTGCTAGACTTGTCTTTGGTTTGAATATACTTTTACATCTATTTTCCATCTATTGAATACAAGTCAAATAGACTTGCATTTATAGAGATTTATAGCTTGTGTAGATGATAAAATATGTTTAGGTTGAACTTATGAGGGGCACACATTTAAAAAAGAATCTTTAAAAAAGAGTTAGTGATAAGGACAATAGTGCCCAATTGGGGACACTAGTGCCATATGGTTATAGGTCCCAAATGTGTTGCTAATCTCCACCTAGTAGATTGCTAGAAAAACTAGATTGGGGTATAATAAGACAGTCTTGGGACTATGCTTTGGTTGACTATAGAGGTCTGTGGTCTACATAATGATTATAAAAGTGTGTCTAAGACTCTAGGATAGCTTTAGGAGTAAGCTAGGAATATGCTAACTCAAACAACACTCTTATCATCCAATTACACTTTTAGGTGATTACATTTCCCCCCGTTTATGCTAAAAATGTAGCAAAGTGAAATGACTACTATAAAGGAAAAATAAGTGTACCTAGATTCACCTTAGATGTGAAGCCCATGTAGCTAAGTCTAAGTATGAGAATCTAGGTATGTATTTGTGAAACATGATCTAAGGTAAGGACCTATAATGAAACATGCACAAATTAGTCCTTAATTAAGAGATGGTCAAAAGCAAAAGACTATGATGAAATAAAGTAATTGAGTAAATCTAAGTAAAGAGAGAGGAAAGGAATGAATAAACCCTATTGGTACATGAACTAATGCATAAACCTAGTGACAACATGTGTGTGTGATTTTATATAGTGATCATATCATTGAATAGTTTGGATTGAGATGATGGCTTGCTCAATCATCATACGGGTGGCTCAAGAATTCAATCTAATTTTGACTCCATCATTTCCCACCCCTGATCTATTGATCTTGATTTTTGAATAGCTTGGATAAGACTTTAGGTATGTCTAGCCCTCCTATGTGGGTGGTGCAAGAACTCAAGTAGGCCATAAATCCATAATTTCCCACGTATGTGAAGTAGATGCATCTATAAATAGACTATGTAATGTACTGAAAGTATCTAATTAAGTAAATCTAACTATGTATGTCTGTTCCATGGCCATTCAGGTATATTAGACATTTATGTGCCACTCAGGAATGCCAATCACTATAGATGAAGGCACGAATATGGTGACAACCTAGAATGTGATCACAAGTGTATACAATATATAAAATGACATGGATTTTTGCATTCCATTTGAACAAACTATGTGCAATTGAGTATATAGAAATTATGTGGTATGCACATGACCCCAATATTGTATCTGAGTCTACTGAATCTGAATTGGGTATGTAATAACTGAATCTTTGTAACTGATCTGAATGTGGGAGTGATCATGCCATGCATGATGCCCCCAAATATAAGAAACTAGTTTGAATCTGATATGAAATGAATGTATCTGAGTAAACTCTAAACATAACATTCAAACCTATATTGTATATATAAATATTTTTAATATACATGGTGTATTGGTTTGAATGATTTGGACTATCCTAAAGTTGGGGGTGCCAGACAATAATGCCCTATAGTGGATAATAGGATTTGTGGTGCTAGTGTCCCAACCTAGGTGTTGGTCTAAAATCTAGGTGATCTAAACTATTGTTTGAGTCTTTATTTTTCCTCTGTCTACCTTATCTCAAATTTCTAAAATTGAGCCTATGTGTTGAAATTTATATATGAATAATAAATTAGAAGTATGATCTGAGTGACAAACCCCTATGAATTCCCTTATTTTTAGGGTAGTTTTGAAACCTATGTAAGAACTATATTTAAAAGAAGTAGCTCTACAAAATGTGTTAGCCTGCGTATGTGCATGATATTCCAATACAATGTATAAACATATCTTTGTAATGTAAAAGTATCTAAGCATGAATAAGTAATGTAAGATGTATATTTTAATTTAGCATTACACAAGGGTGTAAATATATATGCCATCAACATATATAGTAGTAAATCTAAGTAACTACCTAGGGGGATGGGGCTTAATGTCCATCACAATAACCAAGTAGGAATGGTAGATGCATGAGGCCCATCATGGAAACAAAAATTGGTGTGTGTAACAAGAAAATAAAAGTTTCATTATGTAGAACCATATAGGGAAACATACATACAAGCATATGAGGATAAAAAAAGGTAGGCCAAGGGGCCACAATACAAGTGACATGGACACATGTCACTAAATCTAAGAATGAAGACATACACGGATATGTTAAAATATTCACATACGTAAGTAATAAATAATTTAGATTAGAGGTACGTAGAAGGACATTATCAAATGTCTGCATATAGAAATAGAAAAGCACACACAAGGGAAATGGGCACATGTCCAAGGTATATAAATAGAGAAGTTGGATAGAGCCAAGGCATTATGGCATATTCAAATGCCCTCAAAATGGAATAAGCATAGGAAACACAATCTAGTATTTAGTGCCTTAGCCTTTATTTATTATTATTTTGGTGACTTTGTGGGTGTGACCACATCAATAATGTTAGCCTTAATGAGATCTTGTGCTTTAGGGTAATGCATTTGTTTATCATGTGGCCTAGTGCCCTATGATACTCATAAAATGCATTTGAATCATAACTCTTTGGAAAAGGTTGTGTCATATAAACCTCTTAAATTGAAGGGAGAGATATTACATTTGCAATCCAATAGCTATTTTAGAATTCATGCTAGTGATTCTAGAAGATTAAGGAAGACTTTGTGCTGAAGAATAGATAAAACTAATCTAGGAGATGACTCGAAAGCTACATTGACTATGGCCTTTTGATCAAATTTATTTTATGCATCCCTTACCTTGTATGGAGGTTTGTATGAACTCTTAATAGTATATTATGATCCATTTGTGTAATTGAGTTTGCCCATGGATAAGATCTTAACCTCTCTTTCCTTGACTTTGTGACACCTATCAATAAATGTGGGAAACTTATTGAATAAGATAGCTTCATGCAATGTTGGTAATAGACTCTATTTAAATATATCTTGAAGCTCCTTTTCTACCATAGGGCTAGTTAATCTAGATAATATTATCTTATATCATAAGATATAATCGATGATAGGCTGATTTAACTTTTGATTTAACTATGCCACTTGTGCATATGATATCTTATCACTAACGTTGATAGAGAAGTGTGTTAGGAACATGTTGGATAAAGGATTGAATGTCATGATAGATTGATTTGGAAAATCATAGAACCAACTTAAGGAATAATCCTTGAGACTATAAAAAAATAGCATTATATGAACCCAATCATTGGACACATATTCTAAGCATGCTGAGTGAAAGGATCTAAGGTGATAGTCTAGGTCACCCTTGACATCATATAATTTGAGCTTGCATGCCATGAAATTAGGTGGTAAAGGAGTTATCACTATGTGATGTGTCAAATATGTATGTAATATAATGTTGGAATCCAAGGCATGTGATAACTTAGCTACTCCCTTCTCAAGATGTAACACCTTAGACTACAGAGTATGAACCTCATGTATAAATGATTTTACATCTGAAGTACAGGAACTAGCCAAAAATGGTGTAGCTATCACTAAAGATTGAATAACAATATTGGGTTTTGATATCTGAGTTGGTTGAGTTGGTCCCACTTGAGGTGTAACAACATTGTTAACTGGAGAGGTTGAATATTGAAGATTATTTGTCTTATTATTGATTTCTAATATGACCTATATAATCTATACATGATTAAGGGGATATTACCAAATTCTATATCTGAATCCCTATAATACCTCATCTTTGTTCATAATTATGTCCTTATTGTTAAGTGAAGGTAGTGTGTCCTAATTCTCAATGTGGACCTCATCTTGATATTGGTTGTATTGTTCATCTTCAGATGCATTATCATTGAATTTCACGTAATTGGGGTGTGAAGGATTCATAGCTAAAGTTGTAATAAGTTCATTTTCCTTGTTATAAGCTTAAATAGTAAGAATTTGAATATGCTCTATAGGATTACCACCTAGGCTAATACTTCTTCTTAATGGAAGAGAGATAACATTTTTAGATGGCATATAGTAAATAAAGTGAAATAGAGCTATTAAAATAGAATATATGAGTTATGAAAAAATTAATACCATATAATGAAAATAGGAGAAAAAAGGACACAAACCCTAAGAGCATCTAGGGTTAGGGTGTTTTTTGAATATGGGGCTTTTTGCAACAATTTAAATTAGATGTAAAATAAATTGAACTCCTAATGTGAAAATTGAATTTAATTGGCTAGATTATCTAAAAAATAGAAAATTAGAAGTATGCAACCCTAAATTATTGCACAAAAAATTTGATTAATGCAAGCTAGGGTTTGAAGCAATATTCAAAGTAGGATGGGTTCACAAAATGATTTAACCTTTTAGGTATTTACACATGTAATTCTTATGTTTGGTTAAAGGGATGAGATGTATAAATTAGTCAAATAATATGCAACAATTAAGCACTAATTTATTATGGAATTTGACCTTTTTTGAATTTATAAAAATATTAATAAATAGGCATAAATATAGACTTATGTTTACAGTGATTGTCGTGGATGATCTAGGTTTTAAAATTTGAGTTATCAACAATTTTGACATCAATAGGATTTTCAGATCTATTTACTCACTAGATAATAACACCCCATATAGAAAATGGTGCCATGTTTTTGTAGTGTCCTCAATGTGTTAGTAGTGTCCCATTTGTGGGACTATTCATATTTTTTATAAGTACTTGCACCCATGTTTTTAGGTCTTATTTCAGCACATGTGAAATTTGGAGCTTTGTGTTGTGCCTCAAAAACTTGATTTAGTGTGAAAACCCTAATCTTCCTAAGAAGTATAACATGAGAAATAATTATGTGTTATATAATAGGATAGGGTGGAACTCCTCAACACCTTGATGTGATGAGTGTTGCCTACATACCAATACTCTGAAGAGGGATCAAGCCCAATGTAGTTCTCCCACCTAGTGCTTGAAGTAAGTGCACGTGAATACTAGAATGAGAGTGGAATTGGATGCCTTGAATGTGCTTGATCTTTAAAATATTTTAAAACTAGGTTTAGGGTTACTATAGATGGTAGTGTGGATAATTAGGGCAGAATAGGGATCAAATATCTTAATTTTGCTCAACTTGTCTTTTGTTTGAATAGTTTTTTGCATCTATTTTCCATCTATTAAATAAGGGTTAAATAGAATTGTATTTATAGAGATCTATAACTTGTGTAGATAATAAAATATGATTATCCCAACCTTATGAGGGGCTCATATTTGAAAAAGTATCCATTCAAAAGAGTCAGGGCTAAGGACAGTAGTTCCTAGTTGGAGACACTAGCACCATGTGATTATAGTGTCCCAAATTTAGTGCTAATGTCCACTTGGTAGACTGCTGGGAAAATTGGATTGAGATCTAAGAAGATAATCTTGAGACTATGTTTTGGATGAATATAGAGGTATATGGTCTGCATAATGACTGTAAAAGTGTGTTTAAGACTCTAGGATAGGTCCAGGGCTAAACTAGGAAGAAACTAACTCAAGCAACACTTTTAGTATCCAATTCACACTTTTAGGTGATTACATTTATATAATATTAGTATCACAAGTTATGTACTTCTCTATAAAATGTATAATTTTTTAAATTTTGATATTTTTCATATATTGGTGTATCTTTTACGCATACTATCTAATGATCACGAGTATTTCCTATATGCTAAAATTCTATTACACAAAAATAATCTAATTTTTCCTAATAAAATTTCATCACCCCATATCATTTATCTTAATGTATTGTTGCAATGTATATAATAATGTATACATGTTACTAAATCCATTTTTATAATAAATTAATCATCATTTTATTTATTCAATCCATTGATTTTGGAACCTTATTTTTTTTGTATTTTAGATACAATTATTTTATTGTCTTCATCAATGGTTGCCAAAGATGTTAGGCACTTGGTATAATTAAGAATAATGTGGTAGTCCTAATTGGACTATCATGGCAAATACATTTTATTTATACCTTGCATGTAATCAAGGGAGAAACATATTTTTAAAAAATTGACATATCTAATTTTGGATTTAAGTAAATTTTCTAGGTTTGGTTTGTATTTGATATCCTTTACTAAAAAATTCTTCTCTTTAGCTAGACTTTTTAAAATTCTAACCCACATAGTCTTTCCAACATTATCTATGATTAATTTTATTGATTTGAAGAACAAATTGGTAAGAAAATATGTAAATCGATGATTAGCATGTACCAATTCCCATTATGTAATTTTTTGGTATGTGAATCTTGACAAGATATTTGTGATGAGGATATCCAAAGAAAAGTGATGGAAAGTTAATTTTTTATGATTGTTTGTCTTTAAAAATCTAAGTGGGTGATTTTTATTTAAATGACACTATTGTAATTACCTTGTCTTGTAATGCATTAATACATGTTGAATCTATAAATCCCTGCAATAGAGTGTCATTATAATACGTATAGTCTATGTTATAATATATACTTATTTCATTGTCACTACTCATTTTAGATTCGTTGTATAGACTATTACTACTTTGATTATTTATAACACTAGTGGTTATGAATGGTTTCTAATCAAAGTTAATTTGCACATTATGAACAATGTACAATTTTATTGTACATAGTTCTTACAATACTTTCATTAAATGTTTTAGGAAATGATTTCCTTGTTGATATGCATTTATGTGTTATAATCATATTTTTAAATATATATCAATTATTGTCCCTTCATATATGGATCTAGGCAATATTTTTTGAATTTTATTGACATTCAAAGGAACATTGATAATTGGACCTTTTAGTCTGAGTTGTGGCTTATTGTATTCTAGATCTCTTATTTGATCAAATGCAATTCTCAATGAAACAAGTATTTATTCAAGGTTTGAAATCATAGGCACACATATTAAGTGTTTTCTTAGTATAATATTATAAGGCATCACAAATCAAGGAAGCACTCAATTTTTTGATGATTGGTTGCAATTTGCACATTTTTTTTATTACAACTTTATTATTTGCCAATAATTATTGGCTTGTGTTCTTTTTAGCCTCATTAAAAAGATTTGTATTATGTTTTAAAGTTAATTTAATCAAAGGGTAAAAACATGTATTGGAGTGTCAATATATTTTTTGTTAAAAACTTGTATCACCTTTCTATCAAGGTTCTTAATAGTTTTTATGTTTGTGGTCCTTTTACATGCACTCTTTAATGTTTGTAACAAAAATTGCACATTTTTTTAATGGAATAAGCATATAATTAAAAATATAATTTAATTTCTCTTAATTATGTTTATTCATCATCAATTAATCATAATGTTTATGATATGTATTTGTTTAAGAAAATATTACGTTGTATATGGGTTGTGGCTGAGCACAATCATTATAAATTTTAACAATTTGTTGTCTGATCGATGACCATAGGAATATTATTAATTCTAATAAATATGAAAACCATTGGATAGAAAATGTTTTTCCTTATATTCCACCTTCATCATAGATCAAACCCATATTAACAATCTATGCTAGTCAATTTGTAATAGTCAGTATGTTATTGATAATTTTGCTTGTTAGGTTTTGCCCAAACAAGCATATGTTTTTACATATTTAGATACAATTACATTACAAAATGACTATGATGCATAGTTTCATAAATATCATACATCACAAAATTTATTTTCTAAATGACAAATTTAACTAAATATGCTATTACCACGATAAGATGTGTCTTCTAACATTCTATACAATTTGCTTAGTTGCATCTTTACCAGATTTGTTTCCCAATAAAAAAGAAATAATCAAACATGTTTTTGATAAGGGTGTTTATCCTGAGGGGCTTTAATATTTGTTTGATTTATTATAGTACAATGATTCATAATGTATAAACATTGAGACTTGAGCATGGAATTGTATTCAATAAGGAGGTGAATATTTGTTTTTTATTAAAGTGTACGTTCTTTTTTTTTCCTTGTTAAAGACTAAAAAAAATGGATATTTTTAGCAATTTATAAATACAATTTATACATAAATTTTTTCCCCATAGGCCATGTTCACCATTTTTTGTGCATGGAGTTGATAAAATTTTCAATAGACAAGAGTATGTCTTTATGTCATCTACTTGATGTAGTTTATAAATCTCTTTAGGATTGAATTCCAGCTTCAAATATCTTAGTGCATAGAGGTCATTTTTATCTAAAAAATTCTAAAAATGTTCTATGATTCCAACATGAAGTTATGTTGATGTGTAACTAAAATTCAGCAAGACCTGAAAACATCAAACAAGCAATCACCAACATTGTATTTAAAAAGACAAGTTCTAAAAAGGTTTTCTCTATCCAAAGCAACATCTATGCTATGGAAACTATTTTGGGTTAATAGTGTTTATTATTGTATAGAAATGAAATGGTGATCACTATGAACATGTATTATTAATTCATTTCCATTTATGCATTTCATTTTACAATGTTGAGCAAGTCATAGATGAAGATTTTTAAAAATAACAATTATCTTTGCACATAACCATGATGCATAGAAGAGGCTCCCAAAGATCTAGTTTTAAATATAATTTGGTTTATTTTCATTACATTGGAACTGGGAATAGACTATAATGATGAACTATTACATTTTTTAGCTATGGAAGTATTGAGCAAGGCATGTTACAATCATGGAAAATAAAATTAATGACTTCAAATTCCTATCTACTTCTTTGAATTTGATTCTAGTAAGTATCATGATTATTCTAATTCCTCTCCATGATCCAATCTATGTTTCACTGCCTCATCACATAACAAGGAAAGTAAAAGGATTTATTGCCTATTACTAAAGATTAAGAGAAAATTCTTTGCAAAAGAGCATGGTCCAATAGACTATTCTTAGACTTTACCAAAAAAGTTCTTGTAAGTAGGGATCTAGAACATTATTATGACAATTGTATACATGTTTGGATTGTAATGGAAAATGGATTTTTTTAATACTTAATCAACTTCTAGGATAATATTGTTGGCCACAGCCTTTTCATGTGCACCAATATCAGTAGGCTATTTGCTTAGTTCATAACTTGCAGTATGGTTAAATATCTTTTTTAATGCATAGTTCACTAAAATATGTAATGAATGAGACATAACTTAATGCAACTCAAAAAGAAATTCCACTTGTAACATTCATTTTGGCAGTGTAGACTATCAATTAGTACCATCTATGTACCAAATAAAATTGTTCTAAATGTCAAAAATATATTAATAATGTTGAAGCATTGTAAGTAATAGTAATCATATTCATTTAATTGGCATAACATTATTATCTTTTCAATGTCTTGTCACATGAAATCAGGAAATCAAATAGAATAATTAACAAATGTTAAGGTCTTTGAAAAATCTTTTCTAAAACGTTAAGTTACATAATAATAAAATGCAAAGATCAGATATAGGAAAATATAATCATAAAGGATTAAAAAACAAGTCTGTTTATATGCAAAATCATTTAATAAATAAGTTTTAAGTTTAGATTTTATTTATACTTTCACATGAATCAATGCATATTTAGGGTAAACAAAAAATTGGAAAAGCCATAACCTAATTGCATTTTTTTTGGTGCTAAAAATATATGAACATTTTGCAAAGCTAAATTGTAATTTTTTAAACTGATCATATCAAAAAAAATTATTTCTTGGGATTTAATTGGTTGAAAGAGTTGTATATTATTTAGAGACATCAATCAAGACATTGGCCTCATTTCAACATTTTTAGAAACATGATTTTGAAAACTTAGGCACAATTGCTACTTTTATAATCAATGTGTGTGTTATTTATTTTGAATTAGTCTTTCTTCTCTTAACTAATCACATTACATTGATTTATGTGTTAAAATATATACATACCTTTGGCAAAATGCAAATAATAAGTTTTTTAATTGACTACATAAAATAATATTATTTTCTACAAGTTGATTGGTCAAAGTATTCATATTTTAATACACACTTAACATGAATCAATGCACTATATTCATTCCATGTTTTCATAGTTTCTATTTTGGAAACAAGGGTGCACTTCTAGTCATTGGTTTTACTGCTAAACTATACTAGTTGTTGCTTTAGGTCTTGGGATTTGTTACTGCATGCACTATGGATTTGATTCGACATTGAATGTTGGATTTATTCACACAAGTTAGATTATTACATTTCAATCTTAAAATCTTGTAAAATCTTGACACATTTTTTATGGTTACGATGATGAATTTATAGGGTGTCTCTTCTTTGGGACCTGAAATAAACATTTTGGGTATTCATTGTTAGTTATTTCCATCGTTGAAGATTAATTTATATTTGTTTAATAATCTAGAATATCCCTTTTGCAGCTGAACCATGGGAAGTTTGGGCCATTTTTTAATATTTTATAGTTATATTTTTGATATTAATTATTAATTTAATTCATTACAAAGATCATGATTTATAAGTGATAATTTTTTTCTTTGGTTAGGACTCATAATCATAGATCTGTAATTTGAATGACATAGTAGGTAAATAGTTCCAATTCATAGTCTGTGCACTACACATACTGATAATTTATCTCATTTACCATAAACACCCCCCCACACACATACATAAAATCATTAGATTTTTTTTGTTCATTTGTGAAGCATCAAGAATCTTGTCTACCTACTATCATAAACCCATAAAAATCTTGGTTCGATGTTTTTTTACAGGTGGTCTACTATTGGAAATATTGTTATAAGGATTGAATATGATCCAAACTTCAAGAATTACTACTTCCTTGAGATAAAAATAATATCAATAACATTTACAACCATTGCACAAACTATGCATTACAAGACTTTATCCAAGATATGATCATAAATGATCCTTCACATTTTATCCAATAGCTTTAAATAGTTAAAAGGAAGAACTTGTTAACCAAAATGAAACTATATAAATGGATTGTGAATTTTTTTAATCTAAATAGATTCTACCTTCATGTGTTTTTTCATATATGTATATGAAACTGTTCTCATTGCTAATGAACCTTAGATTCTCCTCATTGGGATATATCTTATTTTTAGATTACGTTTTATTTTCAATAACCATTTGCTTATTATTTATCCCATTTTTTTTTCCAATAAAGATTTATATCTATGTTGTTTGGATGACAACATGGAATAAAGTAATACTAAGCAACTACTTAGTTGCACAAAAAACATTTTGTTGATCCATCTAGATAATTCAACCAAAAGGTCAACATGTATGCATATATTAATTTAGATTTTATATATCATGAATTCATATATGAAATCAATGTTATTTTAATAACATATGTTTGTATACCATTACTGACGTGTGTTTCTATATCCATAATTAATTATCATAACCTTGTCTAGAAAACTGACTCTGTCTTTATGTCCTTTCATTAGAATGAATTCACTATTTAGCTAGCTAATTGACTAAAAATGAATTTCACATGTGTATAAAGTTAAAATCATTGGGATGGCCTAAAAATGGGAATAGAGAAATGCCACTCCAAGCACTGTTTTAAGTGTTAACCCTATCTATTGTATATTTTAACACTTTAAAATTTAGCACTATTTCAGTGATCAAGACATGAAACTTAAAAAATATTCAATTACAGATGAATATTTATCTCTCATATAACAATAATTGAGAAAAAATTGAAAAAGGAGTGTTGTGAAAGGCTAAAACTCTAAATTACATTTTTTTTTCAAAAATGGTTCACAGAAAAATCTCAATCATAAGATAACTTAAAACAACATCAAAGCAAATATAGATACACACTCTTACCACTATACAATATTAATATTTTTACATATTTTAATAACATATTTGTTATAATTTTGAAATATGCCATTCCTTTATTTTTTTAAATCATGAAATTATCCATTTTATAGTAAATGGGTATATTTTTCATGGCTCACCATTAGAATCAGAGCAACTAATATTATTTATATATTATAACAATCTCACATTCAAAAACATCTGATATTGTAGATACGAGAGGGATGTATTGAGTTATTAAAGGTGATTTTATTACCATATCACTATGTGAAAATATTTGTTCTGAAAAAGCATGACTTGATGTAGTTAACCAATTTTTATACTATTTTTGTAGTTATACCTTCTATAAAATATTATAATGACTTTTATCAGAAATATTAGAGCATATTTATTCTCAATTTTATATTCTATTAACTAAACAATACTTAGAGTAGGTGTTAGTCTCTGTCATAATAATGAACATCTTGAATTGGATTTTAGCCTATGATATTCTTCTCTTTAATGTGTCCCCAAACCTATTCAAAATTACTATCCACTTATGCTTAAGAGCCTTACTTTCATGGAAACATGTTCAACAACTTGAAGTTACCATTAATATCTTTTGCATGATTTCTATAATTACAATATTAGGACCTACTTTACTTTAAAATACTTTACAAATGCTTCAGGGGTGATTTACAAAACATTTTATGTTAAAAATCTGATTATTTGAGGCCATATGAATAAATCCATATTTTGAAATATATGATGTAGTTTTTATGTACACACCTACTCCCTTGATTTTATGTAATGACTCTTTTTTGGAAATGATAACAACCTATTTATGTTTGGTCATGGGGATGCAAATCCATAATATACAATGGAAAATGTTATTGTTTCTACATAAAAAGATAAAAATCCATTGAATATCAAAACACCAGAAAGGGCATTAAGGGGTATAATTATGATAAAAAAACATGCTTATATATTATAATACGAATGAACATAAAGCAAAAATCAAATTTATAATAAAAAAATGCCACCAATAAAACAGAAATCCAACATCAAATCGTAGATTTTCCCCAATTTGATAGAAATGAAACAAATCATCGCCATTTGTCCTCGTATGTCACTAAACTAGAAGACCAATGATTCTAAATCCTAACCAATTAAAATTATTAATTCTAAATCCTAGTCTATATTACTATTCGAATTCATAATTATCCATTTGAAATTATATTTTTCCATAGTTGATCCATGTTTGTTTACACAAACTATGAATCAAGGCACAACATAAAATCTCTTGAATGCTTTACCTTGAAAATAAATTCCAAGGAAATGAAACACATTAATAGATATTTGTGAAAGCCTTTGAAAAGTATGTTGTAAATTATTTTTGCAAGAAAAAAATTATAGTTATGTTACTTTAGAACATATTCACTCGCATGGGTAAAAGAGAAGGAAAAAACAACATTTAAACTTGGCACTATAATGAAAGACCTAGTGGCGAATGGTTTCCTATGGTGACAAGGCTTAGTATTTTGTTCTTTGTGGCAACCTTGAACATGGAATTTTTTCACTTATAAATCAATTGTAAGCTAATATGAAATAGTAATAATGATTATAGGGCCTCTCAAGTTTTAGTCAATTTTTATTTGGACTTATCCAAACCCAAACACAAGATTATAGTTATCTTAAATTACCATAGTTAAACAAAGCATCACAATAATAAGATATCAAGAGCTGTCAAATAAATTAGTAAATTGAATTGGTAAAAAACTATTTTTTATAGTATAAAATTTCATGGTTAAAAATATAAGTAATTACTAGAGAAAAATATAGTCTTTACGGTTTAGGTGAAATGTTCAAATTCCCTACTACAAAGTAATGGTGTCTAAAGATTACATAATATTACAAAGCATTACAACACCACCATAAAGGTCAACATAGCCTCAACCCATATTTAACAAGAAATAAAATGAATAAATGTGGCCATAACCTTGAAATTTTTTTTAACACATAAAAATGAATCATATTTAACAACTAAAATCACCCATGAATAAAACATAAAAATGGGGAAAGAAATGCCCAATGCAATGAGCTATAAATATGTTATAGAACTATGTAAATGCATCCAAAAAAATAAACGTGAAATCATAGTTTTTCTTTAATGTTATCAAAAATTTATAAAATAAAACTGAGACTAAATGTAATCCAATAAAACAAGCTTAAAGGATTGAAAATAACAATGTCACAAGTATCGGAGTGGATACCAAGATCTCTTTATCAATTGAATGCACAGGCTTGTGATAGGCACAAGTCAGACATGTACACAACACAATAGTTATAAGCAAATGAAATCACAAATATGAGAATACTACATAAAAAAGATAAGAGAAAAACCAATATTTCATTGAACAATAGCTCTCTAAGAAAGATGTACATATAGGAGTGCATGAGTAACTCATCCCAAGAAAGGTAGTTAGAGAGCCTATAATAGAAGAGCAACTCCCATATATGAAATAATAGATTATGGTAGTTACTTCCTATTCATCTAACAAAAATGTAACTCTAAGTACACCTAAGAAATCTTATCCATGAAAGAAGGAAAAAATCCAAATAAGGGGGAAAAACCCATAATAAATAAATATGGGAAAAAATAAAACCCCTATTCTAACAACCCCCCCAAGCACAACTTAGGTGTGTAGTGTAAAAAAAGAGAAGTGGGTCTCGACAATTAGGCTTGATCAAGTAAGAAATACAAAATAATCCCTCATAAAATAGAGAAAGGGAGAAAACCCGTAAGAAAATCTCCTCCCCCTTAAAAAAAAAAGAGAGACATAGAATAAGTGAAGAGGATAGAAACCCCCATTGAAGATGATGTTATTGTTGATGTAGACCACACCCCAAGAAGAGCTCATAGATGAGTGAACTTACTCTCAATAAAGGTTTTAGTAAGGATATTTACAACCTACTCTGAAGACTACAAAAATCTTGACTTGAAGACCTAACCATGAATAAGCTCACGAATAAAATGCATGTGAATCTCAATGTGTTTGGTTCATTGGTTCTCAACTAAATTCTTGCATATTTGTATGGTACTTTGGTTATCATAATAGATAATAGTGGGATTCTTGAAAGGAATGCCAAACTTAGATAGAATACCCTAAAGCCAAATAGTCTTAGTAGTTGTGTTAATATCTCCCTTGTACTCTGCCTCTATGGATGATATAACAATAGCATTATTCTTCTTACTAGACCAACTGATGGGACTAGAACCAAAAGCAAAGATGTAACTGAAAGTGGAATTGTGATTGTGAGTATCACCAACCTAATCTAAATCTCTAAATTCAACTAACTCAACCTTTGTGCCAAATATGTATTGAATCTTGAATCTATGAGAGCCCTAAATTTAGTGAAAAATCCTCTTAGCTACATTCTAATAAAGCTCATGGGGTTCCTACATGACTCTAGAGACAAGTATCACTACATATGAAATAACATGCTTGGTATGAATCAGATAAATAAGGTTTGTAACAAGTTGTTGATATCGAGTGGAATCAGCCAAAGGTATATAACATTCATCTTTAAGTTTGACTTATGATAGAAAGTGAGTCATAAATGTCTTATAATTAGCCATGTGAAACCAAGCCAAAAGATCAAGAGCATAATTTGTTAGGAATAAAACAAAAATTAGTGTAGAAGAATTTCGCAGAATTACAATAACAAGAGCTATGAACAGAGATACATAAAAAAAGAAAATAAAAATGCACAATAAGAAGACAAGATTTAATTTGGTTCACCTAATGTAGGCTACATCCACCAAAAACACTTTTTTAAATTTTATTACAAGACACAAGAGTACAATCCACTCTTAGATCAATCTTCTCATAATTACATTGCAAAAATACTATTTAGATCTTCACTCAACAAATTTTTTCAAATTCACACTTAAATTCATAGACACTATTCTTCATATGTAGTTGCTATTATATGTCCATCTCTAATATATCAATAGATAACTTACATAGTGGTTTTACAAAACAATGGGTACCAAAACTATGGGCCAAGTCAACCCATAATAGTTTCTTATTAATCATGGGTGATGATACCATACATATACAATTATAGATAAACCATGTATATATACTCCCTACTTTTCATAGGCTTCCACCTCCTAATCCTAATGAGAATACATTAAGAGTGTACATTAAATTTTAATGTAAAATATTTAAAATAAATTATAATTTGGAAATAGGCTCCACAATATAATAATTTTCCACTTGGAGACTGATTTCCTCTGAGTGGGATTCTCAACCCTTCATTATCCTCTATGAAAGCCAACCAAAGCTGAACATAACATCAATTTCTCCCTTGTGACCACCTTGGTAATCATGTATATAAGATTTTAACTTGGATGAATCTTCTCTAGATTCAACTTCTCTTCATCCAAAGTTATCCTGATGAAATGGTACCTCAATTGTAAATGCTTCATCCTAGAGTGGAAAGTAGAGTTTTTAACTAGGTGTATAACACTTTGACTATCACTACATTAAGAGTGTACAATACATTTTAATGTACAATATTTGAAATAAAATTTGAAGTGGAAATAGGCTCCACAACATAACATACTTGGGATGTGCAAGTGAAATCCCTAAATCAAAAAATAAAATCTTGATCCCAAGGAAGTAATGCAGAAGACCCAAGTCAATCATGTCAAATATATCCTATAGAGTTGTCTTCACCACTACAATAGCTGATGAACTCTCGATGATAAAAAAATCAATATAAAGGACCAATATTAGTAAAGAATCAAATTTACATAAAAAAATATACACTAGGGTCTGAATGACACCTGGTGAAACTTGAAGGAAGAAGAAATCAATCCTACCATAGCAAGTCTGAGGGGCCTATTTTAGGCCATAGATGGATTTTATAAGTCTACAAACTAAGGATGAATCCTGAACAAATCCTATTGGTTGATCCATATAGATATCCTCCTCAAGGTCTTTGTAAATAAAGGCACTTTTCACATCCATCTAGTGCACATCCCAACCACATACTAAAGCTATAGCTAGTGTGAATCATATCAAAGTCATGTTTGTAGTAGGTCCAAAGGTATATGAGTAGTCAATTCCATTTACCTATAAAAAAACCTTAGAGACTAATCATGCATTATACTTATTGACTGACTCATCTACTAAAAACTTGGTCTAATATACCCACATACATCAAACCATCTTCCTTCCCTTAGGAAGTGATGTCAAATATCAAGTGTGATTTTTGATCAAGAATATTATTCTAGCATAAAAATATCCCACTCAAGTATGATTTAAGCCTCTTATAATGTTTATGGATATGAAATTGAATCAAATAAAGCATGTATACTACTATGATAATCTACCCAAATATGTTTATCATTTGTTGGATCCCTTACCCTTGTACTTGCATTCTGAAGTGTCTACCTAGCTTAAAGGGGCCTAGATGTGGGTGAGTTAGGTGTTAATTACTCATCATATAAAACATGACTAGAGGTGTATGTATAAGACTCCCCATCACTGCCCTCACTATTAGAATTGGAAGAAGAAGAAGACCTATCTCAAGAACCTGCTCTAGATGATCTGAATTAGAAGAAGAATCACCAATTTTGAGTGAATCTAATGAAAGAGAAGAAGTGTGAATTGTTGAGTTTGTGAGACTCGCCTAAAATTGAACACTGATATCTATGAATAAATCATGTGTGCTTGGATGTATAAGGCCATACCCCTTGACACCATCTTGATAACCTACAAAGATGTAAGTCTTGGATTGAGGTTCCATAACTTTGTGTATCTTCTTCGATATATGTGTCATAGTTGGAGATATGAAAACCTTAATATGGTCAACATCAAGTTTACTTTCATGCAAAGATTTAAAGAGTGTTATGCCTTTCAAAGCTTTATAAGAAACCCTATTTTGAATATAGCAAGCATAATTAATTCTTTTAACCCAATACGGAGTGGCCAAAGACTTAGAGTGAATCATATAGCTAGAATCTCTTTTAAGGACCTATTCTTACATTATATAACTCCATTTTATGAAGGATTTTAAGTAACTGTCTATTTCAAATCAATCCCTTATGTGGTGCAAAACTGTTCAAATTTGTTGTTGACATATTAACCTCCATTGTTAATTTATAGAACCATGATGGATTTATCATATTTTTTCTCAACAAGTTCCTTAAAGTCTCAAAAATATTCAATCACTTCAAAAAATTTATTAAGAAAGTAGACACATGTATATCTTGAGAAATAATCAATGAAAGTGAGATGTTACTTAGCCCTTGTAAAAGATATACTAGGAAAAGGCTTGGATACATCACTATGTACTAACTCCAATTCTTGTGAATCCCTCCAAGCTTTACTTTTGTCAAATTTTACTTCAGGATTATTTCTAAAAGATCACCCCTCACAAATTCCCTTAGAGAATTGGACTCGAGGAAATCTTATGACCATGTCATTTTTGCTAAGTTGTTCAAGGTAGCAGTAGTTAAGGTGGCCAAACTATTCATTCCATAATTTGCTAAATCTATTTGAACAAGTTAGCAATACTATCAGATAAGAATCAATTGCAAAATGTGAGAAGGTGTATAATCTAACTTTGTGATCTGTCATACCCACTACCATGGTAGTATCACTATGTAACTCCCTAATGAAAATTGAATCTGGGAAAAATTCAACCTCATGTCTTTGGTGATATGAGTGATTTGATACACTGATAAGAGATTGGTTGAAATGGAAGGGACACTTAGAAAATTATTGAATGTTCCTCCTTCCATTTTAGTAGACCCTCTCCTTGAAATAGGTATATAAGTGTCCTAACCCAAAGTAATAGAAGACATGCTACAAGGTTATAAAGAAGAAAACTCAACTAGTGAAGAGTCCATGAGGTGAGAAGCACTCGAGTCAATGACCATGAAGATGTTGAAGCTATAACTACTACAAGACCCTTTCCCTTTTCTTTATCTTTCATATTGCCCTTTGCCTTAGTAGAATCTTGGTCAGATGAATTATGCTTGATGGACTAAGGAACACCTATGTTATTCTTCTCTAGGAGACGAGTTAGGTGATCTATTTGTATTTTCATGCATTTAATTTCATCATGCCCATTTTTATTATATTAGGCACACTTAACCTTCTCTTTATTATTTTTTCCATTAGAAGAGGAGGATTCTATGTTGGTTTTAGTAGAGGTTGATTCTTTCTTCTTCTCGTAATATTTATTTTTCTTCTTCTATTTGTTTGAAGTCTTTGTTTTTCAATTCCCAAAAATTACAGATTGAGGTTTTGTAGACTTTAATGTGCCAATCTGGATCAACTTTTCATGCTCTCTAATTATGTTGGCAATGAAAGCATCTAAAGAGGTCATTTTCCATACAGTGCCCAAATTACTTTTAAAGGCATGAAAAGTAGATAAAAAGAATAAATAGTCAGGTCCTAGTTTAATGAGTATATCAAGAACAAGTTGGTCATCATCTTTATTTATCCTACATTATTTCAACTTCAATCTCAAGGACTTGAAACTAGTGAGGAAATCATGAAGGGTTTCATAGTTGCAAAGACACAAGATAATGCATTTATTCTTAATCTCATGACCTCTCATCACATCTTGTTCCCAAAATAGTTTACCAATAAAGGTCCATACATCATGACGTGATTTGGCAAGCTCCAAGTTAAAGAAGAAATCAAGTGCTATAGAAAGACATAATAGCCCATAGGAGTCATCACTATAGTTATACCACTTAGCTATCTTTGCATCTATGCTAGGTTTAGTTTCATCATAGATGGTTATCCTATACAAACCCTTATGCCCTACAATGATTGTCATCTTGATTTTCCATTCATGATAGTTAAAGGGAGTTAGTGGGTTGATTGAACTTGAATCTATCAATGCAAAAATTAGATGTACTAGTAGTGAAAGTTAAAATTGTTGCACAAATGAAAGTGCAAGTAGAATGTAAAGAGTGACAAAAAGGCACGGTACACTCTCCTGGAACTATGAAATGATGAACCCCCCTAATGTTGCAAATTCATGATCAAAATACGTAAGACTTAGTCGATATTACATATTGAGCAATCAATGTAATGAGTCAAAAGATGATATTTTTCAAACAAAAGAGGACATCAAACTTAGTGAATAATTCATCCAAGAAAGCAAGTATAATGTGAGCAAGTGAAAAAATGAATAACACTTTGTTTTTGAATATTAACACAATATATTATTTTATAAAAAACAATAAAAAATATCCACTAACAAAGCTAAACTTGACCAATCTTCTTATGCATTAATTGTGCATTAAAATAAAAGTAGCCCATTTTCCATTTTTTAAAATAAAGCTATTAAAAATATTAATTTAACATGTTAAAAACATTAGGTCAAACTTGAATAGACTTAGCTTGTTTTATAAGAAAATTTCATGCCTTTGAAATAGTAGGATTCTTTTATGATGCTTCTTGACCAACTCATAATTTTGGTAGTTCTGACTGGTTAGCAATGAGATTAGTCTAAACAGTTGAAAATGTTGTAGCCATAATCCATCTGGAAGGAATGTAAAACTGGGTGTGAACACACAAAACCCATTGAGGTTGAATATAGGTTGATAGTGAACAGAAGAGACCAGACTAGAGGTTGTATGGAGGCACATAAAGTTTTTGTAGAAAAATAAACTAAGGCACAATGAACATGTCATCATAAAGAAACCATAGAAACTGTGGTAATAACTACTAATAAACTAGTTCTACAAAAAGATGACTCCACTAAAGATGAAAAACTCCCACAAATGGATTGTGAAAAATAGTTTTTATCTGCAAATAACAAATCTCAATATTTCAAATAAACTAACAATGATAAAAAACTAGAAAATCAAATATTAGAGTGGCTCTAATACCATATCAGAATGGATGCCAAGATTTCTAGATCAAGAAGATTGTGATAAGTATAATTCAAGCATGTACACAACATAATAGCTACAAGAAAATTAAATCATAAATACAAGAATACTGCATAAATAAGATAAAAGCAAAACTAATATTTCATTGAACAATAGCTCACCAAGAGAGATGTACATATATGAGTGCATAAATAGTTCCTCCCAAGAAAGGTGTTTAGATAGATAATAATAGAAGAGCAATTCCCATACATGAAATAGCTGGTTAGGGGAGTTACTTCCTATTTAGATTGTCAAAATGTAACTCCAGATACACCTAAGCAAGCTTATCCACGAAAGTAAGAAAACTCCAAATAAAGGGGGAAATCCCATAATAAATAAATATGGTAAAAAATAAAAGCCCTACTCTAACCAAAATTAGAAAGGATACACTCAAATGATGATATATCCATTGTTACAATGATTGTAAATTTATTACCTCACTCAACCAACATACCACTTTAGTCTTATAACAAGTCTCTGTATTGAATTTTGTGCACAAGTTAAATGATACAAATTGAATTCCTTTGGAGATGTCTAATCTAAGTAAGTACAAGTTAATCCTCGCTTGATAAAATCTATAAACTCATATAAATGTAAGTGTTACACTGAACACCAAATTTGATCTTATGGTGTGAACTTACATTTAAAGTATCAAAAATACAAACTAGATAAAAGTTAGGCTAGAACATGTCTCTTAATGAAATTTTATGCTTAATTTTTGATGAGTGAAAGATACAAAGTCCTTAAAGAAGAGTTGGTTTGGAACACGTTTCAAAATGAATTTTCTTCATGATTTTTAAGATGCAATTTCTTTATAGTGGAATTTTTAATGCCTATATGGTTAAACCTCAACTTTATAGAAGGTACAATATCAAACAAATGTCAACTCATTAGTTGAAACCTCTCTTTGGTATATTGATGTAGACATATTTAAAAGTTAAACTAAATTAGTTATGGGTATAAGAGTAGGGTAAAAGCTAAAGAGAACTTAGTTAAGAACATTTTAATAATTAAGTATAGTGCATACCATTTTAGGGGTAAATGTTCAGTTAAAAAAAATACAAATATGTCAGTTTATAACATATTATTTCTCATGAATAGTTTAACAAGAAAAAATAACACAAAGAAATAAGTTGAGATTATTTTGATTGAATTTTTATGCATGAGATTTTATGGGTAAATTAGCAGAAAAATAAAGTATAAAGAAGTGAATATAGAACCTTTTTTTTAAAATGAATTTCATGCATTAGCTATAAGTAAAAGAATATAGAAAGAGATACACATATATGAACGATGATGTTATTATCTCAATGGCACTATCTATAGGGGAAAATACTGGATAGAGGATCCTAAAAAACATAGAGAATTTTCCCAAAAGAAATTGACAGATATTTGAGATCAATGTCATCTCAATATTTAATATTTTTGTATTTACTAATATTTTCAAGCATACACATTGATATTTATAGTGACCATAGTGGCCAAGAGGTAGAAGTTGGTGTATGAATGTATTGATAATATTTGATCACAAAGATTTTCCTGTGTATGTCTCAATATGGGTATTGTTACAAATCAAAACTTACGTTAATTAGCTTGATTACAAATTAGAATAGGCATGCTAGTGATATTGATTCCATTACCATGAAATTAAGTGTCTTGATTGACATGAATAGTCCAATAACATATAAATATTTCCACTAATCAGCTCACTCAAAAAATATGATTTTATGTAATCATTTAAAAAATCTATTTATCTTTACAAAATATTTTTATATATTTTTATCACATAAACTAATGTAATATGATTAGACAAGAGAAAAAAGACTAATTCTAAGTTATAGGAAAATGAAACCAACAGTGATCCCTTAACATATAAATAACATAATTTCCACTAATCAGCTCACCCAAAAAATATGATTTTATGTAATCATTTAAAAAAGTCTATTTATCTTTACAAAATATTTTTATATATTTTTATCACATAAACTAATGTAATATGATTAGACAAGAGAAAAAAGACTAATTCTAAGTTATAGGAAAATGAAACCAACAACGATCCCTTTAGGACTAATAAAAAGTCAAAATTACCTTATTTTCCTTTTTAATGGTATGCTTGACAAATGGTAAATATATCCAACTAATTATGACTATATAGTTTGGCGTAAATGGCCCAAAATTATTTCAATGGGTGTTATACATTAGAATTACAATTTATAAAAAAAAATAGTCAAACAAAAGTATAACTATAATATATTTATTTAATAATAATATTTATTATAAATTTATAATAATTAAATTAATATATTTTTAAAATATTTAATTAGATCATCAATGGATATGAAAAAAAAATATTTAATCTATATGAAATCTATGAAACAATTTATAATAAAAGTTGTTTACATTGTATTGAGAATTTAAACCATTAAAATATAAATATATAATTATTATTACCATTAAAAAAGGATTGATGAAATATATGAAATAGGTTTTTCACCATGTAACTTAAATAATCAAAATTTCAAATTCATAATTTATTTACCTTATTTTTTTCTCAAACATAGTTTAATATAAATATACAATATATTATTCATAAAATAACTTATACTAAGGTGATTATTTCTTTATTATTTTCCATTTTTTCTACTCCTAACATTTTGAGGAATTGGGGTTGGTAATCTATTACGACTAAATTAATTTTATTAATGTGTACATAAATTTTTGAGGTTTCATTTATTATAGGATTTAGCAGTGTGTGAATGCAATGGATTATAATGCTTCAAATGCTCTTGATGCTAGGATTAAGTATTCATCATGTGGAGGGAAAATAGAGAAGGTAAAGACTACAACTCATCATAGAGATGGAAACCATGGAAAAATATAAACTGATTCAAAGCTTGTAGGATGAGTGGAGACTCATGAGGAAAAAGGTTTTCAATTACTAAAGGTGCATATTCAAGGGAGTGTTATGCATATTGGGAAAGCTTAAACAATACTCATAAAATGGTTGGTTTTAGTTGGGAAACCAATTAATTTGTTTAATGCTTAGTAATTTTTGGTATGGATTTATGTGATTGGTTGAAAGTGTGGACCATGCCACTTTGTGAGTGTTGGTTAAGATCAGTCATGTAGATGGGGTTATTTAAGCCTACTTCAGTCAAGAAGACTGGGAAGATGGCTACTGACCTCGTCATAGGAAATATATTGTAAATATCATAAAATATCCCAAATAAGGTGGATAGAAGGACAATGGGTGAATTTTAAAATATTGTAGTGGATTTACTCTTGATGATAGGATGGTTGCATGGGTTTCCAGAATAAAAGGTTTGAAGGTAACTATTTCAAAGGTAAGGGAAATAGAGGGTGAGGTGCACAAGGTCCAGGGGTCAAAAAATGTAATGGTGGAGCCAAAATAGTTGCATTTACAATAAAGGATCACAGTGCTAGAGGTGTCAGGGTGTCTTTCAGGGTTGGATGATAAGCTTGGTCTATGTTATACTACATCTAGTATAGTCCTAAGATTGACATAGTTGGGAATAAACACGAAGGCTAATAAGGGCGTAAAAATGTTTGTTGAAGTGGTATCCCTATTGGAGAAGCCAACAAAAATGTTGGATAATCCCTTGTTTGTAGAAAAGAACAAACCTATATTATTTTTGGGGGATGAGGCACCTAAATAGGTGCTTAAAAATGAGGAATGGTTCATGGCTAGGGGCATAGTTTACAAGTTTGAATATTTCTTTCCAAGCCTTTAGGCTCTACATAAGTGGATCTTATATTGGTGATGGTTAATGGAGGAAATGTTGGAGATTTACCTCTATGATCTAGGTTTTTTCATTGTAGTTTTTTATAACCTCAAATACATATGCAAGGTTTTTCACCACAAACTCTAGATGTGGGATCAACATATTATATTCATTTATCCTCTATTCCCTTCTTTCAACATATTGTTTGAAACCCTTAACACTAGGCCCATCTGAGTTTGGTTGTCATAGCTTCTTCTCTAGTTATGGTATCATTCTTAACTATTGAATATTACCAATGCCTTGGGTGAGGTTTTTGTTGTGTATTCTTCTAATATTTGTTTTCTCATACCACCTTTGTTGGAATCCTAGTCTACATGGATACTTATTTTGATCTTCAAGTTTCTATAAAGCTGAAATTGAGGACCAATGTTGGGTTCAAACCCTTGAATATTAGGGTATAATTTTTTAGTGTCATAGGTTATTTGATATTAGCCATTTATCTATAAATTTTTTTGGCTTAAAGAGAAATGTGCCATCTTCATGGTGGAAGGATAGCCATCTTGATAATCTTACAATCTTTATTGCTAGAACTCTGGATATGCCTATGAGAGAAGATGCATAAGCTATCCTGGAGGCTGATGATGGGAATATTTTGTCTCAAGCTATAATTTGAGTACCTTATTAATATTTTTCATAGGTGAAGAGTATGGAGGCTACTAGTGCTTTAGTGGATTCATATGCTAGTTTAACCAAAATTGAAGTTTTTAAGGGATGTTTTTAACCCTTTAATGTAATTGAATTTCTCACTTTGTTTGGTCAATATTCAAGGGACTCAAGATATATTTTTAATGGAAAATAGTGTGGAAGAATAAACAAGGGATAATATCTATTGAATCATCCAACAACACTTTGATTTCAGAGGGTTTAAAAGGTTTTTGATGCCAGTGGCAATGGCTTGTTTGCACCAGGTTGGTGCAACTCATTGGAACTTATTTAGGTTTGTGGTTTATGTGGTTTGGTTTATAGGATTTTTCTCTAATGTAGTAGTTGTTTTTTTTTTTTTTAATTGCTTCATTTGGTTTCTCACCATGATGATTCCATGTGTTGTTTTATTTTTAGGTTGGTTCCCTTCTTGGGTTGATTGTTTTTAGTTCGAGGTGTTTTTGGGGTTTTAATTGGTGTTTGGTATTTTTGTTCAATATTTTAACTAACATTATAATGTCATATATTTCAATTAATAAAATGGGTGAGGTACCCTCTAACCCTTTTTACCTAGAAAATAAATAACCATCTACTACTAATATCTTTACTACCTTTGTAATGAAATTTGTAGTGAATACCACTTTTCAAGTTTCAAACTCCTTATTGATATTGATTTCTTTTTATGTTGATAAGAATTCTACGATGGAATTTTAGTGGTGTTGTGTTTTAATGAAATAAGTGGGTTCAATTTTAATTTCAACATTAAATTTAGCATACATTTGACCATCACTTAAATTTTATTTATTTAAATAAAACCTCACTGACACTAAAAAGCAATTCATTTTTCCCATAAAATAAGCTCCACTAATTTTATCACTAAATGTTTAATCATTAAATGGATCAAGGAATCCTAAAATGAGGATATATAGGGTTAATAATATAGAAATGATAATGCCCAAGGGTGATAATCATATCTACATCAAGGCAATTGGGTGTTAAACTCATATATAAACATACATTGAATTTATTATACTGATAATAGGTTAAATATATAAAGTGCAACTAAGATATTCATCAAAATTATAAATAAATAATAACTTAACTAATTCTAATGCTATCACAATGATGGATCTGGAACAAGAAATAGGTTGTAAGGAGAATATAGAATAGTTATCTGATTCTTGATTTGACGCTTCTAGATCTCTTAACACTAATGTTAGTCTGGGGCAGTTGCATCAATTTTATTATCTATGTTTGATGCAAGTGTCTTGTACAAAATAGCTACTACAAAATGATGTGACAACCTAGATGCTTTTGGTTTTGATTTTAGATTTTCTCTAGTGTATTTAGATCTAAGTCATGGACTATTACTCCTCATAAATTTGTAATAATATAGTTCTTCATCTTCACAATGACCTTGGGGAAAAATGGGTTAGTGGGTATGTTGGATGGTGGAGCCTGATCTTATTATAATGTCTAATTTTTTATAAGGGGGTATGGGGGGATAACCTCTCCCCCGACTAAGGTCACCTTTGGGGTCTAGGGGGAGGTGACCTAATTTGGATCCCCCTCTGGTGGAGGTTTGGGGGCACTACCCATGAAGTAAACTTTTGTGAAAAATGCATTACAAAATATTGTAATTTCATGGTAAATATGGACCATTCAGTATGATTTAAAGGTGGAAATTATGTTAGTGCATTTTCCCCTAATATGTAACCCTCATTTTATATAAGGGAATTGTAATCATCATGGTGCATAGTGTGTGAGTGAAGAGGAGATTGTAGTGGGGGTATTACAGGTTTTATCCTTTTATTTTTTGGACTGAATAAGAGAAGAGCTAGTTATTTTTGTGTGGATGTAGCCCATTGTAGGTGAACCACGTTAAATTCGTGTTTCTCTTGTGTTATTTTTTATGCATTTTATTTACATTTTTATTTCATTAATATTGCTCTATGTTATATATTCTTAATAGGGTACATGGTTTTGAGCTAACCCCAAAGACCCATCTATTTGTGAATGCATCCTACATAGCCAATACTCTAACAAGGGCCTCAGACTAATATATTTCTTCCGTACATGTTGGATTGTGTGTGAATCCTACAATATGTGAAAAATAAGCATAAAAGTGACCTGGCTTACAACTTGGTAAATAAATCTCTTGGGATACTCCATTAGTAATTTAGACATATAGATGTGTTGTACCTATGATTGGTATGGAAATAAGAAAGATTTGATCAAATTAATTATTCATAGAGTGTTTTTGATAAGTTGTCACGGTGTCTTTTTGTATTTTTCTAGGTGAGGAATGATTATGAATATATACCACTCATATCAAGAAATTTCATGCATTAAATAATTTAAACAAACCATTAGGATACATTTTATTTGAAAACTAGATGACTTTAGGGCACTGGACACCTACATTAGGTAGGACACTAGTGTCGATGTAGTGGTTTGGGATATACACTTTTGAATTGGTAGTTAGAAAATATGTAAAATATTAGAACTTATAAAGGCATAAGATTGGAATATTTTAATAATTATGGGAAGGATACCATGTCTAGGTCATCAACATAATACTGGGCAGACCAAGTGATAGGCCAAGGGGCATAAGATAGAGTAGATGTGAGACTTTCAAATGCCACAAAGGTTACAAAAATGAGATGAATAACTAAGGTGATAAATAATCCATAAATATCATCTACATTTCCCCTCCTTTAATCTAGTAATAAAATTTCTAGTTTAGAGGAAAGGAGTGTGTACTTGGGTGTGTATAACACACCTTATCTTTATGTATGTCCAACTTGAGTGTTTTACTAGTGACTAGCCTACAACCAAGAGCATGTTTCAATATATAATTAGTGCATATAATTTGGAATTGAAATTACTCGAAATAGATTGAAATTAAAAGAGAAAGGTTTAGAAGTACACTTGTGTGTTGATGTAACCACCTTGCCTATTGGCAAGTTGAAGATGTATCATTGCAAGGATCTAAAACTTAGATTAGGACAAATATAGATAAATCTTGAAATTACATATATCCAAAGAGATACAAATATAGAGATACATGGAGAGATATTTTAAGGCACATGCTCCCAACCTTGGATCAAATGTGAGTTTCCACATGGTAATTGAGATTAGCTCAACTGTGAAACCCAATGATACTTGGTGAGTGTGAGTGAACCAAGTCACCCATACCATCAAACTAGTGAGTCTAGATGATGTTATCAAGTACAACATGAAAATTTGTCAAGATTGATTGATTTAATCACCTCAACCATACTAAAAATTGAACCAACTATTATAGTAGACTATCTCAATAACATATGTAAAATTTTTATTGAGGTATATTATGTATAAGTGTTGTAAATTTTGAAATTGATTTGTATTTTAAAATATTAGGCATAAATTGTATAACATATTCGCTTTAGATATGTTTTAGGCTGAAATTATGTAGAATAATGGTACCAATGTATAGAATTATGCCATAACTTTGAATCTAAATCATATAACTATGTGCTTTGTCCAATTCATAAAAATATGTAAGTGCGGAGAACATGCTTCCAAAGAATTCCCCCACTATATATAGATAAATCTTAAAACTGATATAAGTACCAATGTGGAGAACATGTTTACAAAACATGCCTCAACTCTAATCTAAAGATGTTTAATAATGAATAGGTGTGGAGAACATGCATCCAAAGCATTCCCCTACTAAATATGAAAACTATTAATGTGTGGAATCCATGCCCATATGACATGCCCCACTAAGTCTAAAAATCTATATAAGTACCAAATAATGAATGAGTGTGGAGAAGATTATTCCAAAGCATTCCCCCACTGAATCTAAAAACTATGCAAAGTGTGGAGAACATACTTATTTGACATTCCCCCACTAATATTCCCTCATTTGAGGTGAGGGAAAGATTTAAATTGGTAATTACCTAACCTCAAAAGGATAAGATAGCTGTATAATCTATGAATTTAACCATGTAGCATATAGAAGGAATATATCTAGGTAGATAGAAGGAATCTAGGTAGATATAAGGAATATATCTAGGTATATAGAAGGAATATATCTAGGTAGATATAATCTGTGAATTTAACCATGTAACATATAGAAGGAATATATCTAGGTATATATAACATTGAAGTACATAAAACTAATACCATCAAATGAATGTCTAAGATGCATGATTAATATCATGGCAATGTATAGATAATATTAATATAATCTTAACAAGTAAACAAAAACACACACAATAGCACTCAAAATCAAGTCAAAAGGCAATGGTCCAAGGAGAAAATAAACAAGGGTCATGTTCACATGCCACACAACTTAAGGGACATGACTTAGTCAAATATCCATAGAAGAAAGAGTGACATATTTAAAGTCTATACAACAAACAATTACATATAAAAATGTAAAATAAAGCATACATGGGCATAGGGGATGAGAGTAAATGAAAATATTTAAATGATCAAATAGGTCATACAATAGTAAGTCAAGACACTCAAGGAAGTCTACAGACTAAAGCATAAGCAACTCGTATAAACATGTCATAGTAACCCATAATGTGTTAGTAAATAATGTTAAGTGTATAACACATCAAATACCATGTTTGAGATATAATCACATATAAAGGCATGTGTAAGTACACAAGTAAGCTCATAAATGATAATGAAATGTGATCATCAAACCATATAACCTTTGTGTATCAAGATCAAATAAGTGAATGCCCCCAATATCTGCATGACGTGAGTAGATGGAAGGACAAACATTCAAAATAGGTATAGATAATGTATTTGTGTATGTTTTTATCACACTCAAACATAAGCATGACACATATGTGTGTATGTAGAAGTAACTAAATATTCCATTAATCAACATGGAACTACACATATATGTGAAGTAGCCAATAGAATATGTAGACGTCACAAATATTTTTTGGATTATTGAATGTTTTTAATTTTTATTCATAGTTTGGAATGTCTGAAAAGGAAATATCATCCTATGATGCCATCCAATGGATGGCCATATATATCTCCCCACTATGTACCTAGTGTAATAATTTTGTGACACTAGCGAGGAGCACATATATGTTCAATATCTATCCTAGTAGAATCGGTGATGATCTCTATATGTAAATTAGGGCTCTATGGTTGTGAAGTGATAGTATGAACAATATGAATAGGGGTTTTTAGAACCCATCATTAAGGGGTATGTGGTTTATTTAGAATAGAAGTAATAGGAACATGTGTAGGTGCTCTAGATATTTTAACATGGTGTGTAGTAGATGGAGATTCCATGCAATCCATCATATGTATTTGATGTAGTGGTCTCTCAAGTATTAGCTATCTGGTAAAATGGATTGCCTATTGATTACCCTTTTATAGTGAATGATTCTTAGTATACTTGGTAATTAATTTTTTGGGTATAAGTTTCCCTTATTCAAAAGGATGCTTATATGGAATTATGAAAATTGTAATTACCCAATTGGTATGAATATTTTTAACACACCCATACACTATATAAGGTAATACTTGAAGTGTATGGATCCAATATCTTCCCAATAAGATGTTAAAGATTCATGTGGATGGTATGACTGAAAAGGTAGTAACCAAATATGTGGGACTGACTTGTAAAAGTAGCTCAATCTCACCAAGAACCTTCTAAGAGATCCTATCCAATGCTCTAACTAATCTAGTAGAATGATGCAAATCATGATGAGTATAACCTAAGTGTGTAAGTAATGTAATGGTATAAAAATTATTTCTTACACCATTATCAATCATAATAATGTATATAAGGTTTTTATCAAGGTATGCTTGAATGAATAAAAAATGAAGATCAAAGTCATCATCCTTAATCTCATTATCATTGAAAGTAAAAGTGGGTTTCTAAACTATAATAGGTATATGTCATATGTAAGCATAAATAATCCCATCTATTAGGTCCCCATAATGTGGTGGGGGATGATTTTCATTATATGTCATTTGCACTTCTGGTTCATTCTTATAATGATATTGCAAAGGATTGTTAAATATTTTCTATTTGTGGTGATAACCAGGTTGTGAGCCTGATTCCATTGGTTGATCCTCAAATATAATATTTTGTTAATGAATAAGAACTTGGATCTTATTCTTCAAGGTAAATCATCTGCTTGTATAAATCCTTGGTCGCTAATGATAATCATAATAGGAATTCACATCATATCATTTGGGTAGAGTTTGACTCATATCAACATCGATAAGATGAGGGAAAGATATAAGATGACACTCTAGTAACCATATGAATAATGAAGCCAGGAACTCTGGAAATGAGATAACTATCTCTTTGATGCATTAGATAAAAAAATTCAATTATGATGTTGTGAAATTATCTTAATCGTGATGGTTACTTCCTTTCTAAACTTAGGAAGTTTTACAATATAACTTAGTTTAATTATAAATTTAGTACTAGATGTACATGCAACTAGTGTGTTTGCTACATACTTGAGCTTATTCAATGAAATAATATTTATTTCATGGTCACGTACAAAATAGCATAAGTCATAAAAATATTTGAACATATTAAAAATAATGGAATCAAGTAATGAAGTAAACAAATTTTTCTTGAATATGTCTTGCAACTCCTTATATGCAATAAGATTGGTCATTTTATCTAGTATTGTCTTATATATCCAGACATATTCATTGATATATTTAATGGTTCCTTGTTATATTTTGGAAATTTGAGCATAGAAAACCATTTCAAAAATATTAATGGAAAGTTGTGTTGAAAATTGGTCTACAAGATGTTTTAGTGCTTTCACATATTAGATATATACAACATAAAACCAACTCAAAGAATAGTCCTTCAGGCTTCTTGGAAATAATTTGGTCTAAAGTTTATCATTAGAGTCATAGTCAAGGCATGTTACATAAAAGGATTGAAGATGTTGTTCAATATCACCCTTCCATCATAAAATGGAAATCTAGGTGTAATAAATCAGATTAGCAAAGGTTGCAAGGAGATCTCAAGTGCAAGAGAATTATGCAACACATATAGTAAAATAATAACATGAGGGGATTTTAAGTAATTTTTTTTCAATGTTTCTAATCTTTCCCTCCAAGGTCTTTATAACTTGAAGGATTGTTTTAACTATAGACCCATTAGGATGAGATTAGTAATTTGAGTAGCCACATAGGGGGATGTAAACAAGGTTTGATTAAAAATAAGCATTGAAACTAGTATTTGTGTTGAAATAATTAGTAATTCCATGATATATGTATCAATAGTAGTTTTAGGAAACAAAGGTTTAAAATCATAACCCATCCTCCACTAGATGTGTTATGTTGTAATGTATTCAAGGGGAAATATGTTTCAACTATAGTTTTAGAACTTTTTGCTTATAGTATAGTTTCTAGGATATTTTTAAGAACTTCAGGGTTTTTTCAAATATGCACATAAAAAAATGTAATTGCTTTCAATTGATCATAGTATATGTGTTCTTTTTAATCTATTTCATGGTTTTCATTATCATAATCTTCTTCTATTATAACCCTATTAGTGTGTTTTTCATTATCAACATGGTATCATCATGATCAAAAATATGATATCCCTCATTGGTTCGAGACATATTATATGATAGAAGGGGGAAGCTCAATGTGCTCCATAGTCACACCTCCAAATCTATGGTAATGCCTATGTTTCATGCAAAATAGTAGAAGTGGGAAATGAAAGAGTATAATAATTTTAAATCCTAACTAGATTAAAACCCTAGTAATTAGAAAAAATTACATTCAAAAAATTGAAATAACCAAATGTTTAGCCCTAAATTGACTTAAGCAATCCTAACATGGGGGTATATAGAGTTAATAATATATAAATGTTAACATACAAGGGTGATAATCAGATCTACATCAGGCCAATTGGGTGCTAAACTTAGATATAAACATATATTGAATTTATTATGTTGAGAATAGGTTAAATATAGAAAGTAAAACTAAGATATGCATGGAAATGATAAAGAATTGATATAATTAGTTGATTCTGATGCTAACATAATGTTGGATCTAGAATAGGTAGAAAACTGGCTAGAATGAGATTTTAGAAAAGTCATCATATTAAGGATCTGATTATTTTAGAGATACAAATACTAAAATTAACTTGGGATGGTTACATTAATGATATTGTATTGGTTAGATACAAGTGTCCTATACAAAATACCTACTAGAAAAGGGTACAACTACTTGGATGATTCTAGGTTTGATTTCACCTTCACTCTAGTGCAATCATATGTATGTTATAGATTATTACTCTTCATGAATGTCTAAAACCCTATTTCTTCATCTTCATTGTGACCTTTGGGAGAATGGGTTAGTGGGCACACATTGTTGAGTTGACCCCAATGACCCATGTATTAGTGAACACTGCCTACATATCCAATACTCTAAATAGGGCCTCACATTGATATAGTTTTCCCATACATGTTAGATTATGTGTGAATCAGTAAATATGTGTAAATCATGTACAAAAATGACCTAGCTTATAACTTGGCAAACCGGTCTCTTGGGCTACTACTTTAGTACTTTAGACCTCTAGATATGTTATACCTATCACTACATGGAAATAAGGAATATTTATTTAATATAATATTTGATAGAGTGATTTTGATAAGTTCCCTTGGTCTCTTTTAGTATTTATTTATGTGAGGAATGAATGAGGGGTGATTGTGAATATATACCACTCCTATTGAAAAATATATCATATATAAGCACTTAGGTTGACCATTAGGATGCGTTTTATTTGTAAATAAGATGAATTTAAAACTAATAGACTTTGACATGACCATGCCTCAATGCTATTTATGAGATTATTTGGTTCCATGATCTACTTGGCCACTAATATCAATTTTTCACATAGTCCATAGGGTGAAATTAAAGAATCCTTTTTAATACTCCATAATTTTTAGCTATAACAATCTCCATAACTTGGTTTGGTTAAGAATTGGTGTCAAAGCTGAATATATTGACTGAGCTTTAGATTTTTTATAAAACTAAGGATAACCTCTACTAAATATGTTATATTTGGCTAAGTATATTTATATTATGATACTTGGTTGATGTGAAGCTTTCACAATGGGAAAGTTTTCCTTCATTGACTATCTTGCTCCCAAAAAATTTCTTTCCTAAAAACTAATCATTTCTCCCTACAATTGTGTCCCCATTTTGGAGGAGTGACTTCTACATATATCTTTCTCCCTTCATCATAGACTTGTTCCTATTCATTTACTAATTGAACTACTTTTGAAAAATATCTTTATTTCTTATATTGTTTTCTAGGTTGTTCTTTGACTACAAAATTGATTGTATTTATATTTTCATTTGCTCACATTTAATATTTTTGGTGATCTATAAGGTAAGGTATCATATATGGCAACAATATTTATCATTATTTTTCAATTTATTTGCACCTACATCTCTTGTATCCATTTTCTATCTTATATACCTTTACTTTATTGTTGAAAAATTATGTAGCTTGTAGCCATTCTATTCACATTAATTTCCTTGTTGTTACCTTCCCTAGGATACTCGTATCCCACTTTCACATTAAAAAATTCCAACCACCATGTAATTGATTAAGGTATTCATTTCATTATTTTTGATTGTAGTATTAATATTGATCATATTGCCTTATTGGTGATTTCAATCTGATTATAAAAATCTTCTTTTGGTGAAGCCACATAACTTTTCGCTTCTCTTTTTATTATTTTAATTCCTATACATGATCACATGGATAATGGTCCTCGTAAACCTCAATGTCATCTTGTATTTATACCACATATAAATAAGGTGATATGTACTAATCATCCAATGTCCCATATATTTTATTACACTCAAGGTGAACCTCATTACTAATCTATAGTTTAGATCTATGCATACTACAATAATTTTATGTTGAATCTCTCACTTGTGGCACATCAAATCAATAACACACCAATTTAATAAATGTAAACCAATCCAACTCATCTCATGTTCAATATATAAATTTAAGACCCATTTGGAAACATTCGTCACTTATACATACACTAAACTCATCACAATGCCTCTATGGTATGAAGAGATAGAAATAAGTCACATTAATGAATTGCTTATTCATTATAAAAATAATAAATACCTTTTCTTCCATCATCCATATAATATAACAAAAGAATATAGAAGATAAATCATGACAATAAACTTAAATAAATGGCATAGAATGGGTCCAACCCTGATTAATACATAACCATGTGCCTAAGCCAAAGTGATGTTAGGCGAGGCATTGCATACTTTTTCCCTTCAATAAATTTCATCTCCAAAGTTTCATTTTCATAATAATTATTCTCATAGTTGCATCCATACAATATTAGTGGTAACCAAATATGATAACATCAATCTATATCATCCCATTTATGTGCTATTAATAATAATGAAAATTATATATAATTTTTTCAAGGGTTGGCATAGTTATAATTATATATTTCATAAATACATTAAATATATCACCAATGGAATAACGACCACAAGATAACATTAATAACCTAGCTGGAATATGGAAGACGGTTGTCATATCAAAGATGCAAACATACACTTCCTTATATGGGGAAGGACATAATAGATCAATTTGTTCTCCTCCACACATAAAAGTGATACAAAAGGAGGAGCATAGTTTATGTAATCATCCATTATACAAGGGAAATTATTATATCCAATCAATAGTCCATCATTGCAATAAAGAAATACCATAAAACAAACATTTGTAAGGGAAATTTCAATAGTAAATAAATATTCCATCATTGAAATAACCATCTCATATAAAACAAAAATTCATTACACATGGGAATTATAATAGTCAATCAATAGTCCATCGTTTCAATAACCATTTCATATAAAGAAATCCTCCATAACACATATGGGAAATTACATACTCAATGAAAAATAATTGTCCATCATGATAGCAAGTAAACATCATAGATCAAACATCCACCTAGGTTAGTTAAAATAAATAGTGTCACTTGTTATTTTAGAGTTATTGGACTATTTAATCTCACTCCACAATTATTCATTTTCCCATAATTTGGCAATCATGTTTTCATAACAAATTAATAGCTTAAATATTGAGAGCAACATTTCATGAAAAACACATCCATATAATCATCATGCATAATAATTTTATGGTGTGATGTCTCATCAACAATCAAACACATAATAATATCAATTATCATATAATCAATATCAGCATACACTTACATAATCAATTGATGGCCCAATGAATCATCCAAATTTGAATACTCATTCATAAAAAATTTCATTAATTCAAGAGTAGTATATTCACAACCAACAAAAATATTCACCCAAAATGGAATGCCAAAATCATATACACAACAACATACATACAAAAACATACCTAATCAACATACACACCTAGTATTAGATAGAAACATACATGCTCAACATATACACGATAACCTACATAATTAATATATACACATTAAACATATACATAACATCATACCCATGATAAAAACCAAGGTTGTTCATAATTTATCAATGAATACACATTCATAGCAATAATGTTTTTTTAAATTATCATCCCATCATCATGGGTGATGAAATCACAAACAAACAATGCTATACTAATAAATATAGAATCATGTACACATTAAGGTGTTATAATAAATTATCATTATTGTTATATAAGATGTCGTTATACAAGCATGAATTTTCTTGTGCCTTATTAGTTCTAGCTAAAGTTGTGTCAAAATAAAACAAGGGTACTCTTGATCATTAATAATGTGTGCTGTGTCAAAATAAATTTTACTCTCACTACTTTTTATATCAATAGAGACATTCCATCAATCATCCCAAATCTATGGAGAAACTAAATGATCTCATCTATTCCATAGTCAAATTCTTAACCAAGCATTCCATATACATTTTACACACTAAGGGATCAAACTAAGCTACATATAACAAAACAATTGTCTAATCAATATAGTCATACACATCACTATATTTACTGACAACAACATCAACAAGAATAGTCACACAAATTGTTCTTCAAGTTTAGTTTAATATCTGACTAGATCAAAATTTATTCTTCTTTTCATAAAAATAAGGTTATCACCAATCTCCAAATGAGGAAGAATCACCATACAACCATAGCTTCTATTTCTCAATCATAAGTTTATTTTACAAAATCAATAAGAAATAATAAATGAAAATAATAAAGCACATATGAAATTAAAATCCAACCAATAAAATTCAATCAAGTCAATTAGAGACTAATTTTACAATAGCCTAAAGATCAAGCAAAATAATTAAGGATATAAAATATCACAACAAGAATAGGGCCCCAAAAAAACATAACTCAAGATCTAGGTGTTGTAAAAAATGTATCACATGCACAATAATGAATAGGCTTGCATATAGTGGATATAGTTTACCCCAGGGAGACAATATACCTAAGAAAACCAACCTAGAACTTAGCCACCTATGCCACATCCTATAAGAGGTATCTACACTACATATTGAACAATGCCAATGAACCCATTGGAAATAATAGAAGCAAAGACATATTATTATTATTCTCCAACACTTAACCCCCAAAGTAAATCACATATGATGTAAAATAAAAATTAAGAAGGTGAATCTCATTAATTTAAATAAAATAATGCAACCAATATTTTCCAAGATGCAAAAGTCCACAAAGGAATTTGGCTATGAATAAAATTGGATTACAAAATTAAATTTCAACCTTCAGTCAAAGAAATAAAACAAAATGTAGTCAAGTCATAAATAAAATAATGATATCAAATCACATGTTTATATGCAGCTAAATACTGAACAAGAGAAAAATCAATCAAACATTTTGACATCACCTTGTATAAAACATTAGGATGCCAAGTTCCTTTCATAAACTACTATGTTTCAAACTGAACATAATCTGATTTTTCTAATAATGATGATCACATTTTCCCTCTTTAGGGGAGTTGTAGTGACAACAATAGTCTACCATTGAAAACATGAGGGCATTTCATGCATTCACAAGGCTTTCAACACAAAATACAATCATTTCTCAACTTAATTTAGGACGACACAAACTCATACATGGCTATGGAAAGGGTCCCATATGATTCTTTCCTATATATTTTTCCTATTAAAACTAGTTTCTCAAGTTCATAGAGAGAAATTTTTACCATACAACCATATAAGGATTAATTTATTCACTTAAACATGGGTCTCTACTCACTAATTCAAGTGTCAAATTTTGAATATAGATTAAAAATATTCATCCAACTTGTGATATTTTATGTTCTCCTATTATGATCTATTTAATAAGGTCATCACATAGAGACCAAAATCCATTAGTTACTCTTTTAATTTTCAAATTTACATTTTCAATGCACACTTTTTATTTATAAATTTTCACAAAAGTCCAATATATTTTGACCATAATCTAATACCCATGTGCAACATCCTCATGTGCTACTTCCAAACCTAGCTACAATGTTTTTCTTTTAATTCACATAATTACTATTATGTGAAGTGAATGAAACATTAGATAAAAAACACAATCATCAAAGTCTCTCATTGGTTCACAGCAACAAAACATACAACATTATTTATCATCAGTAATCATCTTTTAGAACTGATAAGGGAGGTATATTGATTTAACTTTAGTTTGTTTAATACCAAGTTGTGATATTGAAACCTATGGGTTATGGGCCCACATAAGACAACTTCTCCAAGTTTGGACCATCATTATAATATCAAAATTTCCATGCCTTAACTTAAGTTGAAACTTCCAATCTCTATAATATATAAATATATCATTGTGGTCATTTTAGGCCATCATGACCTTTACCACATAATTAGTCCATGTTTATTATTATTACTAGATGTCATCCTCATAATCACCTTTCATCTCATATCCTTATATTTTAACAACCACTTTGATCACTCCATCAAGGCATAAATACACGGATAAAATTTAATACTTAATCCCTCAATCTAATGCATGGATCACAAGCTCTAATACCATTGATTTTATAGGTCTTACAAGAGTCACCCCAAAGTAATTTAAATGATGACATGAGTTTCTAGTAAATTTTAATTCATCTAATTATTTTAATGATTTCACAAGTAGGATAGTTGTCAATCTTAATTAGGCATTGATAAGCTGACATGGTTGGCTAAGTTATAGTTCTTACTAGTCAGGTGATGTCACATCCCCTCAAATATGCATTTTATGTTATGTGGCATCATTTGGAACATTTATAACTAGGATGAACATTCAAAAATAGACGTTTCCCTCTCCTTAGAATAAATCATCATGATTACATTTTTATCCTTCTAACTAGGTCATAAGCTCATATGTGCTAAGTCATATTGTGCCTTTCAAAAGATATAACCTTGTGACTATATGACATGTGGATTTGAATGAAGGGGTTATGACCCTATTAGACTATGGCTTTAGTTATAATTCTATGAAGTCAACTAACATGGAAATAGGGTATTTACTCACAAGCCCTAAGGGTGCCTTGATACAAAGGTTTTGGTTAAAAATATTAAGGCTATGACATTCTACCATGTGGCATTGAGTGATGAGGTGACATTCCTTTGGTCTCAATATTTGAGTCATAAATCTATGTGGTGGCATGCAACTATCTAGTAAGACCAAATACTACTTAAATAATAGTACCTTAGTCAAAATCTAAGAAATTTTGACTAAATGCACAATTGACACGTGGAAAGATTTGATTGCCTCAAAACCTCATAGGCCTTAAGCTCTATATCAACTTCATTTGTGACTTTTGATAGTGCGAGTCCAAGGAATCATAACACATGTCTTGAAAAAACCAAGTCAATTCCATGTTTGAGATAAAATTACAAAAAAATTCACCACAATGCAACGAGGATGTGTGGTATGTTCCATTAACTACATAAAATGCATGACTTAGTTGAAAGGTGTGAAAATTAAGAAAGTGGTATGGATGGGAAAATTTGAACTTGTCCTTTAGGTGAATTTTTGAATTAAAAGTCACCTTGCGATGAAAATGACTTGAAATTTTAGTTGACCATGAAAACAAGTATGATTTCATGGTGAGCTATGAAATCATGACAAGTAGTTTATTTTGCCTAAGTTAGTGATTAAAAAATATATAAATTGGCTAAGTTAAAATCTAACCAAGCACTTCAAAAACGTGAAAATAAATTAAATAAAGTTAACTTTGATGCCAAAACCAAGGATAAAGCATTACCAAGGTCAAAGCCATGCAACTAAACTAAAAACACAATCATCTAAATGTAAATAAGAACAAAGGCAAGTAACTAAGATCTGTAGTCTACCTAAGTGAAAAAATATGTGGCCAAGTATTTAGTTTGAATATCAAAATGATGTCCTTAACTAAACCTTAAAGGGAAATAAAATATAACCCTTTTTTAAATAGTAAAGGTTGGATATTTAAAGGCATGTGCATTATCATGTGTGTGTGAGAGAGAATAATGGAATGGATCAAATCTGGGATGTCAAATTATAGCCACTATTTATATTTGGCTTTCTCCTTATATATATCACTACACTATTCTTGTTCATTAAAAATTCAAGTTCAACAGAGTTACACAAACACACACACACAAAACTCAATTGAAATTGAATTCTCTAACAAGGAATAACAATGTACTGATCTAAGTAAGGACAAACCCAAATATAAATAGTGGTTATAATTTGAATTCCTATCTTTGATTCATTACATTATTCATAATTAATAGAGGACATAATACACATGGAAATATTTTCAAACCAAGTTAATTAATGTCATTATTTCGGGTAGCTCACGAACAATTTAATAACAACTGGATCTATTAATAAATAGAGTTACTTCCATGTTTCATAGACACTCAAGATGAATTAAACATTGCATAAATTATAATATAAAATATCATATTATTTTTATCCAAATCATATTGTACCCAAATCATATTCAACATTCTCTTTTGAAGCCATCTATTAACTATCTCAATTATGAAATTATTATTAATTCATAAAATAAATGGTAATATACTCAAACATTAATTCATTCACTAAGATCATCTTATTCTATTAATTAGTTTTAGTCCATAGGGTGAAACTAAATAATCCATTTAGTTTCTCCATTTTTTGAATATATAACCATATCCAATGAAATAAATCATTCTAGCCTAAAACTAGTGCCAAAGATGAACATATTGACCAAGTTTTCCTTTTTACACAAAACCTAGGATGTCTTCCACTAAATAGTATAAATTTGGCCTAGTATCTATATATTGTGATATCTCATCTTGATGGGAGTCTATCACAATGGATACTTCTTCCTCCATTAATTATCTTACTCCCAAAAACATTCTTTCCTACAAACTAATTGTTCCTTACCAAAATTGTGTCCTCATTTTTTAAGGACTTTCTTCTTTCATCAAAGAGTCATTCTATTGACTTACTAAAACTAATTTAAATAATTGGCTTTAATTCTATGATTGTGTTTCATGTTGTTCTTTGACTGAAAGATTGTTTGTAGTTACATATTTTTCTTTCATCACATTTAATATTGTCAATAGGTTTTAGGGTAAGATGACATTTCTTGTAGCAATCTTCATCCTTATATTTTAAGTTTTATGTACCTACATCACTTTTAATCATTTTATATATTTTCTGGGTTTATTTTTATTATTGAGTAGCTACATTGATTGTAGTTATTTTATTCATATTAGTTTTATATCTACTACCTTCCTTAGGCTAATCATAGCCCCCTTGCACATTAAACACTACCAACCATTCTGGTTTGATTGTGGTATTCATTTAATTATTCATGGTTTAAGTATTAATATTAATTGGTCTACCTTAGTGGTGATTTAATACAATTATCAAAATGTTCTTTTGGTGAAGCCATGAATATTTTGGCTTGTCTTATTATTATTTTAATTCCTTTCCATGCTCATATGGATGATGGTCCTCATAAACATAGTTTTTCTATTGGATTCTTTCCACATATGAATAAGGTGATAATTAATAGGCATCCAACATTCCATATATTCAATTGCATAGAAGGTTAACTACATTTCCCAATTATTGTCAAGATTTGTGCTTAATATAGAAGTCCTTTGTTGAATCTCCTGCTTATGTCACATCAACTTAGATAATACATCGATGAGAAAATAAAAACCCAATAAACTTATCTCATAGTTAGTATATAAATTTAAGACCAATTCAAGAACACTTTCATCTTACATATTCACCAAACTCATCAGGATATGTATATGGTATAAAGATATAAAAATAAGGCACACTAGCCAATTGCCTGTTCATTATAACAATAATAACTTTCTATTATTAATCATGAATAAATGGCATACCAATGGGTATAACCCAAATTAACACTTAGATTTTTTTCTAATCCAAAATGAGACTAGGCAGGATGTTACATGATGATAGTGAATAATTATTTCCCCAAGTTTTTAAGATTTTTTTTTTAATCCCAATTTTTTTAATTTGGGATTGAGACATTCAAAATCATAAGGTGTTGTTTAATCCTTTTTACAATATGTTTTTTTTAGGGTTAAAGGGGTAGAATAGATTATACAAAAATTTGAAGTTGATATATGGACATTGGTGGCATTCAACTTCTTTGATATATATATATATATATATATATATATATATATATATATATATATATATATATATATATATATATATATATATATATCAAAGAAGTTGAATGCCACCTATGTCCATATATCAACTTCAACTTTTTGTAATATATATATATATATATATATATATATATATATATATATTACAAAAAGTTGAAGTTGATATATGGACATTGGTGGTATTCAACTTCTTTGATATATATAGAAGTTGAATGCCATCAATGTCCATATATCAACTTCAACTTTTTGTATATATATACAAAAATTTGAAGTTGATATATGGACATTGATGACATTCAACTTCTTTGATATATATATATATATATAATACAAAAAATTGAAGTTGATATATGGACATTGGTGGCATTCAACTTCTTTGAGATATATATATATATATATATATATATATATATATATATATATATATATATATATATATATATATATATATATATGTATGTATGTATGTATGTATGTATGTATGTATGTATGTATGTATGTATGTACACACACATACATACATACATACATACATACATACATACATACATACATACATATATATATATATATATATATATATATATATATATATACACACACACAAAAAGTTGAAGTTGATATATAGATATTGGTGGCATTCAACTTTATATATAAAAGAAGTTGAATGCCACCAATGTCCATATATCAACTTCAACTTTGTGTGTGTGTGTGTGTGTGTCTATATATATATATATATATATATATATATATATAAGAAGTTGAATGCTACCAATGTCCATATATCAACTTCAACTTTTTTTGTATATATATATATATATATATATATATATATAAGAAGTTGAATGCTACCAATGTCCATATATCAACCTCAACATTTTTTGTGTATATATATATTTCAATGATCAAATTTCATTATTATGTTTTAGCTTACATATGTACTTATACATACCTTTATTCATGAATATATCTTTCACAGGGTACTTGATAAGCTCTACACTTGACATTTTTCTTAACACATTTGATCCATGGGAAACTATGACATGTTTATGTTGGTTGTTTATCTTTCCTTTATGTACTTCCTTGAGTGTCTTTCCTTTCTATTGTATTCTTTGATCAACCATTGAATATGTTCCTTTTATTACAATGCCCATGCCTACATATGCTTTGTTTGACATTTGCATATGTTATTATTTGTTATATGGAAATTTGAATATGTCATTTTTAATTTTGTGAATATTTGATTAAATCAAGTTATTTTGATTGTGCATCATTTGAACATGCCCCTTGTTTGTGGTCTCCATAGACCATTACCATTTGAATTACTTTTGAATGATCTTATGTGTGTGCTTGATTTGATTGTTGAGATTGTATTATTACTATCTAGATGTTGCCAAGATATTTATCATGCATCATAAGTCTTCATGTGATCACAATGCTATATGCAATCACCTAAAAATGACACTTAAGTTCTAAGAGTGTTACTTGAGACCACCCACCCCTAGCTTGACCCTAGACCAATACTAGGGCCTATTTTCACATTTATCTAGCATTAATATGGGCCACAAGCATCCCTAAACATCTCTAAAGCATTCTCAGGCCCTCATATTGACATCTTGGCCCTTGGTGCCTTAGGTTATGCAACCTAGACACTAGTGCCATAATAGGGACAACAACACCACATGACACTAATGTCCTAGTTTTGGTGTTATTGTCCTTTTCCCTCCTTTTTCTAACAACAAATATCTTTTCAAATCAAAGACCACCTAGGGTTGGCCTAGACATTTTTTAACACCCTCACAAGCACCAAAATAGTATAGATACATGACTTTTATCCCTCTAACCACTATATGGAAACCAAATGCAAATTACACATAAAACTCAAAACAATTTGTGCAAAATCAAGGTTATCAATCCCTATTTTTTCCTACTTATACATAGAACCATCTACAACATTGCTAAGCTCAAATTACTATATTTTACAGTCTCTATCACATTCAAAGAACTCAATCCAAAATTCATACTTGCTACACTTTCACTTGCACCAACACTTAGTTAGGGAGAGTTACATTAGGCTTGATCCCTCTTCACAGTATTGGTATGTAGGAAACTCTCATCACAATGGGGTGTTGAAGATGTCCATCCCACCCCACTAACAACACACTTTACTACTTGCACCAAATGGAAGCTCTAGCAATATGGAGGATTAGGGTTTACACATAAAATCAATCAAAACAAGTCAAAAATAGAGATCCATAACTCATGTGCACATGAACATGCTTGATAGACCCATACACATGTGCACCCAAAAGATTGGAATGGTTCTGTAGAGAGGACACTAAAATGAAAAGACTCATAACACATATGGCTAAAAAACTCATGCCTAAAACACTCATAGCACATACAAATCAATTAACATTACTCCAACAAAAATAAAATTACAAACATCAAACATTTCAAACAAATAATCAAATTGAAACACACACAAAAAAAAAACACAACCTAGCCAAATCTAGATACCAAAAAATAATGCCAAATTACATAACAAACATCTCCATATATATAAATCATAACATCAATTCAATAGAAATGTGATGCGTCTCTCAATGATGTGAGCATGACTACTGGGATCAGATCCCTCACTTTCACTCTTAAACACATCATCACTAGAACTAGAGGCCCCACTATCTCCATGAGAGTTTGATAGACATCTATGAATACTCTCTCTCTCTCTCTCTCTCTCTCTCTCTCTCTCTCTCTCTCTCTCTCTCTCTCTCTCTCTCTCTCTCTCTCTCTCTCTTTGTACATGGCTAACTTATCCCTAGACTCAACATACTCCTACTGAACTCGCATATAGTTATCTACTATACAACTACTCTCCCCACCTAGAGCATTAGGAGAAGGCATGGTACACCTTGGTAGCTCTACATGTAACTCATCTATATCTGTTACTTCTCATATTTATGCTACAATCATTATCACCGCATGATAAAACAAATAAACATGCACTCCATCTAAATTGGTGGCCTCTTCCACCAATACGTCATGCATGACATCATCTAGAATATGATGTGTCTACTCACGAAGCACTAACTTAATGGTGACCTCCCAATAATCATCATCTCCATCACATGCAAGTTTATATACAATTAATAAGAATCCTATTATATCAAAACACATGATTAACATTACACAGAACATACAAACAAACTACATAACTTACCATCCATGGCCCTTAGGGGCTCTATGTCTAGTACCTCCTTTGCAACCATCCCATCTCTTGGGAACAAAGGTGCCCACCTATTTGCACTCCACCAGGCCAAGTAAGCTTTGATCATTCCAACATCATCCACATCTAGTACCTCAATCTCTAGATCCCACTTTATCACTAGCATAGGAGCTAGCTCAGTAATCGATTACATAAGCCTACTCCATAGCTTCACAAGAACCTGAGAACTCCTCAACCACACTAATGGTGCTGAGGTCACATCTTATATGACACCCAACTATTGAGTAACCCTCTCATACTATAAATGATTGTATACATTATCCCACCAATCATGTATCCAATAGCTCACTCAAATTCACCTCAACTAAATGTTATCCTCAAGCCAACCCTAATAACCCTTGTAAGGTCTCTAGACAATGTTCTATGCTCTTAAATTATCTATTAATTGTTAATATCATGTAGTAATCCTCCCTGGAGCATACCATATCCCTGTCCATATACTTGAAAATACCTACGGGTGAGACCATCCATCCCTATATCCTAGCCTGCTCATAACTATGTGCTCATATTGTCAACAATGTAATAGTGTTGACACACCTATATCTCCACCATTCATCTCTTGAGTAAAATAGTACATGGCCCTGTATAGATGAGCCAACATAATCTAATCCCAAGAATATACTATGTCATGATGCTCAATGTCATACACTATCTCGTGCATCCTACATGAAATGGAGATACAACTCCCATCCATAAAAATAAATGATAAAAATAGCACCACTAGAAACTTTCGTAACCATAAAACATTGTCCATAACAATCAGGGTCAATAATATGTCACTCTAACTACCTATGGGGTGAGTACTCATAGCCATAATAAAAAAATTACCTATATGCTCTATTTATAACTCATAAACTAGTTACCTCCTATAATACAAAGCACTGCCTAGAAATTGGTAAACATGAGATCCTATATACATCCTCCAATGTCACACTCATCTTACCCACGGGAAGATAGAATGTACACATATTTGCATTCCACCTCTCACATAGTACAGTGATCATATGATTATCCCATAGCATTATCTCCAAGAAACTAGCATGTTGAAACCCTAATCTATCTATTTCTACCTTAGACAAGGTCAAACCCTAGATAGTCTCCATCATCTGATCAACATGGAACTCCCTCATACAAGCATCAACCTGTAAACAATTCAGCCAAATCTAACATTAGTGAAACAAAAACTAATACCAAAAAGTGAAAATAGAATTCATAAACCAATCAACAACACTGAGCACCATATTTGGGGCCTACTAGACACTAATGTTGCCTAGAGGATAGTGGAATTAGAGAATAGCACCATATTCTGGACAATAGTACTAGAAACTAGACACTAGTTCCCAAAGTGGGATAGTAATGCCACCTTTTACAAAACTAGCCGGAAATAACCTTTTTTTGAAAAAATCTCTAATACAGAGAACTCAAATGATTAAAAATAGGAAAATTTAGGGT
>JARHVA010007369.1:97500-227500 GCA_037957365.1 Torreya grandis
TCTAAACCCTTAAAGTAAAAAACATTTTGCATTCAAGTGTCCTATCTACTATGAGATTTATGGAAGTCACCACTGTCTTGTTAGAGATGCTCATGGATCCTTGAGGAGTTTCCTTTAGTATGAAGACAAAAACTATTTAGCCTTGTTTATTCGTGAAACACTTCAACGACAAATACTCAAATTGATGTATTCACACATAGACAATTCCAAAAATATTAGTCCCTGCTTCCAAGTAACGGACTTAAAGAATCTCAAGAGACTACATTTCCAAATAACTAATCTATAAAACAATGCACATTTTATTAGTTTAAAGAACTAAGACCTTCTCATTAATTTTACTTTTCTTTATATATTTTTTAAAAATCTTTTTAGCACCCTGATAATAATGATGACGACATCATCAAACTCTATTTGGCTGGGTGATTACCACTTTGTTGATTACAAAATTCACACCCATTAAAAACTGACGGCATGGGCGTCAAATCTCATCTTCGTTTACATGTTTCACCTGTACTCAGCCTCACGACATAGTACAAATTGCCATGTCAAGATCCATATTATAATTAATCTTATCCTTTGGTAGATGATCCGTGGATCAGATATACAGAATATTTATAGATCTTAATGCTCTATTTTTTGAAAAAAAACCGTCATTTGTACGGTTGGACAGACTGTACTGTTGCAATTCTGTGGTGGACTTGCTTCATGGGAATTTAACAAATTGGCCAGCGCATGTTCACATATTTCGGCTCCGATAATCAATCAATACACTTTACGACCACCGATGGAATTCTCTAAAAGAAGTGATTTACTCGTGTTGATAGGACCAAGAGGTGGTCCAATGGAATTATCTCTAATCTTATTAATGAACAAAAACATGTCACGTAATACAAAAATTTGACATGTACTAATGAGCTTTGCTTCTAATCTTAATTACATGTATTTAAGGGGAGTAAAATGTTGTTTGACGTCATAAAATGTCAGCATCTCAAATTTCTGTTTAATATCTAAATAAATTAAAATAAAAAGTAGTTGTACAATTAATATATCTTTGTATAATTTGTACCAAATACTAATTTAAAATAGTTATTTATAACCTGACACATTATATATACAACCTTAAAATATCTAGTATATATGTTTATTATAATCATTTAAAATGTAGATTTATTTTTACTTGGACACTTCAAATATAATATATTTTTTAAAAATTTGTATACATTTTTTTGATACTTTTTTTTAAATGGAAAAAAGGTTGTTCCTTATGCATTAAAAAAAGTTTGAATATAAAACTATTACAAAGTCAAAACAAATCTAAGTCTTTTAAATGAAAGGTTAGAACTCGTAGCACAAGAGGAAGATTGAATTATTAGAAAGACTAGAACCTAAAGATTCACCAACTTACAATTTTTACTTGCTAGCATTACAGGGGATGGGCTTATCTTTTACTATTTAATAAACTTATTTTTTCCTTTGTGCTCGCTTGAAAACTCTAATTAAGAGGAATATGATTTTATTTGTCTACTCTTTGATCAGTGGATTTGGGGAGTATTTTAGAGATCTACTTTTAGCTGCTTATTCCAATATTGATTTGTGCTTCCAAGTTTCTTGGGTTGGAAAGCAATGGTCTACCAAGCTTACTTTTTCCCATTTGAGGTGTTTTTGTGGCTAATTTAGAGGCTTCCAATCTCTTGTTCTAATCTATAAGTTCCTTAAGTTGATCAAGATAAAATTTATCTATCCTTGTAATCTCTTCATATGCTTCTTCATGATATTCTCCCTGAGCAATGCCATCATTTTTGTCCTCTCCCTATTGAGATTCAGGGCCAAACTTGTCTTGTGAATTATTCTAATGGGAAAGGCAGGGCATAGTGATTAAATCCTCAATTACAATATAAACAACATTTTTAGTGGCTTCCTCTACTTCTAGGTTGGCAAACCTATTTTGAGATTATGCTTTCTTTTGCTTCCAAAGCTGTTGATTATGCTTTTGTGCCCTTTGTTTCTTCTTAAGTTCTTTGAAATATTTCACTATTTTCCTTTGATTTGATTGGTTTTGTCTAGAAATTTTTTGGCAAAGTCCCACAAGTGTGATAATTTATGCCCCTGAAAGGAATGTTTTCATAATCTAAGTCTTGAATCCATTCTCTCGTATCATATTGAAATTTAATTGCGAGGGTAAGATTCTTGCAAAGATCTAAATTTACACAATTTCTAGCATAAATTGTGATAATCCTATCTTTGTTGTCTTTGCCATGCAAAAGTATTCCCTAAGCTAGTTGCTTACTTGCTTAAAAATATCTTCAGCCTGTAATTCAGTTGGCATACCATACAATCAAATTCAAAATGAGGCAGTTGTTAAATCCACTATTTTTAGATTAAACCCTTCTTTTCATGCCTCCAACTATAGGCTAGCATGGGCCTTGAAACCATGGCCCACTTCTGAAGTGTTCGTTCTTTAGTTTGGCAGAATAAAAAATTACTTGAAAGAAAAATTAAGGGAAGAGTTTAACCTAGGTTGGAGATTGAATGCCCTAATTCTTTTCCAATATTTTTTGCAAATTATCAAGATTTGACCAATATCTAAAGAATTTACATATTAAGGAACGATCTTTGAGTCGATTGATAATGCCTTCAAGCTCATTGTCCATCATGAAAATTATAGGGATTTCTTCGGTTGCTTACAAGATCTTCGAAACGGATCCCATTTGGATACTCTTTTTGACCTTATTGTAGTGTTAATCTCCCTATTGTCACCACCATCCTACCTCAACTGATCAACTGCAATGAAAGGCATAAAAATTATAGGTAATAATAACTATAGAGCCTTAGTAAAATCCCAAAAGAATGCAAGGCCGTAAAAAACTTAGGAAGTTAGCTCCCCATTAGGAGGTGTGACACCATGGCCACGAGGAGGTAAAAATATTACTTGGAGTTAGAAGGTAGTGGCATCCCTAAATCAGTCACCTCCTTTCTATCACTATTCACACCCTAATTCACTTGCTGCTTGAATTTTAATTAAAAATATTATTAATTAAATTTATAATTTTAATAATTAATATTTTGTGTGTTTTTATTTTTTTATTTTTAAAAGATAAGCAAGGGCATTAATCGATAGGTGTACACTATCTTTATTAATATAAAGAGCTAAAATATAAATAATTAACCGTATGAAAGGAGAAGAAATTATATATAATCACATATGGAAAAAATAATATTATTTTTCATTAATTGTCCATGATTTACTTAAAACAAACCCTTCATCTTTATTTAAATTATGAGGATTCTTTTCTATTTCAAGTGCTTCCCTTATTTTGCATTCTCTCTGATGATCCACCTTATTAATTAGTTTTGTATTTTCAATGTAAACATGGTGTTTAAGATTATAAGAGTGCTATGCTAGTGCTGATTTTTTGATATGTTCATGCAAAATGTCACCACCATGTTCTTTTAGTTGGATTTGAATTGATCTCCCTATCTCTCCTATATATTGCTTACCACATGAACACGAAATGGCATAGACACCTCCATATAGTTTTGGGTCATGTGGGTCTTTTGTTCTATCAAGGATATTTCTTAGAGTTTCAAGAGGGGTGAATACTACCTTGACATCCATTTTTGCTAAAGTTATTACAATTTTATTTGTGACCCCTTGTATGTAAGGAAGTTTTACCAAGTGATTTGTTTGATAATCCTTATTTTCCACTTTGTTCTTTCTTTTGCCTTCTTGAGAAATGTCTCATTTGAAAGAATTTTGTATTTGTTTGTCCCCATATCGATTAACATGGAAAACCTTTTTTAAATGCTCAAATTCTTATTCTAGATGGTCTCTATCTAACACCCTCACCACTCTTATTGCCAAAGTATTCAAGACTACCATTTTTTGGGCAGGATGGTGGTGTGAGTTATTTCCCAAGTAGAGATCTGTATGTGTCTTCTTCTGATATACTTGATGTGACAAGGAACCATCAAGCTTCCTAGTCACCAGTGCATCCAAGAATGGAAGACCTATTTCTTCCTCAACCTCCATAGGAAACTGGATATTTTTTGATCTGCTATTGAGATGTCAAATAAAGAAACCAAGATTATCCATCCCAAATGGCCATCATAGATTGGTATCATCTATAAATATGATCCACCATCTTGGTTTTTTTAGGGAAGAATGAAGAGCCACCACCATGTTATATTTATTTTTTGTTTGATTAAAATTAAAGTTTTAAAAACATTTTTTTAATAATGATTATTAGAAAATATGAAAAGTTGTTTCTTTTATCAATAAATATAGCAATATAAATATATAAGCAAAATTTTTTGGTAAAACAAATTGTATTTGAGTGTTCTAGTAGTAAGATTTATAACTAGACGCAATTGATAAAGAAGATGTATAAAATTTTAGGCCAAATTTATAGAAGTCATTCAAATTTTTATATACATTGGTAATTGAAGAAAAAACATAGTATAATTTATGTATGCAAATGTTCGATAGGTAGTAGGATTGTTTATTCCTATAGGATGAGAGAAAAAATAGAAAGTTTCTAGAAATGTGTAGATTGAAACATGGAAAAAACAAGTTTAAGAGTAAATTATGTACTATATTTATTATTCATTATGTTAACATATATAATGATTTTTTGTTAAGAGTTAATATTCTATGTCGTGAAAATCCTTGTAGTAGGTAGATAGTGCTAGTTTTGTCTATGACATAGTTATCATGTGAAATTTATATCAATGAAAGGAGGGTTGTCTTCAATGGTAGGGCTGAAATATTGCATTGTATATTAGTGTTTTTCATAATTTTTAGATTGTAATTAAGACGATGGTAATATGAATATGAAATCTATTCATGACACAAAGAACAAATAGAAGTTATGGTCTGGATAGGTTGGATGGATTCAATTGTGAAACTGCACTTGTTTCAAGTGAGTTAAAATGGATTTGAATTTGTACTATCAACTGTAGATGATCCTTCGAACTATAAAAGTCAAGATTGAACATAAATAAAACACATATTTTTCTCAAAATAAATATAGTGTTTTATTTAATAATATAACTAGTACAATGAGCAAAAATATGAAAGTTTTGAACAATGAAAGGTAGTTAAAAAAAATTTCACTGTGATTTCCAAGTGGGCACAAAATCAATGAGTGCTATTGAATAATAATGAATGCCATTTAGTTAAACCAATGTCAGATTAAAACAAGATGTAGAAATCCCTATTGAAAGAATAGGTCTATATTGCTAAATCAAGTATTGATTATAACATATAACATGTATTTATGGTTGCATGTAACAATGCAGACAAGTCTGGGAAAACATTGTAGTTTTCAATGGTGTAATGAATTTCACTTGTGCATTTTTCAAATCTCTTTTAGCGCCATATCTTATGAATATATTTTTGAACAAGTAAACCAAAAATTCTTTAGCTTGTGTATTTTATTTAATTGAAAGAAATAAGGGGTCGAATATTACAAATAGATAAAGCTATGAGGTTAAACTAATAGTTTAATTGTATAATAAAAAAATATAGATTTAAAAATGCAAAGTTAATATAGAGGTAGAAGTCTACCTTTGTTGTATCATAATCAGTAGTTTCATATTTTACTTCCACAATTAGTTTCATACCATATTTTTTGTTAGATGACACAATTACATCAATCGAACGAGTCACATACTTGCTTCAATGCTAGTTACTAGCTGAATGGTTATTGAATATGATATGAACTTGTATTTTATAGAGACAAGAGGTATGCTTTTTACAAAGCTATATTCATTGACTAGTAGTATTGCATCATAATTTCCATGATCATAGCTTATTTTGGGAGTGATAAAAAAATGGGAGATACACATTATTTTTCCTAGATAGATTTTTTGCTCATGCATGTGAATAAAGTTGTTAAGTACATTAAGATCAATAGTCATCTCCCCTTTTACATATGTTAAATCTACATGAATCAATTGCATGTTCAGTTTTGCAGGTGTGAAGGAAATTTCATTCAAAGACATCTCATGTTTTGTAGCTATTAAGATCATCGATTGATAATGCCAATGCAAAAGAGGTTATTGTTTTCTTGGAAAAAATGTATAATGTTAATGTACATATAGGTATGAAATGAAAATAAATTTAAAAAAAATGGTAATTTTGTAGGTGCTTACTTTTTTAATTCTTTTTATGGTGTTTTGTCATCTTGAGTGCTTTGGAATGTCCTCTTTATGTTGATTTTGATCGTGTAATGAAATTAGAAGAGTAACAACAACTAGATGTTTGAGTATGTGAATTTTTTATTTTGATATGCAAAACATGAGTATGTAATATGAAGACTATCTTATTATATGAATTTTATGTTTTAATATCATATTATCCTAGATGTGTAGTAGGTAAGGCTAAGCAAAAATTGTCATGATCACTATAATAGCAATCTATTTTTAAAATGTATTTATTTTATGTATTTCAAAATTGACCATATGTGATTAATAATTGGTGTTGACAATATATTTGGCCTTTCTAGTACAACATGCATATTATAGGTTACCACGTGTTATTCATGTACTTGTGAATTTTTATATTATTTTCTAATTTTAATATTGAAATCACCTAATATAAATTCATTTTTTCTATTTTTTTGCATCTGTTAATGCATCATTGGTAACCACCATCCTTTTATGCTACTGTCTAGGTTAGTAATTATAAGGTCCATGCCTTCTTCCTCAGTCTTCCCAAATACAAGTTATTGATTTTCTATCCATCCATGGAGCCTTTCAGTTAGACTCTAGATTTTATATCTTATATCATTACCTACTCCACACCAACCATCAATATTGAGTGAATATGGAAGTATAGGAGCCTGAGTTAGATCATTGAGTTGTCTTCCTTGATTTTGTTGGATATCCTGATCAAGGGCTTCAACACTGCTAAAATTTCCTTGGGGAAAGGTTGATCTAATCCTAGGTGTGACTATAGACAAGATGGATGACTTAGTGTTAGAGGATTATACTTCTTCCAACCATCTGGGTGTACCAGTAAGTACAACCTTTTTCTCTTGCACACATTTCAGGCTGGTGAGGAGGGACTCAGTCCAATCCTATGAAGCATCCAAGGGATCTAAGACTTCTAGATTATTAAGGTTCCAATCTAATTCACTAAGTTTATTTAAATATAGGTAGGTGCCAGTGAGATTTTATTCAATGTTCTTTTTCTGGTTTATATCTTCAGATAGCTTAACCCATTCTTTGAAAATTTTAGTATTTTTATTAAGCCTTTCAAGCCTTTTGTAGGTATCATAAAAAATCTTTAGCAAATCATTTATGCTTAATGACTCAATGTTTATAAAGGATCTTAATTGTCTGATTTGTTTAGCATGGTCAGGCACTTGCTCTGTAGTAGGTTGTCTTAATGGGATGATCTTAGAAGCTGTGTCTTTTCCTATTTTTACCATAATCAGAGGGTTTGTTTTATAATACCTTTTCATGTTTTCCTAAAATTCATATATCTGACCCAAAATAAGTGAGGATGATCCTACCAAGGTATCAACCTTTTCTTGAAGCTTTTTAATTTTCTTTTTAGTTTCCTTTGCTCTAACACTCTACTGATCATTTATTTTTATGACAACTTTTTCTATTTACTCAAGGCTAATGTCCATTTTTCTAGTTTGAAAATTTGTACTAGTATTAATACTTAAAATTTACACCATTCCTGTGTGGATTAATTTAAGCATATGATAGCCTTTTGTGTTTGTCATAATTGACTTTTTCAGATCTTCTTTTATTTCTTCAAGCTTTGTAGCCTCAAGAAAGAGGTATAGCTTTTGCTCCAAAAGGACTTCTTCCAAATGTTTTACTATGATAGTGGCTTCATCTAACATTACTATTTGTTTACCTTGATCTTTATTTAACTCAACTAGGCCAGCTTTGTCTACATTTATCTTACTTTGAATCCTGTCACTAGTATTAACTAGTGGAGCTAGGTCTTGTGTTTGGGCCAATGGTTTCTTAACTAGTATTCCTACATTTTGATCTAGAAAGCTTCTCATTTGAGCAATTTCCAAATAAAGTTCATCAATATTTTTTCCCAACTCAGTTAAAGCTGAGTTACACCAATTTAGTTGCCTTCCTATAGTATAGTTAGGTTTTCCGCTACCTACTACTTCTATTGGGTCATGTTACATAACAAATTGGCCATCAGATGTGAATTTTACATACAATTACCTTGTGGGAAATCTTCCCATATTTTCTAGAACACTGTATTTGGCATCTACCCCATTTGATTCTTTTTCTAAAGTAGTTGAGATTTTTAACTCATCTTCTCTTATAAGAGATTTGCTTTCTTCAGTTGGCTCTCCTCTAAACATATTAATTTGTAGGGCATTATACATTGATTGGGTATAAGTTATACAGGCATTGCAATTAGGATGGTTTCCAAAATGCTTTTTAGCTAGGTTTACATAAGAATTGTGTTCATTAGGCAAACTATGCAATTCTGACCAATCTGATTTAGAAGCATCAAATTTTTGGCTTGGGAATTTTATGGTTTAAAGGGTATGTAAATTAGTTATAGAGGGTTTCTTCATGGACTGATACCTTTTGAGTTTTATCTCTTTAGGGCATTCTCCTTGTTGGGTTTCTTGTTTTTCTTCTTCCACTAGGGAGATTTTATATCTTCCAATGGACTAGCATTTTATATATCAATTTTGTTTTGTATGTCCTCCCTATGCAAGCACCAGTTATTAAAAATATGTAAAGGGGATTTGGTGGAGTCATTCATTTTTCATTATTATATCTTTTACAATTACTTGTTGTTTTTGTTTAAAGATATCCTTATTTTATAATAGTTGTTGTTGTCAGATATAAATGGGCGCTTCCCTATTTCAAAAGGTTTCATATATATTTTAATTTAAGTATTTGAATAAATGTAAATCACATTTTATATCATAGTTTTGATGGGTAGTTATATTATTTTTAGGGTTCAAAGTTGTTTCAATATTTTTATTATCAAATTCAATGTTGTCAACAATTTCATCTATGTCACCCCTAGTAGAGTTTATGTAATAAGTATATTTGGCTTCATTTGTTTTTGTCTTTTTCATGGAATGGATATGTATAACTCCATGTTTTGTAACCATGTTTTAGATTGTTTTCATTTTTATGAAATATACATAAATTAACGATTTTTCCTTGTAATGATTTCTAATGTGAAGATGTTTATTATATTTGATATATTGAATAACATGGGCTCTGTCTTTTGATCTATTGTTTTCCCTATTTTGTATTCAGAGATAACTTTAGAAAGTTAAATTTATACTAATGCTCATGGTTTTTGAACATAGTAGTCTATTAAATATTTAAATATCACGTCTTCTGATTCATCTAGTTTGTGCCTCAAAAGTCTTGGCAATTTTAGGATGAATGTACTTTGGTCTTATGGACTTGTGTTTATGAATATGATTTTCCTAGAACAACTATTCAATGGCAATAACACAACTATGTGGATAGCTTGTTGATCAAACATTAGTATTTTTTTAGAGAAATATTTAATATTGAAATAAATTAAAATGAAAAGTAGTTATACAATCTAAATGTTTTTGTATAACTTATACTAAATAATAACTTGAATCAACCATTCACATCATGTCATATCATATATATAACTCTAAGATATTCAATATACATGTTTAGGATAATCAATATAGTTATATCTTTATTTTTACTTAGACACATAGTAATATTGATTTGTGCTTCCAAATTTATTCAATTGGAGAGTAATGTTATGCCAAGATTACTTTTTACCATTTGAAGTGTTTTTGTGGATAATTTTAAGGCTTTCGATATGTTCTTATGATTTAGAAGTTCCTTAAGTTGATCAAGAGAAAAGTTATTTATTCTTGTAATCTCTTCATATGCTTCTTCATGATATTATTCCTTGGCAATGTCATCATTTTTCCCCTCTACCTAGTGAGATTCAAGGCCAAACTTGTCTTGTGAATTATTTTGATGGGAAACATAGGTCTCAATGATCAAATCCTCAAATATAGTATAAACAATATTTTTAGTGGGTTCCTCTACTTATATGTTAGTGAACTTGTTTTGAGATTATGATTCCTTTTACTTTCAAAGATTTTGATGCTATTTTTGTGTCCTTTATTTCTTATTAGGTTCTTTTAAATAATCTACTATTTTCCCTTAATTTGATTGGTTTTTTCTAGGAAATTTATGGGAAAGTACCCACAAGTGTGACAACTTATGCACCTGAAATAAATGTTTTCATAACCCATAATTCAGTTGGAAGACCATATAATTGAATCCAAAATAGGGTAGTAGTTAAATCCTCTATTTTTGGATTAAAACCTTCTTCCCATGGCTATGACTATAGTCTAACTTGACCCATGAACCATGACCCACTTTTGAAGTGTTCATTCCTTAGTTTGGAAAAATAAAAAAATACTTGAAAGAAACCTTAATGGAGGAGCTTAACGTAGGTTGGAGATCAAATCCCCCAATTATTTTCCAATGATTTTTGCAAATTATGAGGACTTGGATATATCTAAGAAATTTATAGATTAGGGCATGATATTTGAGTTGATTAATCGTGCCTTCAAGCTCATTGTCCATTATGCAAATTATACTGATTTCTTCAGTTGCTTGCAAGATATTTGAAACATATCCCATCCTACCACTCTTGTTGAACTTATTTACAACCTGAATCTCCCTATTGTCACTACCATCTTGCCTCAAGTGATCAGCATCCAATGAAATGCACAAACATTACAAGTGAAAATAACTATAGAGCCTTAGAAAAAGCTCAAAAGAAAGCAAGGCTGCAACAAATTTGGGAATTTAGCTCTCTACTAAGCGATGCCACACTATTACTGTGAGGAGGTAAAGGAACTACCTAGAGATGCAAGGTACTTGCAACCCTAAATTGATCACCTCCTTTCTATCACTATTCACACTCTATTTTCCTTTCTGCTCAGATTTTAATTAAAAAACATTATTAATTATTTAAATTTTTAATAATTAATATTTTTTGTGTTTTGATTTTTTTTTTAATTTTTTTTTGGGGGGTTAGGGGGAAGGAGATTAATTGATAAGTGTACACTATGTTTATTAAACATCCAATATAAAGAGCTCAAATATAGAAGGGGGAGGGGGAGAAAAAAAACTAACTTATAAACTTTTAATCTTATTTTATTAGATGGAAAATGAATTCAACAAATTTTTAATATTATTATTTTATTTTATTTATTGTAATTTTTAGTTCTTTAAAAAGTGATGTCTTAATATGAGTGGAATTTCTTTATTATTAATAATTTGTACTATATATGTTGGGGGTCCATTAGGTAGATGTCAATAAGATATATTCTAAGGAGCATTGTTTTGATCCAAAGAGTTATCCATATGGGGCCACTTTATTTAAAAAAAGATAAAAGTACTTAAAATTAATAATTACAACGTAATTGTGTTATGGTATCTTTCACCTATTTGATGGTAATAATCACAATGTAATTATGTAATTTATATTGGTAATAGTCATACAAAGTAAATATGCACTCTAATCTTTCATTCATGTATATGAGTAATAAGAGTCATGTAGGGTTAGTCATTATCTTTGTAATGAATAGTATGTTGTATTTGATTTTTGTTTCATTGAAATTAAAGTCTTAAACATATTTTTCTTAACAATAATTCTTAGAAAGATATAAAAAATTATTTCTTTTGTTGAGAAATATAGTATAATATAAATAAGTAAGCAAATAGTATTGGTAAAAAAAAGTGTATTTGAGTACTCTAGTAGTAAGATTTATAATTAAACATTATTGACAAAGGAAAATGTATAGAATTTTAGGCCAAATTTATAGAAGTAATTGACATTTATAGTGTAAATCTTCCTTGTAGTGAAAATCCTTGTAGTAAGTAGAAAGTGTTAGTTTTATCTACGACATGGTTGGCATGTGAAATTTATGTCAACGTAAGGAAGGTTATCTTCAATGATAGGCCTAAAAGACTACATTGTATATTAGTTTTTTTCATAATTTTTAAATTGTAAGTAAGATGATGGAAATATGCATATGAACTCTATTCATGACACAAAGGACAACTACAAGTTGTGGCCTAGATATGTTGGATGGATTCAATTATCAAACTACACTTGTTGCAAGTGAGTTGAAATGGATTTGAATATATATTAGTAATTTTCAATGTTCCTTTGACCTGAAAAAGTCAAAACTAAACATAAATAAAACACATATTTTAATTGAAACAAATATAGTGTTTTCTTTAGGGATATAACTAGTAGAATGAACAAAAAATTTAAATTTTTGAATAATGAAAGGACGTTAAAAAACTTGGATTATGATTTCCAAATGAGCACAAAATCAATCAGTGTTATTGAATACTAATGAACACTATGTAGTTAAACCAATATAAGATTAAAATAAGATGTAAAAATATAGATTAAAAGAATATGTCTACATTACTAAGTCAAGTATTGCTTATAGCATATAACGTATATTTTTTGTTACGTGTAACAATGTAAAAAAGTGTAGGAAAACATTGCAATGTTCAATGGTGTAATGAATGTCATTTGTTCATTTTTCAAAGCTCTTTCAACACCATGTATTATGAATATATTTTTGAATAAGTATATAATAAATTTTTAGGTTTGTATATTTTATTTTATCGCAAGAAACAAAGGCTTGAAAGTTATGAGTAGATAGATCTGTAAGGTTAAGAGAATAATTTAGTTTCATAATTAATAAAATATAGATTTAAAAATGCAAAATTGATGTAGAGGTATAAGTCTAAATTTGTTGTATCATAATCAGTAGTTCCATATTTTACTTCCAAAATTAGTTACATACCATATTTTTTAGTAGATGTTACAATTGCATTGATTGAGGTAGTCGCATAGGCTTTAGTGTTAGTTACTAACTGACTGATTATTCAATCTGGGATGGAATTTTATTTGATGAAGATAAGAGGTAATACTTTTAAAATGATAGATTCATTAATTAGTAGTATTGCATCATAATTTTTGTGATTGTAGCTTGTTTTGGGAGTGATAATAAAATGAGAAATAAGTATTGTTTTTCCTAGATAAATTTTTTGTTCAAGAATGTAGATAAAGTTGTTAGGTACATTAAGAGTAATAGTCATTTCCCCTTTTACATTTGTTAAATATATATACAGTAATTGCATATTCAGGGCTTTTTATAGCATTATTTTATAGGTGATAAGGATATTTCCTTCAAAGTCATCTCATGTTTTGTAGCTATTAAGATCATCGATTGATAGTTCCAATGCAAAAGAGGTTATTTTTTTCCTATAAAAAAAGTATAATGTAAATGTGTATGGGTATGAAATTTGAAAAAAAAAATGTAATTTTACAAATGCTTATTTTTTTTCTTCATTTTATGGTGTTTCATCATACTCATTGCTTTGGAATGTCATCTTCATGTTGATTGTGATCATGTAATGGAATTAGAAGAAGAGTAACAACAATTAGATGTTTGAGTATGTGAATTGTATTTTGATATGAAAAATATGAGTACATAATATGGAGATTAGATTATTATATGAATTTGATGTTTATGTATTATATTATTGTGTATTAAGTAAAGCCAAGCAAAGAATGTCACGACCATTACAATAGCAATATATTATAAAAATGTATTTTTTTATGTATTTCAACTTAGACCATATGCAATCAATAATTGGTGTTGACAATGTATTTGGCCTTTCTAATACAAATGCATATTATGGGTTACCATGCATTGTTCAAGTACTTGTGAATTTTTATATTATTTTCCAGTGTTAATATTAAAATTGCCTAATTAACATGGTAAATTTTAGTGGCCCATATTGAAATTAACTTGGGGTTTTTTGGTAAATCTTTAAGTATGTGTTCTGAAAGAATGGTGAAAGTTAACAAATGGTGTTTAAGTGATAAGGCAAATGGACAGGAAAATCATAATAGGGTGTAGATTTTAGATGAGTGTGACTATACAAAAAACCTACAGATACTTCATCCCTTTTTTACTACTAAAAGTTGTCATTATGAGTATATGGATGGATGTTTGTTTACATATAATGTTGAATAAGCTCATATTAAATTTTGACAGAGTGGTGAATTATATTTATATGTATGAAATTTATTTTAAACAATAGGTGAGTTGACCTAGAAAACTAACTTACACCCAGAAAATGTAGGTGAATCCATGTTATTAACCACCCCTTAAAATAGTAAAATGTTAATTTCTAAACCTAAAATATTCATGAATTAATGAAGAATAGCACTAAAATTTACCCTATCCCTAAAATAAGTACTTTTTATTTTACATCTACTAATGCATCATTTGTAATATATATGATATCTGGCATTAGTGTAATTGGTGCTGCATATAAATTATAATTTCATGAATATTATTTGTAATAACTGTGATGAGCGTTTCAACATTGCTTTCTCTATATTACATTATTTTGTAAATGTAAATCTATTTTTTATGCAAATCATGATTCCATGAACATGATACATTGAAATAAAGTGGAAATAGTATAGTGAATTGTCAAATAAAATGTTTCAATATGTGTCTTTGGAAAACATAACATGTCAGATTATATCATGTCATGATAATTGAGCATGTCTTGCATATGTGCTTATAAGATTCTTGTGTTAAATGATGAGATAATAGTGTGATAACCAGTATCTTCATCATTTATATTAATTCTAATTACCATTTTGCATGTGTCTATAGGTGAAACATCTCTATTATTATGTTTTATTTGGCTTTGAAATTTTCCATTGTTAATGGAGTTAATAAGTACACTAACTCAATGGATTTTACATGTGATAATATTTTATATTATAATGTATGACGTTTGACTCTAGGAGGGTTAAATACAATACCATCCATTGTCAGATCTGTGAATTGTTCATGCACATGTGGGCTATATTGAAAATGTTTTTTGAATTGTTTGAGTATAGTTGTTACATGTGTTTTGTACAGGCTTAGTAACACATAAGATCGTTGTCCAATATTGTGGAATGGAGTTATGATATAAGTGAGATAATATCATGCATTGGTGATGCCCAATATGTGGATCATTGAACTTGATTCATAATTTGTCTATGTCATTTGTAATAGTGTGTTCTTTGAGTGTTTCTTGTGATCCATTAACTAGTCCATTTTCGATGTCATAATTTCCAACATAGATTTTAACTAGCATCTTAAGATTCAATACAATGATAGGAAGAAGTATGGATGAGTAAAGCCATGGTGGTTTTCATTCATATATAGTTTCTTATTCATTAATTGCATGGATAGTGATAGTATTTCTAGGAGTAATAGATAAGATCTTAGCATTATGTTTGTTAAGATCATCATTTTTATAAAAGAGGTATGGGAATGTTGGAATTTAAGGTGCAAATCACAAATAATTTTGATGGATATAACCTATGCCATCATGATTTTTAGATGATATGTAAAAATGCTTAAGAACTGATATGAATTTCCCATTCCTTTGATGTATGGTTGTTTTAAATTTGTAGATCTTTACATTTTTTTTTCAATATTTGTATGGAATGAGTTCATCGTTTATTTTTGGATATTCAAATGTTATAGATTCATGTACAAGTTGCACTTGATAAAAGTATCTATAAAAAAGAATATATAAATTTCTAAATTAGGTTGTAGGAATACACATTATATCTCACACCCATTTGTCTATTGAATATAAGAAACACAAGCATACTAATGATATTTCATCTATAAAAAGGAGTCATAGTTATTTTTAGTGATTTGATACTATGTCAAGAATATTATAAGTGGAATAAGTTCTTATTTATTAAAAGGTAAAAGGAATGTAGAGTGCAATGTTACTCCTACATTAAATACTTCTTTTCTAGTGTATGATAGTACTAGTCCCTTTGAATTAGTTGGATCATTGTCAATGAAGTTGTTATATAAATAAACTAACATTCCATATATCAATTTTGTTTTGTATGCCTTCCCTGTGCTAGCTCCTCCTGTTAAAAATAAGTAAAGTGGCTTTGATGGATTCATTAATTTTTTTCATTGCTATATCTTTTACAATTACTTATTGTTCTTTGTTCAAAGATTTCCTTCTTTTGTAATAGTCGTTATTGCTAGATATAAATGTGTGCTTCCTTATTTCAAAAGGTTTCATAATTTTTTTAATTTAAGTCTTAGAAGAAATATAAATCACATTTTAGATCATAATTTTCATGGGTAGTTACATTATTTTTAGGGTTCAAATTCATTGTGTCAATATTGTTATTATCAAATTCAATGTTGTCAACAATTTCTTCTCTATCACCCCAAGTAGATTTTATGAAATAAGTATAGTTGGCTTCATTTTTTTAATGTCTTTTTCATGGAATGGATATGCAAAACTCCATGTTTTGTAAAAACATTTTAGTTTATTTTCATTTTTTTAATGAAATTTACATGTATTATAGTTGTTCCTTGCAGTGATTTTCAATGTGAAGATGTTTATTGTATTTGATATATCGAATAACAAGGGATTTATCATTTATTTGATTTTTCCCCCTTTTTTGCATTCAGAGACAAAATCAGTAAGGCAAATTTATGCTGATGCTCATGGTTATTGAACATAATAGTTTATTAAATATTTAAATATTAAATATTGTAATTCATCTAGTTGGTGCCTCAAAAGGAGTAACAGTTTTAGGATGAATGTACATTGGTCTGTTGGACTTTCATTTATGAATATGCATTTCCTAGAACAACTATTCAATGGCAATGACAAAACTGTGGATAGCTTATTGATCAGACATTTGTTCTCTATTAATTAATGTGTTTCAAAGGTTACAAATCATTTTGATAGCATCTATATTTTGTGTGTGATGTTGTTTACATATTCATTCAAATGTTTTTATCATTGATGTATCAAGTTTTGTCATATAGTATGTACAATAAGATGTTGTAGTATAATTGTTCAGAATAAATTGGGAATATTTATTTTCTTTCAATAAATATGAAAGTATTATACAAAAACTATTTCACCATGTGTGTGATAGATTTAATTTCAAGAAAATTGTGGCTAGGTGTAGGATAATGGGGGATAAAAGGGGGTGGGGGTATGAAGTAACATTTTTTTCTTTAAATAACAATAGTTAAACTTGGAGAAAATGTTAGCAACACTGGGAAAAAGAATTTGACAGTAACATAAGAACATGAATTGTGTCATTTTAAATGTAGTTTCTAAATGTATAATTTTAAAAAATACATATATGATAAAAGTGTATGAAATGGATGAATTTATGACAATAGGTTGGTCATTTTTTGTGAAAAGATAAGAAGATTGCATGTGTATGAACACACATTTTTTGAGTAAACGAATGAATTTTGTATAAAACTTCACATATCGATAGGTGGAATATTGAAGAGTTTTGAAAATATTTTTTTATTATATATATATAATTTTACAAGTCAAAATAGCTAGAAAATTGAAACTGCAAGTGTACGAACACAACATTTTGACCTTAGCTTCACAATTTTTTTTTTAAAAGCATAGTTGACAATGTGTATATTATTGAGATATGAGTTTTATAAAATTTGGATTAATATTCAAAAATTTATAAGAAAATTTATGATGATATGTATATAGTCCATAATGAGGTGTGTTTTATAGAAATTAAATAATAATTATAAATAATATTCTAATATTAAACTATATATATATATATATATATATATATATATATATATATATATATATTTTAAAACTACACTTTCTACTATACAAACCCATATGATTTTTTTAACAATAATTTTTTTTTGATCAAATGTGTCGACAAAACAAAAAACACTAATAAATTTCTTAGAAACTAAGTGGGTTGCTCCATGACCAGTTTCAAGCTAGGTCTGGACCTCCCCAACCCTGTACCCAAGGCAAATTTGAAAGAAAAACACACAAAAAAAGTATTGAAAGGTTGAAAGGGTGTATGCCCTTTTCAAATACATGTAATATATTTTGTATTTTTTACAATTATAGGTAGTTTTTTTTGCATTTAAAGACATCTAGTTGAGGTTTTGTTTTCGTGTAAAGTCTAAGGTGGTTGTTTTTGTTGTGTTGTTCATTTTTTTTCAATGATATATTTAGTAAAATAAATGTAATACTTTTACATTTAATTTATATTATATTTTATATTCTTATATTTTAAATGTAAAATTATTACATTTATTTTACTAAATATAATAAATTAGGGCCACTCTACATCTTATGAAATTGATTCTAGAGCTATAGGAGTTGCCATTTATAACTTAGTTTCTCAAAATCCAATTTGGTCAATACTTAATTTTTAGAATTTCAAGATTAGAAGATAAAATGAGAAATTAGGTTACAAATCATATTATATATTTAATAGATCTATACCATCGATTATGCCCCATATTTTACCTAATTGAGTATGCCCTACCAACTTTACCTACTTGAGTATGTCCAAACTGATTGAATACCCAAGCTTGAAAGTGGATTCTTAAATAATTTATGTTTTTTTCAATCAATGGGTCTATCAATATGGATAAATGACTGCCCTATATCATGTAAATTGAAACATACCTATAGTCATGATACAATCACTCATACATGAAATATATCACATACCTATTACATATATATATATGCATTCACTCATACATGACATACACCTTTAGTCATGATATGATAACTTATACCAAACATAAATGTAGCTAGTCACCCTAATAGACTCCATTCAGAATAGAATAAATAGAAACACCATTCAAAATTCATTCTAAAAAGATACCATTCACTCTAAAATAAAGGTCAGATAGATGGTGAATTTATGCATTGTTAAAGTCCAATCTCATGCATTATTCCAAAGTCATGTAGAATAAAGTCATATTCTAGTACTCTAGATTCACATAGGGCACTCCCCCATTTACCCTCATCTATTAGAGGAACAATCACTTAGAGGGGGGGGTGAATCAGTGATGTTAAATAATCTAATTCAATTCTAGACTCTTAAATATCTAGCATACATCAATCTTGATCAAGAAAGATAAACATGAAAACACATACATCCAAATAATACATAAGAGCATGCATCACATGAGCACATCATATATGTGAAAAAGCATATTGAGGGATAAAAACCATTGAACCCTAAAAATGGACCACAGTCCTATAATAACAAGATTCAAGATTTAGACCAACACCAACTAATCAAGGAACACCCATCCCTTAGTTTAGTGAGACACCAATCCAACAAAGAGACACTACCCTTGTCTAGCTGAGCACCCATAACAACTAGACCTTTATAAATATTTACCTTGTAAGGAGGAACCAACCCACTAAGAAACCAAACACCCACTCAGCTACCTAAATTTATCACTTTAAATACCTGTTTCTACTCTCCAACTGATGATGATCACCTTTATCTTCACTATTCACCTCCAATCTCTCTCAAGCTACTACTAGGACTAAATTTCTCAAACTACCTCTTCTAGGCTCATTAGGTCTAATGACCTATGTGAACATAGGATTACACTAAGGGTAGATTACTATAGTGTTAGTGTATGAAACTAAAATCCAAATAAAACACACTAAAGCTAACACATTAAGCTTATCTCAAAGGGGGAACATAATAAGAATACCAAATGAGAGACACAACTAGAATGAAAAAGACAAGAAAATCCTTCAAATTCCTTGGATGCTCCAAATAGCTTATTGAAGTGGATTGCTCAGATTTTTTTCAATGAGTCTTCATCAAAGGAGGCTTGGTTATCTCCTCTTCTCCTTGTTACCTTTGTGATGGCTTTGGCTTGTGTGAAGATCCTCTCAATAATTGGGCATTACAACACTATATGCATAAGGTTTTGGAATTATTTTTGCATTATAAGTTTACATCAAGAGAGTTTAAATTCAATAGGCAAGGCATCTTATTTATAGATTTTACAAAATGATCAAAATGAACCTAAACCATCTTAAGATGAAGATGTGTGGCTAAGAATCCATTCAAAGTTGGAGACCAAATTAAATAAATTCTCTCATAAATATTTTGGATAGAGAGGAATTAAATATGAATGGGAGGCATTAATGAGGCATGGGAGATCTTAATCCTAGTATTTTATGCATTTATGGCCTAGGGATGTCTTCCCAAAAAATGATGTCATTTGATGATGCAGTTATTCAATATCAATTTCCAAAAAAAAATTCTACAAGCTCCATGGAATTATTAATTAGGCTCATGATTTGAATTAATTATCTTTAATCATGATTAGTCAATTTTGGTGCAAATCTTGGCAATTAGTGCACAAATTAATCAAATTGGTTAAAATGTCATATTATTGGCTCAAAATTTGATTGGATTGGAATTAGGATGCAATGTTAGATGCATTAGATCCATTATCCAATTTAAGATGTTTCCAACACAAAATAACAAGGGCACATGTCTTATGTAATAAATTTGGTAGGAAAAAGCAATCTAGAGCACTTAGATGCAAAAATGACATTTTGACTCAAAATGATCTGATCAAAGTTAGCTATCTCATATATTACATTGCCTCATTTAATTATACTCTATCCAAAATCATCACTTAATGATACTCATAAAACTTTAACTTAATGAAAATGTCCTATATACCTAAAACTTCAATGACAATGGATGAATTGTATGATGCCCTCTAGAGGGAATGGTTAGCACAAGTAGGTTGGCAAATGGTCCCTCGAAATAAAGAAGTGAAATGAAGGAACTAAATATATGAAGATGATGGGATGAGAACACAATGAGTTTAAAAATTAGTCAAAATCATTGAGAATTCAAGTGGGATAGATTATGATCGTTTGCCCAAAGGTGGTTATAAGCATTGTACCCTGATAATGGCTACATTGTATGATAACACAATGATTTTTCCAAAGGTGGTTATAATCATTGACAAGATGGAGCTTCCCCAATTAGGATAGACAAATAAGATAATAACATGCCCCTATTTGGGTAAAAATAAATTAAATTTGTTGAGAACATAATGATTTTCCCAAAGGTGGTTATAATCATTAAAAAATACAGGTGGAATGGTGTATAATGATTTGCCTATAGGTGGTTATAATTAGTGGACCCAGATCATGGAAAACATGATTGATTGGTTGACGATAGAAAATATGATGTGGGTAACTTGATATAAAGGATAAAGATGAATTACGAGAACTTTATAGTAGGGAGATGCTTATCCAAACTAACAAAGGTTGAAATTCTTTCATTATTTAATTACTCTATTCAGGATATGATTGGGATTAGTTTAAGATGTTTGTACCAAATAGATATTGATGCTAGCCTTGCTGAGTAGACTTATTGAATTTTATTTTTGTTGTAGTATTATACGGTAGGCATCATGGTAGAACATCATGAGGAATGTGCTGAAATATGTATAAGAGTTGACTCCCAAAATCCAACATTCAAGGTAAAACAATGCATTAATGACAAAAAACATGATGGAAATATAGGCATATGAATATAAATGGATTCAAGAATAAATTTGCAATGAATCACCTGATGAACGCATATAGATTGAATCAAGGCAATAGTGTAAAAAATAAATAAATAGGCACATAAACAATAAATAAACAAACAAAGAATAAATAACGGTTAGTTTTAATGTTAATACAAGCAACATGACCTAAACCTATGAAATGAACATTGCCCCTAGAAAAATAGGTGACAACTTAGCAAAAAAACATGACTGAGAAAATAGAAGAAAAGGAAGGGGGTCAGTGAGCTGTCTCCATATGCACTAGGCAAGTAGACATTGTATACATAGTTCTATGGATGTAATATCCAACAAAAATTTTAGCCAAATTTAGTTCTCCCAGGAAATGGGAAGGAAATGATAATTAATAAAAACAAACATGATGGATGAAATATAAGAACAGTGATGGACTCAAAAAATGGTGAGAACATGGGATAAAAGACCAAAAAGGATGGGGAAACTAAAGAACAAGTGATTTGCTTGTGACTTAGTAAGGGTTCCCAAAATATTTAAGGCAAAGAAGTGGTCAATGTTTTTGGTTTTTATAAAGATTTTACAAATGTTTTTAAAATTTTATAGGTATGTCAACTCAATCAAGAATGATGAGACACTAAATGGTCCAAGCTTATAAAATGATGAGAGCGTTGACTTAGGTTTTTCACAAAATAATGAGAGCATTGCTTAGGTTACTCAAAAAATTATGATAGTGTGGCTTATATTTCTCTTAAAATAGTGAGAGTGTAGATAAGGGTGACTAAGCTAACCAAAAAAAATATTGATCACTTCCTACATAGTCCCAAGATGGGACCTCAAGTCACTATAGTTCTACCTTATAGTAGAGAAATCTGACTAGTGTAGCATCCAATTCAAATAAAATAGGCATAATTGGTATGAAGGTGGAGTACGTCATAAGAAATGGATAGTTGGTACATCATGCATGATAAACAAGTGTTGCCACTAAGATACAAAAACATAGGTCAATGATACTAATTTTCCCATAGATAGCTATAATAAGTAGCAAGATTGAGGAGACACTGATTTACCCATAGGCAGTTATAATCAAGCATACTTGGTATAGAAAATGGAATAATAAAGGAAGGATTCAACTGCCAAACTATTGTCTTACTATTCAAAAATACTACCTCTATCAGGAATGTGTGAAACAACTACTGAAATTGAATCTAAATCCTTTTATTGACTATGAATGGAATGAAATAAAACCAAGGTCATAAGGCCAGGTAGGGAGGGAGAAATAAACTTTATTAATGAGAAGGTATGGTAAAATAGATAGGTGATAGGAAAAAGTGATAAGTTGTTAGGATGATAGGATGGTAAAATGGTATAGTACAAATAAGATTATTGATAAAATGATAAAACTTGATTTGGTCCTTATAGACAATACACCAAGTTACTCAAGTGTAGTACCACTTGAGGTGGATAATGTTCATCATTTCATCAAGTTCATATCCATATGGTGTGGCAAGTCTATATGCTCCTATTCCATTGTTTGTTGTAATGATGAAAGGACCAACCCAATTGGGTTTGAACTTACCTTTTTTCTTCTTTTTAACCATGGTATTATTTTGGTTCTCTTTAACGACAAGATCACCAAGTTCAAATTCTCTATGCTTCACATGCTGATTGTAGTGGCCTCAAAGTTGGTTTTGATAGGCTTGGAGATTATTCACCACATCCATGAGTTTCTCATCAAGTAACTCTAATTCTTTTAGGTGAGCTACTCAATAGTCAATGTCATTTAGGACATGCTTTAAAGAGATGTGTAGAGAAGGTAAATTGACCTCAATGGGAAGAATGGCCTCAATACCATAAAAAAGTGAATATGGAGTGGCTCTTGTGGGTGTATGGTGATTGGTATGGTATGCCTAAAGGCTGAAGAATATCTGAAGGTGTCAATCATGACTAGCATCATTGACAATATTTTAAAGAATGTTGACAATAGTTCTATTCAATGCTTCAGCCTGACCATTACTTTGAGGGTAATATACCATGGATAAATGTTGTGTGATGTTATATTTAGTACATATATTTTTGACATCATTATTATTAAATTATCCTCTATTATCGTATATAATGTCAAGAGGGATATTGTAGTGACAAATGAGATGGTTAAAATGCATGGAAATTTGTTATCTAGTCACGTAAGTGAGGGGTATAGGTTTAACCTACTTAGTTAAATATTTAATGGTGGTAAGGATATGTTTATGGTTGTCAGATTAGGTGGCATTGATATTCCTAATGAGGTCGAGGCCGCATGTAGCAAATAGCTATGGTGTCAACATTGGCTTCAGAGTCTTGGATGGAGCATGAATTAGATTGGTATGCTATTAACACTTATCACACTTCTTTACATATGCAGTTGCATCTATGTCCATAAAGGGTCAATAATAACCAATATGTAAGAAATTTTTAGATAGGATTACCCTATTGGTATGGGATCCACATATTCCTTCATGAACTTCTTGTAATGCTAGTGTAGATTCTACCAAAGTTAAACAATGAAGTAGAGTTTCATCAAAACTATGGTGGTAAAGGGTTTATCTAAGTAAGGTATAATGAGTAGTTTGGTAGATGAAGGCTTTGATTTGTTTTCGAGATAGGTCATGTGGCATAATCTGGTCATGGAGGTAATTATAGAGGTCTGAGTACTAGATAGAGCTATGACCAACAATATCACAAATCATCATGATGGTTGAAGGTTCATGAGCTGGTGCTAATAAATTCTTGACAAGGAACTGATACTCTTTAGCCATGTTTATGTGTTGAATTATATATACAATAGGGGCCATAGAATCTATGGTTATATTAGTTGCCTTTGGTATATGATCAAACTGAATGTCAAAAATATGTTGTTTGAGAGTGTCAACCATAGCCTTATATGGGAATTAGTGTGTCATCTTTGGTCTAAAAGTGGTCTGTAACCTGATTAATGATTAATTCAAAATCACTATAGACCTTTAGATGAGATATGTTCCATTGTACTACTTGGTAAATCCCTGCAACAAGTCATTCATATTTGACCATGTTGTTGATACAAGGAAAGCTGATCCTAAATGATTTAGGGATTAGATCCCCCTATGGTGTAATAAATAAAAGGCTTGCCCCTAATCTATGTACTATGAATGATCAATCAAAATATAGATTCTTGTGCTTCTCTCTAAGAGGTGTGTCAATGATTGTCATTATGGATTCATCAAGAATTAGAATTTCAATGGCTGTGTATCATCAAGGGGTGCTTCAACAAGTTGATCTGTAAGAACTTACCCTTTAATGGCTTTTTGGTTGATGTACTTGATGTCTAACTCACTTAGAAACATGATCCATTTGGCCATGTGGCCTTGTAATTTTTTTTTAAATAGTAGATACTTGAGTGGATCTACTTTTAAAATAACCATGGTCTTATTGTTTAACATATAATGGCACAATTTTTGAACTATGAAGACCATGGCTAAATAAGATTTTTCTATGGGCATATAATTGTGTTCATACATGACCAGTGTATGGATTAAATAGTACATGCACTGCTCCTTTCCATAACATTACGCTAAGCCAAATTTTTTTTAGGGCATTATCTGTAGATGATAGATACAACAAAAATGGATTTCCCAACATAAGAGGCAACAAAATAGGTGGATTCGCTAAATAGTCCTTTAGATAATGAAAAGCTATTTGGTAGTGATCATCCCAATGAAAATTGACTCCTTTCTTCAAAAGATGCATAAAACGATGTAATTTGTTGGTTAATTGTGATATGAAGCATCAGATAGATTAGATCTTGCCTTGTAAACTATGGAGCTACTTCAAATTAGTCAGTGGTTTCATCTTTGTTATATCATGAACTTTGTTGGATCAACTTAAATTCCTTGATGAGACACAATGAAGCCTAGAAATTTGCTTGATGTGACTCCAAAAAAACACTTCTTAGGATTAAATCTAACTTTCTACTCATACAATATTTCAAATATTTTACGTGTCACTATTGGATGATTGGCTCTAGTCTTTGATTTACCAAGAATGTCATTGACATAATCTTCGATAATGTCATGCACCATATTGTAAAATATGATAGTCCTATTTGATAGGTGGCCCTTCTATTATTAGAACAAAACAACATAACTTGATAATAAAATGTTCCCAATTGAGTGGTGAATGTTGTCTTATGTTAGTCTTTTGGTGTTATCTTGATTTGGTTGTACCCCAAAAAATCATCCATTAATGAAATAATTTCACAACCCACTATGGAGTCGATGATCATGTCAATGTTTGGCAATGGAAATTCATTCTTAAGGAAATATTTGCTTATATCATGGAAATTAGTATAGATTCTGGTTCCTTCTAGATTTTTCCTAACTAGCACAACATTGAAGATCCACTCTGAATAGTCAATTAATCAGATACATCCTAATTCTAAGAGTTTTTCCAGCTCTTTCTTCACTAATACAGTAATGTGAGGATGCTTCTTATGTAACTTTTGTTTTACTAGTTTGACATCAGGATTGACCAAAAGGTGGTACAAAACCAAGGTACAATATAAACTTGGCATGTCAAAATAGGCACATGTAAATATGTCAAAAAATTCCCTAAAAAGGGCTGTAAGGACTTCATGATCCTTCTCAGTAAGGGACACACTTAGCTTGATCCATTTTGGATCTTTTAGGGACCTAATGTTAACCTCTATTATATCTTTAACTAGAAGGGTCAAACCATCTTCAACAACAGTAGGCAAAGATTTGTATTGATTGGCAACATTAGAGTCCTCTACCAGAACTAGTTCTTTGAGTTCCCTTAGGCATGATGAATCAGAGTCCCCTAATGGGAGGTTTGGTCAAGTAACAAAGATTGTTGGAAACTCCTAAAGGATTTGAACAAAAGATTTTTGTTCTTCAAAATTGAACTTAGTCTCATAGACAAATAAATCATTAGTGGTCTCCTGAGCTATGGTTTAAGAAGGTTGAACACCCTCATCTAATGGCACCTAAAACAAATTTTCACCACTAGACTAGCCTTTTTCTTAACTTTTTCATTGGTCAAAAAGCACCTCAAAGAGGTTTTCACTTTGGTACCTTAATGTTTTAATTATTTGCTTTTGTCTAAGGGTGTTTACCCGCTCTCCAAAATAGGCTTCAGGATCTAACTTGATTGAAAACCTTGATTTATGGTCCCCCAATGGAACATTATCTCTAAGGCTAAGAAAATCATAGAAAGCCTCTTCATTTTGGAACTCATAAATTGGTACATTAGACTCTTATTGGTCCCAGTCTATTAGTTGAGGGCAATACAATGGTAGTGGGTTGTGATGAAGGACTGGTCTAACTATATAAATGGAATGAGTATTAAATAGGTTGGTCTCGGCTAGGTCATCAAAAAGTTTATGATCGAACTCTGCTTCACTATCGACACCATCATCACTAGTTAATGGAAATGGAACATGATTAAGGTACATGGGGTCACTCCTAGGTGGTTGAAATCCATGTTCATAGGACCCTTTGTATTTGGTCATGGAAATTGTCTCAAGTTCTCTGTGTTGATTTGGTCTTAGGCCTCTTCCTTCATAGTCCTGATTCTTCATGATCCTATTAGGAATATGATACATTTTCATAACAATCAACTTGTTTGTCATTGTACAACCATGACTTTTCTCCCTTAAGAGGGTAATTCTCTAAGATATATGTGGGTATAAACATGATTGGTCCTTTACCTTTTCCCTTTTGTTGCCATTCTAGATGAAATGGATTTGATTTAGGTCTTCTAAAAGACTTTGGGTTCTATGGAAGGTTGGTGGTATGAAAGGTATCATGGGTTAAATACTCTCCTAGGCCATGGGAAGAGATGGTATAATGATTGATTATCTCAAGAGGTGGCATGTGGGAAAGGGAATGAACGGTATTAGGATCAATGCAGTTGTTATCTAGCGAATCAATGAGTATTGATTTTCCCTTATCTTTCTTGGCCACTAGATGCATGCCAAAATGATAGTTATAACTTCAAAACTTGGCCTCTAGGTGTTTACAATGATTGTGTGGATGCAAATCTTTCGATATAAAAAATTCCATTCTTTAATGGGAGAACTTTATACATTGGTGCAATATTAATGGGACTACACAAATTTCATGTAACCAAGGTCTTCACAAAATCATATTGTATGAAAAATCAATATCTAGAACATGGAAAAGTGTATTATGGGTGAAGGGCCCAAGGATAAATAGTAAATATATGGTGCCCTATGATTCTCATTTTTCATTATCATCTTTGATGGTTATGGTCTCTACATGAAGATCTGTTATTGTGTACTCAATAAGCTTGATGAGCTTTAAGGACACTATGTTTAAACCAGATCTATTATCTATAAGGACACATTTTAATTTGTCTCACTTTATGCAAACTTCAATGTATGAGGGGTTATTATGTAGTGGGCCAAGGTATGACATATGACTTTAATTGAATTTGACTTGTTGGGCTAGAGCTAGGTATCCAACCAAAGCTTGGAATTTGTCAGGGGATATGTAATTTGAAACTATGGATTGGATTAGGAAGTCATTCAAAATGTCATTGTGAATTGTTGACATACGTAATAAATATAAAATGTGAATTTGTGTAGGCATCTTTTTCAATTATTCCACAATGTCAAAAAATTTCTCTTGGTCAGTGTTAAATGGCTTATTTCAAGGCTAAACGGTTGGTTGAATGGATGGGTGAAGTCGATGATGGCTATGGGGATAGGATGGTATTATTAAACCTTTGAGTTTTGATTGCACAATTAGGATTAAACATAGGAATATTATTGCTAACAAATGATGGTGATGGTGGGGGACTAGATAAGTCTTGGTTGTTGGTACAATTGTGCATGGTCATGAGGCAATGATGAGTTATCAGTATAGAGTCCAAAATTATTAATCCCTACTTGATGGTACACCTGTATGCTGTCCCAAGTCAAGGAAGGATTATCAATATGAGTTGGTGAATTGAAATTGTTTATAAAAGGTCTTGATTGATTGGTATTTGGTCTCAAATTAATGGAGATGGTGCTAACGCAAGCCCCTACAATATGGCCTACAACTCTGTTGTAGTCATGTTGAATTGCATGGTAGGTCTATTGGTTGTTGTTATAACCTTGGTTTCATCCATTATTTAGATGTTGTTAGTTATGATGTTGGTTATGTTGATTCTATTGGTTTGGCCTTGGTTGTTGAAATTCTTATTATTGGTGTTGCACTGGTCATTATTGTTGTTGTTTTTGTTGTTGCTGTTGTGGTTAGTTATTATGCCAGGGAAATGGGTTTTGATAGATTCTAAGGGTCTTAATAGAATTAGAATCACCACCATCCAATGTTATCTCCCCATTCTCCAACATATTCTAAATCAAATGTTTAATTTGCACATGACAACACAAATTATGTCCATTAACCCGATGATATTCATTGAATTCATTTTGGTGGTACCAATCAAGATAAGGGATGTCCTGAAGATAATGTTTTGATATAGGTAGGCTAATTAGATTAGCAGTGGTGAGCTTGATAAACATAAATTCAATAAGCTCTCCAAGGTCACTAAAAATGTGATGAACAGGCATTATTCTCCTTAGAAGAGGAGCTTGTAATGGCAAAGATTGTTGCATTTGTTGAGCGAGCCTGGGTTGTTGCACTTGCTGCAATGACTAAAAAGGTTATGGATTAAGAGTAATTTGTACATGTTACATGGGTTGAGAAGATGGTGTTTTCACCATTTGGACATGTCATGATTCTATTACTCTATTTACAACAACGTTTTAATTATAGTTAAATTACCTTGGTGGGTCAATGCTATTGGCATGTGCCAGTTATGATAATTTTGCTTGGATTGGATGTTGGTTTTGGCCATTTCCTAGATTGGTACCTTGATTTTGACTAGATGAGGTAAGCTTGATGATCCCTTTGTTAATAAGGGCTCTCTTAATCAACAATCCTTTGTCAATTATCTCTTTAAAGGTATGTGCACACTATAGTTCTAGATGATAAGATATCCCACTATGTAAATTTTTGGTAAACATAGTGGCTAACTATTTATCTGGTAAACTATGGGTGAATCAGCCTACAAGGGCTCTCCATCATTGTAGATAACTTACAAAACTCTTACCAGCCTTTTACTTGGCTTGCATTAAGTCAACCAAAGAAATATCATATTTGAGATTGTATGAAAAGTGTTGCACAAAATTGTATGAAAGATCATCAAAATTAGAAACTAAATTCTTGGGCATATTCAAAAACCATTTCAAGGTTTATCTTGTTAAAATCTTTGGGAGCAATAGCAAAAGGTATATGTCATTATATGATACTGGCTAGCATGCAACAAAGAACTCAGTCAAATGAGCCTTAGGGTCACCTTTCCCCTTATATTTATCAAATTTTGATGGTTCATATCTAGGAGGAACTGGTATCTACAAGTACTCCATATTGAATGGATAAGAACACATGTCATCCAAATTAAAAAAATTAGTCTGTTTCCTAGCTTGGATGGCAATAATCACATCCTTCATCTATTGTAGTTCTTGGGCGAGGAAACTAGAGGGAATATTGGCTTAGGTGGATGGTTGGGTGGACACAAGTGGAGTAGTTTGATCAGGGTATGATAAAGCTATTTGCTAGGTTACATTAGTTTAGTAGGGGAAGAGATAAGGAATACACATGCATGGATTAATATTTAATTATTGAATTTGCACGTACTATTGTGTGATATTCTAGTTTAGGTTAGGTAAGTAGGTATGAGTTTGGGGATGTTGAGGTTGGGATGGAGGGATATGGCTATACTATGCCTATTGTGGTTGAATAGGGACTTGATACTGATTAATAAAACCTTGTTATTGAGGGTGTACTTATGAACCAAGACCCTATCATTAAACTAGTGGCACATTCTGCACAAAAGGCAAAGGTTGCCTAATTGATACTTAAGAACATGGAAACCTTTAGGTTGCATGAATCCTTATAGGGAAGTTGATGATTGTTGAATATTTTGCATTTATCACTAACCAATAGTTACACACTATTAATTAGATATCATTTAGCTTTAAATTAGTATATTGGTAATATGTTTTGCCTTTGCTATATTAGTATAATAGATTATGCTTGTTTTTGTGGAATATAAATCATCAATAATTGAGTAATACTCATCATGTTTTGTTGAGGAAGCATGACATTGGTCACTCGCTGACTACCTAATCTTGTCGATTGAGAGCTTGAATAAGTAGTTGGTTGAGATTGGGACATATAAACTCTTACTCCCTAATTTAAAGAATAAATCATGGTGTTAACTAAAGGTACACTCATTTATGTACTAGTTTTTTGGGTATTCACACCACTTTGGTTTGGATTGGATGTTGCTTGTACATTGTCCACTATGTTTTCCTCAATGTTCTACGTAAAAGTAGAAGGCACCTCTTTGATGGTTTCCATATGAACAATGTTATCAACCAAAGTGTTTTTCATAGAGGGGTCTACACACTAATTATCTTGACCAGTCAATTATATTAACACTCCTATTGAGGGAACTAAATCTATGAGAGGTTTATTTGACATGGTCATTTGTGTAAAGTTACACGCTAGGTTCAATTACATTTGGTATGTTGTCTACGTTTGTACAAAGTGATCCTCCATGAGGTCTTTGCCTTTGATAAGGATATTAGGGTCCTGATGTGTCATTTGGACTAGAGCTAAAGGACTTCTAGAAGAAGCCTGTTAACTATAAATTATGTTGGGAGGCATTCTTATCAGGCTTGACAAATTTTCATGGGGGAAATCTATTAGAAACTTAGCCCCTAATTTGATAGCTCTAACCAAAATCTCAGCCTTATTTTTCAACAAGTGATGCTAAAAAAGATAAGGATCATATGTGGATGGTGTAGTAACATAGTACTATTATTGAGGAACTAGTTATTCATCTATAGGTACTGAAGCTAGATACTACTCTATTTGTTCTTGATCCTACTCTGATTAAGGAGGAAGTTTCCCTTGCTTGAGTGTTATAATATGGATAAGGATCTACCTCATAAATAACATTATCTACATAGGGGTCTTGAACCATCTCTTCTTATGTGACCACATTACTAAATCTTAGATTGTACATGAGGCCAATACAAGTGTAGGAATACAATTTAGGATCCATAGTAAATGTTTCATGACAAAAAGGGATTAGATTTATATAAACTCTAAAAATGAGAAGTCTAAAAAAAGGTTCAAACTTGGTCTAACTTGGTCAAAAGGATGGATATGTATATCCAAAAATGGTCGATGCAATGAATTGTGATAAAATAAGCTAACATCAAGTATCTAACATTACACGTCTCACACAAAAAGGTTAAGTAAAAGGTCCATAAATCAAAATTCCAATTTCTAGGTCAAAGTGTTTCAAATGAGTCTAATCTGAGAAAAACAAAAGTTTTTAGGAATTTTTGCCAAATGTAGTGTCAAACTCTAGGCTCAAACAAAACATGTGCTAGGATTTTTGGCCAAATAGAGTCAAAATCTAGACTTTAAAATATGAGATATTTAATATAACAAATTTGAAACACTTCTAACAAAAACTAGGAATTTGACTCTTGGACATAAAGTTGATCAAAAAAAAAGAGGTGTGAATCAAAAGGAACTTGGAGATAGTTTATTTTCTCCCAAATAATGGCACAAACTAAATTATTTTGACTGATTATCTAGACAAAAGTGAATGGCATAACCGTGTTAGACAAAGGATCTCAAAGAAAACTCGAAATGGTTAGAACTTTGTATAAACTTGGACTCTATGAAAATAGTCTTATGAAACAAGTTTCAAATAATTTGAGAAACATAACCATGTAAAAATGCTCAAAAGGTGTGGTAAATGCTTGTTTCAAGACTCTAACTAAAAAATAGTTTCAACACAATTTTGGCAGTTTAATACTACTCTCTTCAACCCAAATTATACCCATACACAAAGTTGTAATAAACTTTCTAAGGAAAAAGTGTGCTATCAAATGAACATAAGACAAAAGATGAAATATGATGTATAGTACAAAATGTGGTCTAGGACTCAAAAGTGTGAGTGATACAAAAGATGACTTGAGTCCTACCAAATGATGATAATGATTTTGAGTCAGAAAATGACCTACAATTCAAATTGGGAATTGAACTCAAGTTAAAACAAGTCAAGTGCAAAGTGGTGAACCCACTTTAACACATCAACTTTTAAAACATAGAAGAGTCCAATTTTTAATTTGAACTATCAATGAGGGACTTAAACAAAATGTGGAAAAAGGTCTAAACTGAAACGGGCATCATAAATACACCAAATTGGAAGATATGACACAAAGTGTATGATGATGATTCTAAACAAGGAAAATGATGATTTTTACTTGGGTAGCATAATGCCTCCTTGTTCAAAGAAATTTAGGGGCAATTCTTTTGGTTATGTCATTTTTTTAACACCAAGTTTTGACTCCACACAAAAACCTAGTAATATAAGACAAATACTAACTAACTAACTAATCATTTTAAATCCTAAACTAACAAGGTATGGAAAAGTGGGGTTAACTAACAAACAAGTTTTTATTTTGTTTCTAGATGGATCAGATGCAATTTCATGTCAACATACAAAATAAATAACACATCAATTGGGTACATGCCACTTAACTTATTGTTAAAAAGGTCTTGTCTTTTTTACAAATACTACATCTGTCACTTGCTCAGTGTAGTATGATGTCCAATGTGCTCATATGTCATAGGCTTATCCTTAGTGATAATAGATGATTTAATTACTTAAACCATCAATTTAGTGGGGTGATCTCAATTTATATACCCCCTCATAGAGAGGGGTTGAATATGATGTTGGGACATGAATCCCCAAGTCAAAGCTTCCCTAAAGAACCCATGGGAGGTAATGAAGTCCCCCTCATAAGCCAAAATGTAATGAAATAAATGACAAAAATAGAAAGACTTTATGGTCACCACAAGATCACCCAATACTATGTGAGTTTTTTGGGAGTGCATCAAATGACATTATCTCTATGCCTTAGACTAGTCTCAAAGTATAATGAGATGGAAGCATTGGTCACCCAAATTCCCTAAAGGGGATGGGAGGAGAGCATACACGCACATCTCTTTTCACTAAACACACAATCAACAAGCAAGAATTTGTAAACAATTGAAGTGAGGTTTATTTTATTTCACTAAATTAAAAGTGTGTGATTAGGTTCATTACTATCCCATTGGCTTTAAGTGCCAAGAAATAAAAAATATTATACCAAGAAGATTATATGAAGCAATAAGCACCTAAATTTAGTTTAAGACTAGAATTTGAAGTGTTCAAGACTTAGCATGTTAAATTTGTTTTAGGCACCAAATACCAAATCTGTGAAAACAAACATGTTTTTTTAGACCAAATTTGAAGTGTGCATGATTTTAACCAAGTCCTTTTTAAACCCCAAATTAAAGTGTACGATTAGTTAAAAACACCCAAATTAACTTCCAAAATAGCCTTTAAACCTAAAAATACAAGATTATGACTACCAGTTTTGAAGAACTTATGAAATTGAGTAAATAACTTTGCAAAATGAGCTCTCAAGTTTTTCACATTATAATCCCGCTACTCCATAATGTAATCTTGCTACTCTGCAAAATTGTGACTTGAATAAGTAATATCACTACTTAGGTTAGTTGTAATAAAAATCACAATCGTACTACTTAGACTAACAATATCACTATTTAGGTTAAAAATATCTCTATTTGGGTTAATAACATCGCTATTCAGGTTATTTTAGAAAAAATCACAATATCTCTACTCAGGGCTATAATACTAGTACTTGGGTCAGTAATATCACTATTTAGGTTGACAATACTGTGAGTCATAGGTAAATACCACCACTATGAGAGTTACAATATTGTCACTTAACTAATAATGATTTATCGATAATATCTTGACTCAGTTAGGCAATCTTGAGAATTAGGTTGACAATCCCACAAGTTGGGTTGTCAATCTTGTAACACAAATAAGCAATCCCATAAATAAATAGTTGTGGTATTGAAATATTGCTACTTGTGAGTAGTGGTATTTTAAAATAGCTATGGAATCAGTAAACATAAATAAGGTTACTCTAGAAAAACACAATACCTTGACTTAAAATGATAAACTTATGACTATGTGAGTTATAGGATTATAGTCCAGAGGATAAAACCATGACTTTCTGTAGTCATGTAAATGTCAAAATTGTTAGTTTGAGACACCACATCCATAGGTCCTTTTTTCATGGTCTTACAACCCTTATAGAACCCTTTTTGCTTATTGGTAGTCATCTAAAACCTTCTAAATGGTCATTCCACCTTAGCCAGATAGTATTCCCCATGCCAATTCTATTCCCCTAGGTCTTGAGCTTGTAGGATAGGAGTGTCCCATTTGGACTATAGCACCCCATAGAGAAGTGTCCCATTTTTTGTGGTCATGTCCATTTTCACTTTGAGCCCCAACGGGCATTTTCATCTGGTCCATATCCTTAATTAGGTTAGCCTAGTGTGAATACATCTTACCCATGATCAATTGTTCCTTATAAAATACCACTCAAATATTATTTATAGAGGAGGTGTCAAAACTTACAAAGCAATTATGAATGCAAACAAATCACTAAGGAAAACTTCCCTTTTCTTTTCACACAATCACCCTACATAGCTACAAACGTACTCAAATTCTCATACCAGTCCCCATCTACCTCAAACACTATCAATTTGGCATTTGCATCTCCATCACACTATTAAACAAAGCACACTATTTGGGAGAAATACATATGGCTTGATCTTTCTTCAGAGTATGGTATGTAGGTAGCATGCCCACACAAGGGGTGTGGATTTGATGTTTAGTACGTATTTCACATTAATTGCCCTCTTTTTCAAGTGACTCAATTGTCATTTTATTAAACATGATAGAGGGTTAGGGTTTGAAGACAAAATCATCTTTAAAATGAGTTTCATCTATGACCAATGCTCAATTTTTCATAAGCATGCTCACATAGGCACATTACAACTACCCATAAATTTTTAGGTCTCTATGATCAGTTTGGATAATAGTGGTAGGAATGGAAAATAATGCTTGAAATCAACGCATTCACTTTTTGGTGCTCATATCCTTTCACCTAATAAAACATATATTCAAGTTTACAACACCTTTCCAGTTCTGTAAAACCATTTTTCAACCTTTGTATCGATCGTCTTATTCTATTTTCCAATTAAGTTATATTTCTTCTTATTTATTGTTATTTTTAAAAAGGTGAAAAAGACAAATAGTTACATAAATTAAGATTGTATTTATTTCTATATTCAATACTAATTTATTAATCTAGACCCTTAACCAAAATATAAATAAAAATTTCATTATTCCCAAAATAAGTTAAATCATTTGGGGAACCCAGCTTACTTTGAACAAAATATCAAACCCTAGGAAGCCCTAGGGTTTTCCTTCACATTTTTGTGCAAAAAATTATTTTCAAAATTTTAATTTTTGTATATTTATTTTATTCAAATTTATTTTAGAATTCAAATTATTGAAATAATTTCAAATTTCTAAAACTCCAACCCAAAACCCTAGATTTCCAAACTAGGTCCTCAAACCCCAAACCTTCCTCCCTTACAACTTTTAGAATTTTTGAAAATTATTTGGAGTGTCAAAAATATTTTCAAAATCCCTATGTTATTATTCATTCTTTAATTTATTTTCTTAATAGTAATTTTACATACTCTCTTTGGTGAAAGTAATAAAATGGCCACTAAGGCACTTCTTCCCTCTCATCCTATAGATAAATTTCTAAATTTTTCTCATAATTATGACAATGAATGGACAAATTTACACATTAGTTAAAAACAAGAAAAATGATTTCATTTATAATTAATATGATTACTATTGTTGTAATGAGGAATATGATGATGCATATGAAAGTGATACTGAAGAAAAAGTAGATACATCTTCTTCTCTCATCCAAAGAAAATAATTTTGATAAGTGGAAAATTTACTCTTCACCTCCTTCTCCTATGCACAATACATCAAATGTATAAATTATTTATGCAATTCTAAGTGAACCTCTCATTGATGATAATTTTCTTGCATTTGAACCTATTTTCTCCCTCTCTTTTGCTACTTCTATGTTCAAATTATAACAATATAAATGAAATAGATTCAAATTTCCAATGCATAGTTCAAATCATCAATCTCATGTTCTTAACTATAATTTATCATCTCAAATAATGACAAAATAATGTCTAAATGATAACTCTCTTACTCTTACTTCTCATATTGCAAATGAAAATAATGCATGCACTCCATTCGAGGATAACATAAATGTACATAGTATTCCAATTTCACATGATAATTTATTGTATATTAGAGAAGAATTAACATCTTCTCTTACCCCTCTCCCTAATAATAATGGGTATGATAGTGAACATGCAAATGAATATGACAATGAGAGTGAATATGAAAGTGATACTTCTACTTCTCCTCTTTTAAATGAACAAAATTTTGATTGTGATAATGCATAGAATAATGATGACTATTATGAATATAGTGAATAAGAAAATGTATCTCATGATTTTAAATCTTCTCTCATTCTTTCTCTCAAACATAATGCATTACAAAATGTTACTTTTACTTCTATGCATGACTATATTTCAAATGATGCACATGTGAATGATAACATCACATTTTATATTCAATTAGAATGTGATTCACTTAATACTAAAGATACCAATGAATCTCACAAGCCACCCCTATTATAGCAGCACATATTTCTCACTCTCCACCCAAAGATAATGGTAGCCCACATCCCTCTACTAAGGTCCAAGTTACCATTCTCCAAAGGTTAAAGTGATCACACCCCCTCTCTATGATCCAATTGCTAAATGTACCATTCCCATAGCTAAAATAAATGATCAAATTTAACTTTTAAATGAACCACTTCAAGATACTAATATACTATCCCAAGATATTATTTGTTTGATGCATGTAGTTGATGAATTATAACACCAAGTACATCTCCTTACTTTGGAAAACAAGGCTTATAAGTCTTGGATTGATTTCAATGACTTACATGGTAACCCTCTTCCAAAGACATTTGTCAAAGCTTCATTGCCTAAGCTATTTTAGATACCATCATTGCCTCAATTTGATGTAACCATAAATCCATTCATACACCTTAAAGACTTTTAGAAGGCTTTGCCATCTCATGTGAGTTTTTTGATTCTACTTAGGTTATTCCATCACACATTAGTGGGTATTGCACAAAATTAATTCTTTCATCTACTCCCTATTGGTTATTTGCATACATATGATGACTTAGAGGAGGCATTTCTCAGATATTACATAACAAACATGGGCCCTCATGTTACATATGAGAAACTTACTGCATTGCATTAGAATCTTTTAGAGACAATTAGTGATTATCTCTTATGATTTAAGACTTGTATGTTATACTTGATCTATAAACCAATAGATTTAGAGGTTCAACATATCTTTATTAAGGGACTTACCCAACCCCTCCTAAAGCATATATTATATTAGACAGAGTCCTCTTTTAGGCACTTATGTTATATAGTTTTAGCCTTGGAAAATAAATTGGGATTGATTCGATTAGATTCAGTTAATTGGCTTACTCTGGATTCCACAACATTACGTCCATCTACATCTCCTAGCACACAATATCCACCATGTAACAAACAAGATAAGAGACCATAGCCAGAAAAGCAACTAGTTAAGAATAGAGAGTCAGTTTCCATAGCACCACCTATAATATGTACTACAGAGAATAGAAGTAGGTCACCACTACAATTTGATTTAGAGTGAGATAGCTCATATGTCATATTATCATCACTACTAGATAGGAGGTTAATCACATTTCCTTCTACTCATCATTGATATCCACATCTCTTACACAAATAGCCACATCACCCCTTTCATAACTATCATCATATTTGTTGACTTAGAGACAATGATTGTTATGGACTCAAGGACTTTATTAATAGATGTGTTGATAATACCATCATATCATTCACATAGGGGCACCAAGATATCCTCCATCATAGATCCATATACCTCATTCCTCCATGACTAAGTCATCAAAAGACATTCCTTCATAAGAATCATCAGTTACTCATCATGAGAGTAATGCAGTTTCTAGGATAGAGCCTCATAAGAGATCTCTTATCCCACCTACTAAGAGGGTTTGGAGACTAGTACATTAATAAAACCCTACATATAGTAGTGTAGTCTATGGAATACATATAAGCACTACAATAGAGTTTTTAGGTTCCTATCTCATGTAATAACCCACTAAAGTTAAGATTAGATGAACCCACATCACAGAGTACTGCTCTAGATAGATATTCACTACAACTAAGTTTCTAGGGACCTATTTCATGTAAAAACTTGCTATGATTGAGATTAGATGATCCCAAATCATAACTTCTAGTTCTATCTTGATCTATTGCTTAGTCATACGCATCACAAACAAGACCATAGGGTGTTATTTCATGTAATAATACACTACGATTGTGGATAGATGAGCCTCTTTCATATCACACAGTTTCAGTTCTGTATCCATTTAGGTTGCATCTTATAGAGTCTCTACATATAACTGTAGTTAGTGCACCATAGATAACATTAGATATAGGGCATGTTCCTACACAACATGAGTAGTTTGGCCACTTGTTCAATTGGTCATCCAGGTTTAGATAGTGATATAGTAGCCATGGGTATGATATGCATAGAGTGATATCTTACATCTCGTTCTACTAATAACTAACATTCCTAGTTCTAAATAAACATCCCTAGCCAAACCAAATTATCCTATTGATCGAAAACAACAAACAAGAGTAATAGTAAAGTCCCATACAAATTAAAGTTTAATGATAAAAAAATTCAAAATCAACCTATAATTAATGTGGTTTCAGAGCCCCCTTTAGTGAGTGGTTTTATCAGTACCTCCTCAGTGAGCCTTTACCAATCTACTAGTATCCCTATCTAGAGTCCTACAGTAGCTATTAGAATGCAATGTCATATATTTCCCTCATATTTGGGAAGTTGATATGACAAAGCCTCTTATATGTGGATATGATCAGAATGCATTCTAAAATTTTCATAGGGCACCAAACCACATAATGAACAAATGCATCAGTTATTGACACAAGATATAGGACTTGATAGATGGCAACCTTATTGATCTTGGCACTCCAATTGAGCCTCCTTAGGCAAAGTAAACACATGACAAGGCTCTAAAAATTTTCTTAGATATTTTCTCATAAAATTCTAAAAAAGAGATAGAGGCACATTAGGTGTTCACCATGCATGTCATGAACACACTCTACTAGCTACATACTAGACACCTTCATTTTAGTCATGTCCTTTGAGCAACATGATTGGTGTGTATAATTTTAGAGTTCTAGCTAGACCTTCAATTTCCTTCTCAAAGTAGGGGATATTTGAGGATGATTTAGTTTACTATGCACTCTTTATCAGAGCTTACATTGATCAACATCCAATTCATAGTTTTCTTGTAGACAATAAATCTAGTGTGAACATGTGCACTATGACATCACTTTCACATTTGGTATATTCAGAGCAAGATATCACCTTAATGGACATAGTTATCATTGGATTCAATGGGCACATATAGAGTTCATTGGATGAGATTGTACTTATTTTATAAGCTAATCCATCACATATGACCACACCATTTATTATTATTCGCAGTGTAGAAGTCTTTAACATGTTGCTTGGTTGACCATGGATCCAAAAACTTCATGTAATACCTTCTATAGTTTATAGATGTGTGAAATGCATTCATGCTAATCAAGTTGTTACATTTGGTGGAGTTTTATACGAGTTACCAGTCCCCAATTTAAACCCATCTCCTACTCTGTAGTCACCAATTTCATCTCCTCCACTAGTTACATTTATTCTTCCAACTGAGATTCAAACACAGTCGAGGCCTCCCTTACTATCATAGAGAGCTCATACACTTTTAAAGAGGCCTCTCTTAGAGTGCCCACTACATCAACAACAATTTTAGGTCTCTAGATAGTTTCTAGCCACAATATTCATACCTAGGGAAGTATCATTGAGGTCTCATTCCTCTACACATAGAGCACATTTTCAAAGAGCTTATTCTACTACTAGATGGATCCCTAAGAACCCCACAATTGTATCCACTTCTTCGAGTTATATGGGGACCCCACAATTGGTTTACACTACAATGATTTTAGAGCACTTATAGCATACATATCTTTCAGAGTCACAGTCTCACCCTTCCATCTTGCTTCATAATCACACATGATCCCTCTCCTTGATACAAGACACCATGATAGGGAGTCTCTTATGAGACTCATTATTTAGTATCATTTCTTCTTAGTCTTTTTTGTACATAATTTCTCATCTTACTTGTACATAGCTCATTTCAAAACACCAAAAGCAATACAATATTTGAAAATACCAAAAATAATATAACATGTCAAAATACAAGAACATTAAAAAAACTCAAAACACCAAAAAAAATTCAATTATACACATTATCCATGCTTTACTGTTTACTACCATGATAGACGTACATTTTTCTATTTTATGCTATTGTTTGTTGATTTATGTACATTACCATGCTTCACTTGATCTTCTTTGAGTGTGTGTAGTGACACTTAGATTCTTGATTGCTTCACTCTACCCATTGAGGGGACATCTTACTTTTACATTCGATACATACATTAACATATCTACCCACTGAGGGCATCTTCTACATGACTACACCATCCAAGTTATGTATTTCCTACACCACACACTCTAGTTATCATGTTGATGTACATTACTTACTAGCTTACACAGGTTATTCTATCAACACTCACTAGTATATAAAACTGTTAGGATTGTGGAGCTAAAAGCTTCACTGATGCAAACAGGAGAAGAAGTTGCTGAAGATTGCAGAGAAGTTGGGGTCGGTCTGATCAGCCGATGTCGGCAGGATAGCAAAGGGAAGCAACCGACGTCGGTCATATATCGGCCGACGTCGGTCACCTCTAGGCAGACAGGGACCGACGTCGGTCGCCTGTGTGGTTCGACTGCGAGCTATTTACGGCCAGTTAGCTAATGAACCAAGTGTTTGCATGATGAGTGCTAATTTTAGACTCATAGCTGCGGATCTAATTATTGTAATTAGATGTCTAATCATTGTTTGGATGAGATCTATATAATAGACTCATGGTTGTATTGGAAAAGTGTGCTAGGGAGTAAGAGAGCATAATTATAAGCTCCTTCTGTGTGTGAGGTAGAGCAATGGTGCGTTCCTCCTAGTGCCACAGTACCAGGTGTGTTGGTGCTGGATTGGAGAGCCAGCTGGGTTCTTCAAGAGTGTAGGATCTTGGTCACAGTTGCATGGCCTATATAGGAGATCTACATGGTAAGTAAGATCATTGATCTGCAGGTGTATGTGTGTGCAAGGTCGAGGTTCACAGGTGAATAGAACCATTGCTTGATTTGCAGGTGTGCAAGGTCATATAGACAGCAACACAACAGGGAGCAGTATCAGGCAGGATCTACTTGGAGTATAGGTGTGTACTCGGATAGAGCAAGAGAGGAAGGCAAGGGAGTTCCTTCCATAAGTATGGTCTGTTGAATTGCAGGTTGTTGCAGATTCATGGGAGATCTACTTGAAGTACCTTGAGTACTTGTGGAGCACGTGGAGTGCTTGTGGAGTGCGTGGAGCACTTGTGTTATGCGTGGAGCATGGGAGGTGAACATCAACTCTGTATTTGAGTTGGGTGTTGGGACCTGTGAGAGGGAGAGCTTTGGGGAGAAGAATTACTGTTCACTTGAGGTGTGGGAAACCTCTGTAAGGTGGTGGAGAAGAAGTGGCATCTTCTTTATTGTATTCTTTTCTGTATAAAGTGTTAATACAAGTTGTGTATTGTCTCTCATATGCTGTGTTATTCTGAATTCTAGTTACTTGGTGAATCTGGTCATTTCCACATATTAAGTTGTTTGAAGTTTGGTAATCAATTGTATGTTTCCGGTTTCGCATCCTGACAAGTGGGATCAGAGCATGTTTGTTGTTCTAGATTCCTGACAAGTGGTATCAGAGCCTTGGTTGTAGGTTCTTAGCTCGATACCAACAAGTGGTATCAGAGCTAAGGTTGCAGGAAGCAGGTTGTGTTTTGATTACAGGGCACTCTCAGGGTTTTCTGATTGAGTGGGAGTAGAGCAACGGCAGATCAAAGTAAGCTAAGAATGGAGGAGTTGAAAAGCACAGAGGGTTACTCACGATCTGATGGAAAGAAAGAGCAGGTAAAAGAAGATTGTTGGTTGGTAACAGATCAGCATGAAGAAACTGAAGATACAGATGTTGTAGGTGTTATTGCACAGGATGTGTTTGCAGGTTTCTTGGATAAAGTTGAATCTTGGATAAAAGATTCGGTTGCCTCTTTCCATGTAGCCCCAGATAGAGGAGCTGGTAAGCCTTGCCGAAGAATTGGCAAAGGGGAAGTGAAGCTGAAATTGTAGACGGCCAACACACAGGTGTTGATGAAGGTCATGCAGGTCCCAGGTTTGGAGATATGGCTAATTTATTCAGAAAGATTGGGTGATGAGAGATGCACAAGAACTCTCACAGCGGTAGCACTTGAATTAGCTGGTGGTAAGAAAACAGGTATACTTTATCTACTTGTTTATATTACTGATTCTTCTTCTGTTGCGGAGACGTGGCTTCGTAGGCTTGGTCACATGAGCAGGAAGGAGATGCATGTTCTTAAGCGGAAGACAGATATATTTGACAGGCTTAAGAACTGGAAAGCCTTGGTGTTCTTGGAGGAGATGGCGGACAGAGTTCAGTGGATGAGGCTGGATACATCTGAGCAGGGCAGTTTGGACATGGGTTTTGATCCAAAGGAGCTCGCGGATAAAAAGTCATCACTCACAGGCGAACACAGACACCGATGTCGGTCAGACAGGAACCGGCGTCGAACAGACAGGTGCCGATGTCAGTCATGTGCAGACCGAAGCCGGCAGTGTCGGGCAGGGTAAGACCGGCGTCGGTCATGGGACCGACGTCGGCAGTATGTAAGACCGATGTCGGTCAGGAGGACCGACGTCGGCAGCAGGGACACCAGCGCAGGCAGGTTGGTAGTCAGGTACAGACGCATGGAACCGACGTCGATCGGATGCAGACTGTGGAGTGACCGAGGTCGGTCACTGTAAACAGATTTTGGGTGGACAGCAAGCTGTCAAGGTGTCTCAAACACCCATACGGAGGACTGAAGGCGTAAGTAGGCCCTCAAATTCGTTGTTCCTCTTCTTCATACTTGTTGCTGATTGTATAGCAGGAAGGATCCAGGAAACAGGTGTGAGCTTGGCAGGGATATGATGCAGAACCAGACGGGTGTCTTGGTAGGTTTGCCAGCTAGATGAAAGCATAGAGACGAATGGATGCCTTAGTAGAAGAATAGAGAGAACGGATATATGAGACGGAAGACCAGGCATAAGGTCTTGAGGAGCTGCAGGACAGTGGTACCAGGTTTGACAGGTGGAGGACGAAGCATGGCTTCAGTCAGTGTCAGGTAACTACTGTGGTTTGACTTACCAGGAGGATGATGGTCATGACATCATTCTGTTGCTGTATGTGGATAGTATGCTAGCTAGCAGGGGTGTACATACAGGGTTTTGCTGAGCTAAGGGTAAGATTAGTTTAGTGGCATGTCATGAGGAGTTTGGAGCAGCGGAATTCTTTGACATGGGAGGCATGGAGATCACTGGTTGATTTTGTCTCGAGTGGGAGCTGATGTGAATCAGGTGTTGGCGAGGTTCGGGATACAGAACCGGAGCACACTAAGGGCTGGACAGGTACAATGTCCGAAATCACATGAGGTCTGGTATAGACCTGAATATTCCCATGCAGTGGGAGCTGTCAGAGTTAGGAGCCAATTCGAGGAAGTGGGTTCTCAGGTTTTCTGAGAGGGACCGGCAGCAGGTGTTGCTATGCAGGGTCAGGACTTCACTACATGGTGTTGTAGGTTCGGATGTGGCAGGGTACTCGGATGACAGGAGGTACATCACAGGTTGTGTGGTGTGTTGTCTTCAGGTGGGAGCTTGAAGAGGGATACAAACTAGGAAACAGATTAGACAGAGTACAGGTACAAGTACAGTGCAGCTGTTTATCTCCAAGTGGGAGATTGTTAGGATTGTGGAGCTAAAAGCTTCACTGATGCAAACAGGAGAGGAGGTTGCTGAAGATTGCAGAGAAGTTGGGGTCGGTCTGATCAGCTGACGTCGGCAGGATAGCAAAGGGAAGCAACCGACGTCGGTCATATATCGGCCGATGTCGGTCACCTCTAGGCAGACAGGGACTGACGTCGGTCGCCTGTGTGGTTCGACTGCGAGCTATTTACGGCCAGTTAGCTAACGAACCAAGTGTTTGCATGATGAGTGCTAATTTTAGACTCATAGCTGCGGATCTAATTATTGTAATTAGATGTCTAATCATTGTTTGGATGAGATCTATATAATAGACTCATGGTTGTATTGGAAAAGTGTGCTAGGGAGTAAGAGAGCATAATTATAAGCTCCTTCTGTGTGTGAGGTAGAGCAATGGTGCGTTCCTCCTAGTGCCATAGTACCAGGTGTGTTGGTGCTGGATTGGAGAGCCAGCTGGGTTCTTCAAGAGTGTAGGATCTTGGTCACAGTTGCATGGCCTATATAGGAGATCTACATGGTAAGTAAGATCGTTGATCTGCAGGTGTATGTGTGTGCAAGGTCGAGGTTCACAGGTGAATAGAACCATTGCTTGATTTGCAGGTGTGCAAGGTCATATAGACAGCAACACAACAGGGAGCAGTATCAGGCAGGATCTACTTGGAGTACAGGTGTGTACTCGGATAGAGCAAGAGAGGAAGGCAAGGGAGTTCCTTCCATAAGTATGGTCTGTTGAATTGCAGGTTGTTGCAAATTCATGGGAGATCTACTTGAAGTACCTTGAGTACTTGTGGAGCACGTGGAGTGCTTGTGGAGTGCGTGGAGCACTTGTGTTATGCGTGGAGCATGGGAGGTGAACATCAACTCTGTATTTGAGTTGGGTGTTGGGACCTGTGAGAGGGAGAGCTTTGGGGAGAAGAATTACTGTTCACTTGAGGTGTGGGAAACCTCTGTAAGGTGGTGGAGAAGAAGTGGCATCTTCTTTATTGTATTCTTTTCTGTATAAAGTGTTAATACAAGTTGTGTATTGTCTCTCATATGCTGTGTTATTCTGAATTCTAGTTACTTGGTGAATCTGGTCATTTCCGCATATTAAGTTGTTTGAAGTTTGTTAATCAATTGTATGTTTCTGGTTTCGCATCCTGACAAGTGGGATCAGAGCATGTTTGTTGTTCTAGATTCTTGACAAAAACTTGTGTATTTCTTAACATACCTAGTTTTGTACTACATTTTTGCATTCCTTAAATTCTTTCTTTGATCAATTAGATGTGATTTTATTTCTAGAATTTACATGCCTTCCTTTCTTAGTTTGAGTAGCTAGATGTGATTGCATTTCTCAATTCCTATTTTGTTACTTGTGTGTGCCTTAGGATATTTACCAATGTCCTTTGCTTGTACTCTTGTATGTGTTTGTGACCCTCATGCCATTCTTGCTTGTTTACAATTGTATGTGTATGTGAGAATTTGAACATGCCTTGTATGTTTTCTTTCCTAGTTTAAGTGAGATGTGTCCATGTCCCTTATTTTCTTGGCCCCTTATCCTCTTTTTTATTTTTCTTGCTTCTTGCCTTGCATGCTTGTTTGCTTGTTTTCTTCTCATTTTTTTGCAATGCCATGATCTACATCATGCATTATATTTCCTTCTTGGATGCCATGATGAACATCACATTCCATCCCTCCTTGAAAACTAACCAAATTTCTATTTTTAGTTTAGTATACTGCACATGCTATTATATTATTACATCTATCTAGGCATACCCTTGTTGATCTAACAATCTCCAACACAAACTATGCTATATCTTGAGACATATTTTTTATCATCATTACTATATCATGTATTTAATAGTATAACACACTTGCAGGGCTCTTTCTTCTAAAGGTAGTCATTGTAGGGTCTTTATTCCTACCCTTATAAGAGGGGGAAACAAATAGGGGTCTTGTCATAGAGATTAGAGCCCTTTCCTGGTCAAAATCAATTTTCAAAACACTCAGAACAATAATCAAAATTCAAAAAACATAAAATAAACTAGAAAAATATGTAATAACACATTAAAACCATCAAAAATAGTAAAGGAAAAGAGTGCCCCATTCAAACTACAACACCCTACAACAAAGTGTCCACTTTTTGGTGATCCTATCCAAATGGCCAAAAACCCAAATTTTTTAGAAATAGATAGAAAGGTAAGGTCAATTACAATTTTGTTAGTTATAATCTTGTTTATATTAGTTAATTTTAGTATAGTTTTACTTAGATTATCCAGATATAGGGAGCATCATGTGTGGTATGATGGCTCTCACTTCCAATTTTAGATTGGGCAGTTGGTACAACTTCCATATATGAATCCATGTTACAGACACTAGTGATTGGGAGCAATGTGTATGGAACATTTACCTTATTTTATTTCTATTTCATTATATTAATCAGGTATTCCCATTAGTTGCATGGCTTATTCTATTTGTAGGTGATAGGCATTAGTTTAGAGTGGCTTTAGGTATAGACCTAGTTCTCATTTTTAGAGTGGCTTTCATATAATTCTAATCTCCACCTTTTGGAGTGGCCAAGATTGGCCTAGTTCTAAGTACACATTCATCTATCCTTGTTACATGATAATATTGAAAAGAATTCATGGGCTTCATGAGCCATCTCATATGACACACATTCATATTGATATCAGTTCATAGTTCACACTTAGTGGGAAATGATGGAGCCAAAGGAATAGCTAGTCTTTGTATTCTCCATCCACCTACTTAGAGGGATTAGACACATAGTCCAAACTTTGATTAACACACACATAATCACATAGCTTCATTATATAGTGGGTGATGATGGAGCCAAAGTGATAGACTTTTTATTCATGAGCCACCCTCAGGGAATTAAACACTCATCTTCATTTGTGATATTACTCTTGGTGCAACACATACCCAACATTGACTCAACATCATAATAAGTTTTGTATTGGTTAACATACCCAATGAAGTGTATTAATTCCATTCTCTTCCTCTTCATTTTACCTAGCATTTGTATATTATTATTTCAGACATAACATGTCTAGTAAGAACCAATCTACTCCTTATTTTATCTTAAATATGTACACTTCATGCTATGTTCTCTCTACGCACACTCATCATCACCCATCTTCATGGGATTCACCCTTGCAAGTAAGTTTAGGTATGATTTATACTTTTCCTTTATCCTAATATTTTGCTTTGTTACATCACTAGAATAAAGGGGGGGCAAATATAGTCATATAAAATGTCCAAATTGGTAGTTTAAGTGTGGCTTGTGATACCCCATGCATAGGTCCTTTTTGCATGCTCTTGAGACCCTTGTAGACACTTTTGTTTTCTCATTTATAGTCATTTGAAACCTTCTAAATGGTAATTCCACCTCAGATAGACAATATTCCTTATTTCAATTCTATTCCTTGAGGTCTCGATCGTGTAAGTCAGGAGCACCCCATTTAGACTATAGCACCCCAAAGAGAAGTGCCCCATTTTTTATGGTCCTATCCATTTATTTTTTGAGCCCTAATGATCATTTTCATCTAGTCCTTATCCTTAATTAGGTCTTCTTAGTGCAAATACATCTGACCCATGACCAATTGTTCCTTATAAAATCTCACTCAAAGCTCATTTGCAGAGGAGGTGACCAAAATTACAAAGTAAGAAAGAATACAAGAAAAGAACTATGGAAAACTTCCCTATTATTTTCACACAGTCACCCTAAATAGCTATAAACCTACTCAAATCCTCATACCAATTCCCAACCACCTCAAACACTATCAATTTGGCATTTGTATTTGCATCACACTATTATACAAATCACACTAGGTGGAAGAACTACATATGACTTGATCACTCTTTGGAGTATTAGTATGTAGGTAGCATACCCACATAAGGGTTGTGGATTACATGTTTAGTATGTGTTTCACACTAACCCCCCTCTTTCTTAGGTGACTCAAATGTTATTTTATCAAGCATGATGGAGGGTTAGGGTTTGAAGATAAAATCAGATATAAAGTGAGTTTTGTCGACCACTAGCACTTGATTTTTCATATACATGCTCACATAGGTACAATACAACTACCCATAAAGTTTAGGTATTTGTGATTAGTTTAGAAAATAGCAGTAGGAATAGACAATATCACTAGACACCAAAGTGTCCACCTTTTGGTGCTCCTATCCTTTAATCCAACAAAGTCTAGATTTAGGTATATGACACTTTCTAGTCTTGCACAATGATTTTCAACCTCTGTATTAGCTATCTTAGTCTATTTTTTAGCTAATTTATATTTCTTATTATTTATTGCTATTTTTAGAAAGGTAAAAAAGACAAACAGTTACATATATTAGGACTGTATTTATTGCTATATTCTGTATTGATTTATTAATCATGATCCTTAACTAAAATAGGAATAAAAACTCCATTATTCTTAAAATAAGTTAAATCACTTCCAAAAAAATGGACTTTTCCTCAAATTTTTACCTTCTTTGCTTCCAAACTCTAAGGTCCTACATGACAATGGTTATTAGTTTATTTGTAGGTGCCTTTTGACCAATTTAGTGATGATATGTCTTATCTAGTGTGCCATTTGTGAACATAATATTGCAATAAGGGGAGATTAGTATAGTGTTAGTGTATGAAACCAAAATCCAAACAAAACACACTAAATTTAACACCTTAAACCCATCTCAAAGGGGGAGCATAATAACAATACCAAATGAGATACACAACTAGAATTCAAAATACAGATAAATCCTTCACATTTCTTTGATGCTCCAAATAGCTTATTGAAGTGGCTTTCTCGACTTGTGCTCAATGAGTCTTCATCAAAGGAGGCTTATCTATCTCCTCTTCTCCTTGGCACCTTTGTGATGGATTTGGCTTGTGTGAACCTTGTCTCAATAATTGGGCATTACAACACTATATGCATAAGGTTTTTGAATTATTTATGAATTATAATTTTACACCAAGAGAGATTAAAATTCAATAGGCAATGCCTCCTATTTATATATTTTGCAAAATGACCAAAATGAGCCTGAACCATCCATCTCAAGATGAAGATGTGTGGATAAGAATCCATTCAATTTCAGAGGCCAAATTAAATAAATTACCTCATAAATATTTGGGATAGAGAGGTATTAAATAGGTATGGGAGGCATTAATGAGGCATGACAGGGCTTAATTTTGATATTTTATGCATTTATGACCTAGGGATGTCTTCCCAAGAAATGATGTAATTTGATGATGTAGTTATTCAATATCAATTTCTAAAATAAAATTTTGAGCAAGATCCATGGAATTTTTAATTAGGCTCATGATTTTAATTAATTATCTTTAAGAATGATTAGTTAATTTTGATGTAAATCTTAGCAATTGGTGAACAAATTAATTAAATTGGTCAAAATGTCATATTATTTTCTCAAAATTTGACTGGATTAGAATTAGGATGTGATGTTAGATGAAATGGATTCATTATCCCATTTAATATTTTTCCGACACAAAATAACAAAGGCACATGTCTCATGCAATAAATTTGGTAGAAAAGAGCAATCCAGAGCACACAGGTGTGAAAATGTCATTTTGACTCAAAATGATATGATCAAAATAAGCTATCTCATAAATTGAATTAAATCATTTAATAATAATCTAGCCAAAATCAGCACTTATATATGATAGATTTAAATATTTTAATATGTTTTAGTGTTTTAGACCAAATTATGCACATTTGATAGAAGTTGGTCAAAATCCTAGTTGAAGGTTATTATTGGCCAGTTTTAGGTGTCTACGACCTGTTCATCCTCCTGTAACAACTTAATAAAATAAACATGTCTGATATTTTTCACACTAGATGTTCCTAATTGGCCTATACCATCTCTTTCAAAGGTTCTCTTCTGCACTTGAATCCATGCTTTCAAAACTAGCACAATTAGTACAATTAGACCTTGCACTTATACCACTCTCTTATTTTAACCTATCTTGGTTGGTTAATATGCTTTACATATTTTTTATAACTTTGAAATATTTTCTCATACATATTACATGTAATAACCGCACACTCCTTAGGTCATTCATTACCTCATTAGCCCCAAACCACCATTAGGTCTTGGTGAGACCAAAAATAATTAGGCCTTCATATTCAAATGTTACATGTGAGATCATTTGGATCACTTTACTCCTTTACCAATTATTTCAACACATCAAACCTATGTCCAATAGACCCTTTATTAATCTCTCATGGGTCCATGCCACCTGAAACACCAACTCAACACTTGAACCTACCAATTAGGTCTCCTTGCTCTTTAGGCCTTCATACACAAAACACATAGTCTCAAACTTCTAAAGAAACTACTAAAATATTTCACATATACATATGATTAGATCACATGGGTGAACCCTTTATAACCTTTGGTATACCTCCATATGCTTTAAACACTTTAATACAGGCTCTAAGCACTCAAAATGACAACTCAAACTGGTCACACATAGTTGAAATGTAGTTATACTATTTTGAATCTCCATATCTAATAAGGGGCATATCATGATAACCAATACCTTATTATAATCCTTTTATACTTATAAATCATCTCCATACTCATTATATTCTTCAATTCTACTCAAAATACCTTCAACTTACCTTTGCAAGATGGTGACTCAATCTGTCAGTGCATTCAACAAACACGATTAACTTCTAAGAAATTATTCACACTAAAGAATGATTGTTCAAACCTCCAAATTCCATACAACTAGTATTCATGGAGTATAAAACACTTTCCAATAGTTATTTCATCTTAAAACATCAGTACACTATCAAGACAAATTCAAATATCCTTTTTAGATCACTTATAAAACATGGTTAAACACATATTCAACTTTGAAGCTCAATATCTTTGATTGTAAGAACATTCAAACCTTCGAACCAGTGTCTCTAGATGTAAGTTGGAGTCCTTTACAATTTTTAATTTTACAACATCATAAAATTCATCTTGGAATAGGAGATATAGCTCAAAAACTACATACTAATTTTACTTCATTAATTTGAATATTCAAATTCCAATGGTCACTATGTAAATACTAAACAACATACACTTTGTCATCATCTCATGCTCCCTAACAAATTTAAACAAATACGCACTATTGATCTCCTTAGAAGCTTATTATATTTAACTCTTTAATGCTCATCATTGATCTTCAACCTGTACTACCATGATTAAGACATGTGGTACCCTCATGTGACTTCTGAACACATTGACTATTTGACTCCAATGAACTTCTACCACTTGGCATCCCCACGTGCTTTTTGATCACCCTTTGACATATTGACTAAAAATGAACGATTAGATCATTAATGATAAGATCAAATAGTTCTTTAGATAATTATTTGGTTAGATTAAATGCTCATTGTTAGATCTGTGATCCAAAATAAATGTTCATCATAGATCTTTGATATTGAAAATTTGGCTAAGTATGGGAACTTAGTGAACTCTACCTAAGAAGCCAAATTATCACCTTAATAAATTTTTATACGCTTAACCTCATGACCTAAAATTTGATCCACATGATCAACACTCATAGGGGAATCCATCCATGTATCAAACTTCTTCTAAAACCTTAACACATGTGAAATATTACATCACAATGTGCTCACTCAAATTTATCTTTCAAGATTAATAATTGAGTTTAGACAATCATATGACTATTCTAATGAATTATTTTCCATTCCATAAGCACTCTAAGGACTCATAAAATATCATAAGCTATCTATAACATGTCCATACCACTAACATCAATGACCAATCTCAACAATCTCCCCCTTTGTCATTGATGGAAAAATACCCTCAAAATGATTTTATTTGAACAATGACTTCATTTAAACTCCTTCATTATGATCTTTCTCCCCCTTTGACGTTAATGACAAAGGGTCTCTTCTTCAACATGGAAACAATCATTCCTCAACATCATGTGTGCATTAAAATACTATTTAAGATGCTTAGGATACTTACATACTTTAAAGTATATGAATCAATTACACCCCCTTTGATGTGCACCAATCTAAACTTGGACTTATTTTATCCTTGGATCTAACAAACTACTCATAGAGCTTAGAAATCTACCCCTAACATCAAGCTCCATCTCATTTCATATGTTCTTTGACATACACCAATCCGAACTAGGTTTTTATGATCCTTGGACCTATCTACCTACAAAAATCACAACCTCTCTTTGCTTATGTATGAATATTCAATACTTTGTCAATATAAATGACTTGGTATTATTAATTCATTATATCATTATTATTGAATTCACAACTATAGCAAACATCTTCACACTTTTATCATGATTGAAGCATCTTCACATATGCTCCCCCTCACATCATGCACATCTTATTTAAGCCACTCAAGCTAATTAAGTTAGCTCCACCATAGACGCACACATCTTAAAATGATATTATTGTCCTAAAAAACCAACCAGATCTTAACTAGTATCCACCATGATTCCTCTTACTTGTCAAGTGTCTCCTTAAATCCTAGATAGAGACACCCTAACCCATAATGTCCTAAAACAATGTGAAACCAAGAGTTGCCTACAACTCTTCATATTCCTTCTCTTCCTTTGCCATATTATACTAATAGTTATTCTTATTTTTATTATACTTAAGATAATCAACATGCTCATCCACTATAATATTCTCCTTTTCTTCTATGATTAGATTGACAACATATGGAGATAACAAAGATTCATGACACACCTTTTAAACTGAAGAAAGAACCTAATCAATGGGCATTGACAACTAATGTTATTTGCATGAAACTTGCTCAAAAATAGTAGTATGTTCTCTTAGATCCATACATACCTTAGAACTAGCCTCAATTAGCATTTTGGTATTTTCTTTGAGCTTTATTTGAACTAGCTTTTGATTCTCCTTTTCTACTTGGATAGATGACACATTATCTTGGTAATCCTAAACCTTATTCATATTTGATTCCTCTTTTTCTTTAGCAAGAATTCCACCTTGATCTTTCAACTCAACTAAATTAGTTTTCTTGAACTTCACTTTCTTAGGATTCCATACCAAGGATTGACCTTTATTGAGCATACTAGGATGTCCATGCACCTTTTTATGACTTGAGAGCTTGACTATACAATATATTACAATATGACCAACATGATGACAATTACAACAAATAACATCATTCATAACTTCTACTTGATGAATATTATGATTCTTATAAAACATACCATCTTGTCTCCTAAGTTCATAATGCTCAAGCTTGACTATCTTAGGTCTCCATACTTGGGTTAGTATTTTCCCATGCATTATGTGGTAGAATCTAGAAATATTTCCCATGTCATGAAAATTATAGAATACTACATAATCCATACCTCTAGTTGACTATATTCTCTTCCTTCTATAGTTTCTTTCCTTATGACCAAAAAACTTACATGTAAAGTAGTGACCATGAAATGAACTATCATACCTTATAGCATTTGGCTACTTGATAGGTCTTCTAATTTTGTACTTGGTGTTTGCATCCTTCTTGTATTGAGCTAACCTCTCTTACTCTTTCTTAGTATTTTTTACCTTGATAATAGATTTCTCATGTTCATCCTTTAATAAATATAGCTTGGTCTTCAATTGAACGCTCTCATCCTCTTTAGCTCTCATACTTAAAATTGTAGCATCTAATTGAATTTTGAGAAGTTGGATAGTATCCTTATACCTCTTAGCTTGTTTATCCATTTAATCCTTGAATCTACATGATTATTATTCTATAATATTTATAGAATCAAGATTGGAATTTAACTCATCATGCTCACCTTGCTTTGAACTCAACTTGCCATTTGTCTCTTCTAATTGAGTCTTAAGATGTCTGCATTCTTCCTCTTTTGAACTCAGATTAGTCTTTTTAACTCTTAATTTATCCTCAAGATCCTTCATGGTCATCTTGTCTTCTTTTAATATTTCACTTAATCTCTCAAACTTGGTTTGAAGATGAATTATCTTTTCTCTATGTTTCATGAACTATTCGTTAAGCTACTCAGGACTCATCTAATGTTCATCATCCTTGGAATTAGAATTAACCCTCCCAATCTCAATATGAATAATCTATTCTTTAAGACTTTTGACCATTGATCTCAACTCAATATTCTATTTCCTCAACTGCTTAGCCATCTTTGTAGCTTGGATCTCCTTCAAGTGGTTAAATTTGTAAAGAAGGTCCTGCTTTGATATCAATTATTAGAAGTACAATCACCAAGAGGGGGGTTGAATTAGTGATGCTAGATAATAAAATTTAATTCCCAACTCTTAAAAATTTATCATACATAAATCTTGATCAAGCAACATAAACATGGAAGCACATACATCTAATTCATACATAAGAGCATACATCACATGAACACATCATATATGTGGAAAACCCTCTTGGGGGATAAAACCCACTGAACCCTAGAATATGGACTACAATACTATAATAAAAATATATAACATTTATACTAGAACAAAATGATCAAGGAACACCCATCCCTTAGTTTAGTGAGACACCAATCCCATAAAGAGCTACTTCCCCTATCTAGTTGAGCACCCACAACTAGACATTTAGAAAGATTTACCTTTCAAGGAGGAACCAACCCCATAGGAAACCAATTACCCACTTATATACCTAAACATATCACTTTGAACACCTATTTCTACTCTTCAACTGATGATGAACACATTTGTCTTCACTCTTTACCTCTAATCTCTCTCAAGCTGCCTTTAGGGATAACTTGCTCAAGTTGCCTCTTCTAAGCTCATTAGGTCTAATGACTTGTGCATCCTCATGTATCAACTTGATCAAATAAACATGTAAATATTTTTCACACTCATATGTCCCTAATTGACCTAAATATTTTATTTCAAAGGTTCTCTTCTTCATTTGAATCCATGCTTTCACAACTAGCATAATTAGTCCAATTAGACCTTGTACTTATACCACTCTCTTCCCTTAACCCATATTTTTTAGACAATATGATTTACATATTTGTTATATCTTTGAAATATGTTTTCATATATGTTAAATTTAATAACTACACACTCCTTATGTCGGCAATTAACTCATTATCCGCAAACCATCATTAGATCTTGGTGAGACCTAAAACAATTAGGCCTTCATACTCAAATGATATATGTGAGAACACTTAAACCAATTTTATCATTTACCAATGCTTATAACACATAAAAAATATTTATAATAGACCATTTATTCTTCCATGGGTCCATTCCACTTATAACACCAACTTAACACTAGAATCTACCAATTAGCTCTCCTTACTCTTTCGGCCTTCATACATATAAAACACTACGTTAAACTTCTGATACAACTACTCAAATATTTCACATATCCATATGATTAGATCAAATTGGTTAACCCTTCAAGATATTTCATACACCTTTATTTATTTTATACATTTCAATATAGGATCTAATCACTCAAAACAACTCTCTCAAAATGACCACTTAGATTGGTCACACATAGTCAAAATATAGTTATACTATTTTAACTCTCCATATCTGATCAGGGGCATATCATTACAAAAAATGACTTATTATAATCCTTTGAGACTTATAAAACATCTCCATACTCTTTTTATTATTAAATTATTCTCATAACACCTTTAACTTACCTCTCCAAGATGGTCACTCAATCTGTCAGTGCATTCAACAAACATAGTCAACTTATAAGCAATTTTTCACAGTGGATATGGATTGGTGAAACCTCTAAAATCCATATATATATTATTAATAGAGTATAAAAAAATGTTCAATAAATATTTCATCTTAAAACATCAATACACTATCAAGAACAACTCAAATATCCTTCTCAAATCACTTACAAACCATGGTGAAACAAAGTCAACTTTGAAGCTATTATCTTTGATTGTACTAAAAATCAAAACTTATAACTAGTGTCTTTAGATGCACCTTATATTCCTTTAAAAAAATTATTTTACATCATAATTAAATTTTTCTTGGAAAAAAATATATAGCTAAAAAATTATAGACTAATTTTCCTTTGTTAATTTGAATATTCAAATTCCAATGGTCACTTTGTAAATACTAAACAATAGACACTTTGTCATCATCTTATGATCCCTAAAAAATTTAAAAAAATACACATCATTGATCTCCTTATAAAATTCCTATCTTTAACTCTTTAACTCTCATCATTGATCTTCGAACCACACTACCATGATTAAGACATTTTGGCACCCTCGTGTGCCTTCTGAATACATTGACTTTTGAATCCAATGAACTTCCATCACTTGGCAATCTTGCATGCCTTCTGAGCATACTTTGAAATATTGACTAAATACACACTATTGGATCACTACTAATAAATATCACATGATACATTATATTATTATTTGGTTAGACTAAATACTCATCATTAGATTTGTGATCTGATTATTTACTCATTGTAAATCTTCAATAATAAAAATTTGGCTAAGTATGGGAACTTAGTGAAATTTGACCAAGAAACCAACTTTTAACCTTAATAATGTTTGATATTCTCAAATTTATGACCTAAAATTTGAAATACATGATCAAATTTCATATGGGAATCTATCCATGTATCAAATTTCTCCTGAGACCTTCACACATGTGAAATATGATGTCATCAATCTATGCATTCAACTTTATTTGTCAAGATGGCTACTTGAGTTTAGACATTCATATGACTATTATGATGAATTATGTTCACTTCCATAATCAATATAATCACTCATAACATCCCATACGGTCTTTGTAACATGTACATACCATCAATATCATCCATTAATTACTTAACTAGGCAAACACTTTCCAAACCATCAATCTGATCACTTTGTCATTAATGCACTATGAATCATGCTCTCTTTGACATCAATGACAACCTATCATAAATTAATATTCTCAACATCATCATCCCTAATCACTCCCTCATTGACCTTCATATTCACTTAACATCCCTATTCACTCCCTAAATAGTTCTTGTTATCCCTCATTGGCTATCATCATCCCTTATTTTTGATAATCACTCCCTCATCATTCCTAATCATCCCTCATTATCATTTATCATACCTATACATTCCCTTATCAACCCTCATCAACCTTAATCATACTTAATCATTATTTCATCATCCCTCATCATCCATAATAAGTTCCTCATTAACCATCATCATTTCTTATCATTTATTGTCAATCATTTATCATCTTTCATTTTCCCTCATCATCCCTAATCACTCCCTCATCAACCCTCATCATCCTTAATCATTCCTAATCACCCCCTCCTCATCTATCCCCATCCCTTATTATCCTTAACCATTCCCTTGTTGACCCTCATCATACCTAATCACTCCTTCATCATCCTTAGTCACTTCATCTTCAAGTAGAGTGTGTTGCAATCCAATAGTTAGTAGAAATTTATTTTAGATTGAAGAATAATATTTTTAGATAAATCTTGAATGGTGTTTTGATTCCTTTTGTTATTATTAGAGTGTACTAGGGTTATTATTCTAATTCATGTCTAACAGATTAAGTAGGGTCATGATGGATTACTCTAGGGAGATTGTTGAATGATTTCCATGGTGAAAATAAGATAATATCATATTTTCACTTTAATGGTGGAAATTCATTTTGAATGATGAGGGATCATGAAAAATGATGATAGATCAAAAAATTCCTCTTTACGCTTGCTTCATATGAGGTGAAATCCTTCTTCTAGACATACTTATTTCCAAATCATTGAGTGAAATGGTCAGAGCATATTGTATCTTCTCATGTTTATGAGATATTATCAAATAATGATGTGGGTCATGAGTATGAATTATTAGAATTTTTTCCATTGAATTTGTTATGGCATGTTTTATCATTACATTAAAATATTTTCACTTTTTTAAGAATTGTGATAGGAAAGTTGAGAGGGGGTTGAGCAAAACTACCAATGCTTGCATCATTCCTCTATGGTGTGGGCTCCATAATGTATGTTTAGTGTTTTTCAGTTAGGTTTAGTGTTTATCATTTAGGTTTCATTTTTATGATTTTGGGTTAAGGGTTTAGGGTCAAATATTATAGTTTAGTGTTTGGGATTGATTATTTGGGTTCTATCATTTAGGTTTTAAGGTTTAGGGTTTATCCAATTTTAGGATTTAGGGTCTATGGTTTTGGGTTTGAGGTTTTTATGGTTCTAGGTTTGTGTTTAGGTTTCAACTTTCAAGGTTTAGGGTTTAGTGCTTAGGGTTTTAGGATTAGTATTTATTGTTAAGGTTTTAGGGGTTAAGGTTTTGGGTTTTCAATTTAGGGTTTGGGGTTCAGTGTTTAGGGTTTAAGGCTAATGATTTTGAATTTTGTGTTTAGGGTTTAGTGCTTAATATTGAGGGTATAATGTTAATTTTTTATGGTTTAGTGTTTAGGATTTAATATTTTTTTATTATGGTTTAGGATTTAGGGTTAAGGGAATAAAGTTTTGGTTTTAGGGCTTAAGGTATAGGGTATAAAGTCTAGGGTTTAAGGTTTTAAGGTTTTATGTTTAGGGTCTAGGTTTTGGTGTTTTGGTATTATTGTTTTGGGTTTAGGGATAATATATTAGGGTTAAGTGTTTAAGTTTTATGGCATTTAGAGTTTAGGTTTAGGGTTTAACATTTAAGGTTTATGGTGTTTAGGGTTTGGGGTTAATGGTTTAGGTTTAAATGGAGTGTACTAGGTTGATTAGTTACATTTGTGTCTAGTATGAATGATTGTATCGTGAATACATGAATATGTCATGTATGAGTGCCAACATACTTACATGTAATATTAAGTATGGGGTAGATGTATTGTATTATTGATGGTATCATTATTATATGTATGTTATAGGTTGAATGCTACATGCTAGCCATTTATGCATATTGATAGACCCATTGATTAAAAAACCCACATAATATTTAGGAATTCATATTGAATCCACATTTAAGCCTTTTACATGAATGTACTTAGTCACTCCTTTCTCTATATAGGTGAGAATGATCCCTATCCTTTCAAGATATGTCTTAGTTAATTCCCCATCTCAATTTTCTATATAGGTGATAACTCAAGATTATGGTCTATGGTTAGAGGTTTAGGATTTAGAAATTTAGTGTTTAAGGTTTATGGTTGATGGTTGAAGATTCATAGTTTAGGGTTTAGTATATAGGTATTAGTGTTTAGTGTTCAAGTTTTAGTGTTATGGATTAGGGATTAGGATTTAGGGTTTATAATTTATATTTTATGCTTAAAGGTTTGGGATTTATGGTTTGTGGCTCAAGGGACCAAGGGTTTAGATTTTAGGGTTTGGGGTTAGGGGTTTAGGTTTATGGTTTCACACTTAATGTTTAGGTTTTATGGTGTAAGATTTAGGGTTTTGGTCTTGGGAGTTTGGTTGAAGGTTTGGGGTTTAGAACTTAGTGTTTAGTATTTAGGGTTTGGGATTTAGTGTTTGGAGATTAGGGATTAGGGTTTAAGATTTGGGGTTTAGTGTTTATGGTTTAGAGTTCATGGTTTAGGGTTTTGTGTTTTATGTTTAAGGTTTAAGGATTTAGGTTTAGTGTTTAAGGTTTTGGGTTTTGGGTTTTTGGTTTGGGTTTAGAATTTTCGGTTTAGGAGTTAATGTATAGCATTTATGACTTATGGTTTATGGTTTTATGCTTGGATTTAATATTTTAGGGATTAAGTGTAAGGGCTTAGGGTTTAGGATTAGAGTTTATGATTTAAGATTTAGAGTTTAGGGCTTGTGTTTTAGATTTTAGGGTTAGGGGTTAATGTTTTAGGGCTTAGTTGTTGGGGTTTTAGGTTTAAGGTTAGGGGTTTAGGGTTTAGGGTCTAAATATTAGGATTTGGGGTGTAGGTCCTAAGTTTTTAATTTAAGGTTTATTATTTAGGGTTTAGGGTTTACATATTGTGATTTAGGGTTTTGGGTTTGGTGGCAAGTTTTAGTGTTTAGGTTTAGTGCTCATGGTTGAGGGTTCAAAGTATGTATTTTAGTGTTTGGGGTTGGTTATTTGAGTTTTAGAATTTAGGTTTTAAGTATTAGGATTAAGGTTTATAGGATTTAAGGTTTATAGTTTTGAGTTTAAAGTTTTATGGTTATGGGTTTGTGGTTTAGGGTGCAAATTTAAATTTTTAGGGTTTAGTGCTTAGGGTTTTAGGATTAGAGTTTAGGATTGAGAGTTTAGGGGTCAAGGTTTAAGATTTAGGGTTTAGTGTTTAAAATTAAGGGTCATGTTTAGGATTTAGGATTTTATGTTTATGGTTTATGGTTTAGTGTTAAGGGCTTACGTTTTGGTTTTAGGGTTTAGGGTCTAGGGTATAAAGTATAGGGTTTAATATTTTATGTTTCTATGTTTAGGGTATATAGTCTAGGGTTTATAGATTATTATTTTGTGTCTAGAATAAATGTATTAATTCTAAGGGTTCAAGATTTAGGGTGTAGGGTCTAGAGTTTAGGTATATTATTTAGTTTTCATGGTTCAAGAATTATTGATTAGGGTTTAGGTTTCAATGTTTAGGGTTTGGGGTTTGGGATTTGTGGTTAATAATTTAGGTGAAATGGAGTATACTAGGGTGATTAGATGAATTTGAGTCTAATAAGAGTGACCATATTATGACCATAAGAAGATGTCATGTATGAGTGACCACATACCTACATGTAGTACTATGTATGTGGTAGATGTAATATATGAATGCAAATATCATTTATAGATACGCTATAGGTTTCATGCTATAGGATATTTATTTATGCATATTGATAGACCCATTAATTAGATTTCATTTTCTAAGTTCAAAAAAAGTTTGTTAAGAAGATTTTAAGGAAAAGATAACAAACTCCAAGTATAGTACATCTCCAAAAACTTGATCAAACTCAAAACTATAAAAAATAAGGAAGGTCAAAATAAAATTAAAAAGTGAAGAATTTCATGACTGCAAGCAGAGTTGATAGTCTGTCAAGACAGAATAGGGGTCTTTGTAGTCAAAATAATCATTTTCTTGTGAATAAAAGGTGTGATGTTACTTAATTTATTATATTCAAAAATGTATTGCATGTGTGAATGAAATACAACTTCATTTAAAGATAATTTATACTTGATCCAAGGATCATGTCATTGAAACCTTATAAATCCTATTTTCTATGTATCTATAGTCACTTACAATCTCTTGTATCACATAGAAAAAGTTGCATGAGTTTGTTTAGAAGATTGGAGAAGTTAAGAGAGATACTCAAGAATTTGTTCTAAGTGTTATTTATTTGAAATAGTATTTAAATTTTATGAATAATCAATTTGAAGCTATTAGGATCTATGTGCAGAGTCAAACCTTATAATAAGATCTTTGATACAAAAAGAACCATAACTTACATATAAACTAGTGGAATCTCCTAAAACTCATAGGGAATTTCTTAGAGAAGGTTTATAAGGAATTCCAATAGGTAAGATTCTCAAACTCACCTTGTCCTTAAAAATATAGAGATCTATTTTTTGATCTGCCTGTAGATAGTCATAGGAAAGCTTAGTCCAAAGAAACTTCAAGTGCTTTACTTTGTTGATTGAGTATAAACATATTATGAATGTCCAATTTTATTATGAAAACACTATTGAATACTTAAAATTAAATTTATTCAAAGCATTTGGAAGTTAATCCAAGACAATATCCTTCCAAGTAAGTAGATTAGGCCATCTAGACCTAAAGATCAGAGTTTCCATTGAATTATAATTCTTAAGAAAGCAATAAAGGAAATTGGTTTTTTAGCCTCAGAGATGGTCTCCAAAAAAATTAAGTAATATTTATAAGAATCATTTAATGATCTTAGATTAATAACAACTTTTCAAGACCATACATACATATACCCAATATTGTAATAGTGCTTAGGAATTAGTCAACTTTTTGGGCACTTTGGTGATCTAATTGGTATTTTGAGGTGTACAGACACTTATGAGTCTTGTATCATTATTTTGATATTTTCATTGATTTTTTGAAGTCAATGAGTCAAAAAAACAAGGTATTTGTAGACCTCTTTATATCAAGTCCTTAATAGGTATAATTTGGCCTAATAAGCCTATAAAGGGTAGAGTTGTTCTCATCTGAGTTTTGAGTTGAATTTATTCATGCACTAAGAATCTTGATTCTAATAATTGGTGAAACCCTCATAATATTGTTTAAATAAGTGAGGATGTACAACTGAGTGTTTTAAGATTCAAAGAAAGGTTTTGCTTGAAGGTAGATTACTGTCTTGGGATTGAGCACCCTATTTTAAGTCATCGAAAGTGTCTTTTGATCTAAATATAGAGGTTATGAATTGAAGGGATAATAATAAATAATAATATCATTATTATTTCAATACCAATACTTAGAAGACCTTTTATGACAAACAAAGAGAGTTTATGGTTAAGAAAAGACCTAATTGCAAGAAAGTTTGTAGAGGACCTTAAAGTAGACCAGGTTGAGTAAGTGGATCACTTATTTTGATACCAGTAGGGAATAGTAAATATCAAGATATAGGTTGTGTATTTAGGTAGGGCATATTCCTTGATATCAAAATATGGATTAGTTATTTAATTACGTAGGCATACTCAAGTAGATAAAGTAGGTAGGGAATACTTAATTAGGTAAAGTAGGTATATAATCCTGAATGATATAGATATATTACATGTGTAACATGATTTCTAACCTTGTTTCTTATTCTATCTTTCAATCCTAAAATTTTGAAAACTAAGTATTGACTAGAATGGCATTTGAAAAACTAAGTTCTAAATGGTAACTCCGATAGCTCTGTAATGAATTTTATAAGATGTAGAGTGGTCCTAATTTTTTATATTTAGTAAAATAATATTAAAGTATAATAAAAAAATGTAATATAAAATTAAATGTAAATTTATTACATTTATTTTTTGAAATATATCCTTACAAAACACTAAACAGGGAAAAAACCTTTGTAGTCCAAAGGGTGTGCACCCTTTGCAGTCCAAAAGGTGTATACCCTTTAAGGTCGGGACAATCCCTTTCATGTTCTGCATTGATTTTTATTTTTTTTAAATGGCATACACCCTTTACATAAAACATTTTGTATTTTTCATTGTGTCATGTTTTTTCCCCCAACTTTGTTCATCTACCCTTGTTGTTGTTTAAGTGTGTTTTGTATTACTTTTAAGTATTCACTTTCATTTATTTCTATTTTTTTCAAGAATATGTTAAATGTCATATAATGTTCATAGCACATGTTTTTAAAATTAGTATAGATATCTATTGATTTTTTTAAGGTCAAGTTATTTTTATTTGCACATGGTTCAAGGATAATTATTCTAGTCATTGGTGGAAGGGGGAAATATATCTACAACATGTTTTGAATTTTTATTATAACTTTTGGTGTGGTGGTGTTCATGTAGTTTGAATATGTTTGAATCAATTATGTTTGCATCACAGGTTATATATTTATCCACAAACCTTGTAAGCTCAAAAAATTTGTCCTTTCAATAAATTGGTGTAAACCTTATCCATAACATTAAATGGGTATGTTGAATTCCTTGATTTTGGAACTATGTAACTAATAAATGATCTTGAAATGGTTCAAATAAAGATTCATCTTTGTATATCATTTTTAATATTGCCTTTATTCTATGTGTGTAGTATCATGTACATGTGACATGATATTTTATGATCAAGTAAGTATGATCAATTGTATTGAACATGTTAGTTTCTTTTGATTTATATTATTTTTCATGTCTATTATTCAATTACAATAATGCATTTGTAATTGGTTTATAAAGATGTTCAACACATGATAATGTAACAAAAAATGTTGGTGGTCCTAATTGGTGAATCATTTTAAATGTATTTTTTTAGTGGTTATAAATAATATGGTGATCATTATGTTTTTTTTAAATTTGATATATCCAATATCAAATTTCAATAGTTTTTTCTAAATTTGGTTTATACTTGATGTATCTTGCTAGAATATTTCTTCTTTTTAGTTGCCCTTTTCTAATTCTCACCCACATTGTTACAACCACCTGGTCAATCATAATTTTTATCGCTTTGCAAAATAGATTTATAATGTGATATGAAAATTAATGACCTACATGTTGTAATTCCCATTGAGAAATTTTATTACATGAAAATGTGTTGTATGTGTCACCATAGAAAAGAGTTGAAAAAATTATTACTTTAGCATACTTTTCCAAGTGGTTATTGACACTCTACTAGTACAAATTGGATCATTTTATCTTGTAAATCATGAAACATGTTGACTCTGTGAATCCATGTACCATGGTTCAAGTGGGAATATTTTATTCTTAATTTCTACCTGTTTCGTTATCTTCTAAAATCCCATTTATGTGAAAATCGACATTGTCATCAAAATGTAATAGTTTTTTTTAATCTTTTGACATATTAAGATTGATAAAATTTTATCTTACATAATTGTTTTAACACATGCATGATGATGTTCAAATGAACCCGTCATTGTTTGTATGAATTTTCTCTTTAGTTAAATAAGAATTGTGGATGTTTCGTCTATTGATAGTGGTACTATTTTTTGTTTATGTCAATGTTTGATGGTCCATTGATACTTGTACCATTTAATCAAATTTGTAGTTTTTATATCCTAGTTGTCTAATTTGTTCTAAAGTGATTCACAATGAAACAAGACACTTTTCAAGATCTATTACCCTTTGCACATATGTCAAAGGTGTGTTTAACTAGATGTGTTGAGGCATTACAAATTTTGGAACAATTCCATTTTTCAATTCATTATTACATCTTATGTAAAACAAATTGATAGTTTGCATGTGTCAACTTTTCATAAGTTTCTTTTATTGATTGCTTGAAATCTATTATGCTATAATTGAAGAGTAGTTGTGTACAAACTAAGAATATATGTTTTGGTGTGTCTAATATGTATTTTTTAAATTTATTTGCTTTATTTGTCTTCTTGGTTTTGTGAAATATGTTTCAAGATATGGAAAGATGTTGCAGGTTCCTAACTCAATCCATGATTTATTGTCTCTTCATGGTCTTTTATAGATTTTTTTATCAATGTTTTTGCTGATTTTGTGCAGTATGTTTCAAATTATGCAAATAGTTTTTAGATGTATTATGTGGTGTTATTTATTTTCTAATACGATTTACAAAGATATCCTCAACTTGATAATTTTACTTTAATGTATGACAGTGAATATGACCTATATTTGTTTTAAGTAAGACTATGTTATAACAATTCTTTTGTTATAAATAATTACAATAAGTGTCTACTATGTGTGATGAACTAGCTAACCAAAGGTGTATTTTCACATTTAGAAAGATGGATATCTAATTAAAGAAAAAGTCACCTCCTTCAATGCTACTTTGGTTGAATGGCTTTGTCAAGTTTATAATATAGCCTTGCCAAATTTAAACTATACTTGTGTTTTGTATTAAGATGAATCATAACTTTATTTATACATAAGATAGTGCATTTTCATTTTGACACAATATTGCATTGTAAAATGATTGTGCAATGTAGCAACAAAGACATTATATATTGAACTTTGAATCCATTAATTGACAAATTTTTATATATATATATATATATATATATATATATATATATATATATATATATATATATATATATATATATATATATATATATATATATATAGTTTTAAAAGGTGATATCACTTCATATTATAACCTTTTACTACATCAAAAGGAAAGACTTCGCATTCTGTAGACTATCACTATGATTTAAAAGATTGAATACATATAAAAATATATACAAAATATAAAATGTGTGAGTCAAACACATGTCCACCAATTACACTCTATATAAAATAAACCTTTTCCATAATTAAAATTGCATGAGGTAAGCATATACAAGATATAGATTTCAATTTATTGTGATAAAATTGACCAATGTGATTCAATATCCATGCACATATTATACAATTGAATATGCATTGATGGCCTAGTGTATTGACTAATTTTTATGAAATATGGTGGCTCATAATGGTTGCAAATTAGATTTGTTTCATAAAACAGGATTGAGTATGGAATATTTTGACATTCTTCATTAAAATGAAGGTAGTGTTTTTGTGTTATGAATGACCAAATGCATATTTGTATATTTAGCCATATCCGATGTATACAATAGTTGTCTCCCCATAAGCTAGTTTCATTCTTAGGAGACATATGCAATGTAGATAATCACATTTTATTGAAATATGTTTCTTTATTATGTATTCCATGAAATATGTATATTTCATGAGGATCTAATTTGATTTCATATGATTTAATTTCAATTAGATCACCAATGTGTAAATAATTTAAGAAATGGTCAATGATGCCATTTCTTAATTTTAAAGGTTTATATTGAAAATGTAGTAGCATATAAAATGTGTCAAAGAGGAAATTGTTAACAATGTACCTAAATTATTTAGCTTGAAAAATATGACATCCATCCAAATTATCATCAATATTATTATATTATGTTGTTATTTTTTGTTCATAGTCTTCTATGATTATTGGTTTTTTCAATGGTAGATTATTTTATGTTTTGCATTTTTTTAGATTTAATTCTATTGCTTTTATGAATGAAAAGAACTATAGATATATGGTAATGCACATACCTTTATTTTTCTGATACATTGGCTTCCTTTTTAGTTCAATGTACTATTACAAAGTCATGTATAGAAGAAAGTATGAGATTAACTAAATAACTAATAAAATAAAAGAGGATTGATTTTTTTTATAGTCAAATGAATTGATGCTATGAAGAAAAAAAAGGTGTAGATGTGATACATAATTGATCATCTATTTAATTTGTTTGATGTATATTTATAAAACAAAAGTATGAATAAAATTTCAAGAGGACAAATGCATTAAATGAAGATAAAATTATAGGTTTATTAGTTTGTTCCTAAGTAACTAACTATTATATACATAATAGTTAGTAGGTTTATTTATGTATTAAAATCAATCAAAAAAAATATATTCTTTGAATCAAAACAACATAACTTATCTATTTTTTCAATGCACCATCATTTCTTCTCAATGTGGTTTTTTTTTTTGACATTCAAGTCAATTGCTTGTATGGACAAAAAAAATAATATGCATATGGTAATGTACATACATTTAGTTTGCTAATGTCATAGGTTAATTTTTAGCACAAACAAATATTTCAAATCTTAGATAAATTAAAATATAAGACTAATTGAGTAATTACAAAAGCAAATTCATACATTGCCATCATGAAGAGAAAATATAGTTATAGTTATGTTGGATTATTGATTGCATCTTTGATTTTTTTAATGCATACATGTAAAAAAAATATAGGATTGAAATTAATTAAATGAGAAAAATGAAATACTGTATAAAAGTGTGGATAATAAGCCAACTCTTGCCACTTCTAGCATGCAGATCAAATTATTCGAAGTAATAATAAAACATTGACTTGTTTGATAGAGATATTACTTTGACAGAGAAAGTTTAAAACAAATTTGTAAAGTGGCTCTAATCCTTTGGGATGAGAGAGAAAAAAAATCCTACTGATGCATTAAATTATTTATTATGCAACAAAATGTGAACATGTGAGACTAATATTGTAGGGATTTTTTAATTGAAAACACATTAAAATTTTAGGACAGCTAGTATATGATAATAAATTTCATGCGAGTTAGATAGATATTAATAGATGTACCTAAGATTTGAATACACTTCAAGAGTGAGAAAGGAAAGTGTAAATTAGTTTGTTAAGTATCTTAATTTCTTGGTGATGTTAGAGAAAAAATCCTATAGATGCACTAAATTATTTACTATGCAACATCACTATGACCCTATCCAAATTATTTTGAATGGAATTTCTAATTGAAAGTGCATTTAATTTTTATCACGACTGGTATATGAGAAAAAATTTCATGTCAATTAAATAAATATTATTAAAAATCATAGGTTTTGAGATATTAATGCATAACAAATTCTACTTTATTAGGGTAAAATTAACTATACAAGTTATCATAAGTAGACCATGTGGTTAGGTTTGCTAACATATTACTTTACACATTTTAAAATAGACAATAGCATGCATTCCTAAAATATCATGGGCTCTAGTTATGTCAAGATCCAAAAAGAAATATATGTCTCCATTTTAAGAAATTTATTTTAGTATTTTTTTATCATAATATAATTTCTAAATCTTGGTTGATTTCCTTTTTTCAATTAATTTTTATGCCTTTTCATTCTTCATAAGATTTCCCTCTGCAAGCCCTCATGATGGCCTAGATCATGCCATGTGGCATCATCTTATTCACTTGAGATCTTGGGGGAATTTTAAACTTGTCTGTTTGGAAATATTTTATTTCTAGCCTCTAAAGCATCAAGATGATGCCACATGAAATCATCATAGAGATGTAGTGATCTTGATAGTGTAAAGACCATGGAAAAGCCATGGGGATTTTCATCCATATGATGATGCCATGTGGCATCATCATAGGGACCCAAGGACCTTAGAGGTATTAGTATACATAGTTAGAAGTTGAAACTCACCAAGATTTCATAGTCCCAAGATCATTCCACAGAGACCTAGGGACCCATTCAACATGAAGAGAAGCCAAGAATCCTTGGGGATCTAAAACCCCCCAATGATTCCATGTAGAATCATCATAGAGACATGGTGACTTAATAGGTAATATTATAGTTAGGAGGTACTCTACTTTTAAGGCCCTAAGATGATGACACATGTCATCATTATATGGTCCCAAAGACCTACTTAACATGGAGAGAAGTTAATAAGCCTTCGGGATTCATATTTACATGATGACTACATGTAACATCATCGTGATGGCCTAGTCCTAAGATCATGCCATTTAGTGAGATCATGAGGACTTAGGTAGTGTGAAGACAATTTGGGAATCCCTATAGCTCTAAAGCCCCATAATGATGCCAGATCCCGCCTCACAAGGCTCCATAACCACATTATGATGTCATATAGCATCCTCTTGATGTCATTGTGACTCGAGAGGTGTGATTCTAATTGCAAGATGATGCCACCTAACATCATCAGCAGTAACTATAGTCTACAAATAGGGTAGACCTTGGTCATAGATTATTGGTGGATTAGGTAATCAAGATCATGCCAAGTGGTATGCTCCTAACAACCTAGGCCAAGAAAGGTCAACCAAAGCTCCAAGGCTCTAGAACCTTGAGACCTAATAGTACAATGATCATGGAAAACCCCTAAGGATTTAAAGCCATGTAATGATGTCATATGGCATCATGATGGAGACCTAGCAACCTGATAGGTAACAATAGATATACTTGGAAGTTAAAACTTGCTAGTATCTCATGGTATATAGATTTAACCACATGTCATGATCATGGGGATTAGGAACTTGCTCAGCATAAAGAGAAATTGAGAAGTCTCAGGGCTCTATAACCACATGGCATCATTATTAAGACCTCATGACCCATGATGTGGAATTATAGTTGGGAAATCATCTACTTCAAAGGCCTAGAGATGTGTCCATGTGGCATCATCATGAGGAATAAGTCTTAGTATTATGTCACATGGTGTGATTATGAGGACCTAAGGACCTAGGTGACATGAAGTGCAGTCAAAAATCCCTAGTGCTCTATATCCCTATAATGATGTGATGTGCCATCATTGTAGGGACATGATAATTAGATTGTTGGGATTATAGTCTATAGGTCCTCTACTTATGAATCCTTAATTTGATGCCACTTTAAATCATTGTAGGTATTTATGGTCTATATAAAGGGCATATCTTAGTGGACGGCTAAGAGTGTCCTGGGTAGCCAAAAATGAGCTAATTGGCATGTCCTAGTAACCCAAAATGAGCAATGTCAACCAAAGCTCTAGAGATCTATAACCTCGAGATGATGCCACATGGCATCACTATAAGGACCTAGTAGCCTTGGTAGTGCAATGATCATGTAAAATATTTAGTACTCCAAAGCCATTGATGATACCACATGACATCAACATCGGGACTCGAGAACTTGATAAGCATCAATGGAGATAATCAACAATTAAAACATGCCAGGTTCTCATGTCCTAGAGATCATTCCACATGGCATGATCATGGGGACTTAGAAACCCACTTAACATATAGAGTAGTCAAGAAGGCCCAAGGCTTGAAATCCCTATGATAGTGCTACATGACATCATCATGAGGACCCAAAGATAGAAGATGTAGGATTTTAATTAAGAGTTCATCTCCTTTTGAGGCCCTAAGATGTAGCCATGTGTAACCATCATGAGGACTCAGTCCTAAGATCATAGCATGTGATGCAATCGTGGGGACCTAAAGACCCAGACAATGTAGAGAGAAATAGATAATCCCCAAGGATTTAGAGACACATAATAATTCCACATGGCATCATCATGGGGACACAGTGACCTAGGAGGTGGGATTGAATTTAAAAGATTATCTACTTTACAAATCCTAAGATAATTTCATAAGGCATCATCATTTGTGCCTATGGTCTATAGAGAGGGAATATCTTGGTTGAGGATCAGTGCTGTCCCTAGTGGTTAAGATCATGCCAAGTGGCATGATCTTAACAAACTGGGCCTAATAAGTTCAGCCAATGCTTTGGGGATTCAAAACTTAGAGATGATGCCACATGGCATCATCATGGAGGCCTGATGCTATTGGTAGTATAGTGACCATGAAAAATCCTTGGGGCTCAAGAACCCCATGATGGTGCCACAGAGCATCATCACAGGGACCTAAGTACCTAACATGCAACATGGAGACAATCAATAATTAAAACACTCCAAGCTCTCATGGTCTAGAGATCGTGCCACATGATGCAATGGTGGGGACCCAAGAACTCACTCATTTTTTAGTGACATAAAGAAGCCCTAGGTCTCTAAAGACCTATGATGTTACCACACGACATCATCATGAAGACCTGATGACCTAATATGTTAGATTATAATTGAGATATTGTATGGTTTTTAACCCCTAATATGATGCCACATGGCATCATCTAAAGTGCCTACAACTTATAGAGAGGGTAGTTTTTAGCCAAGGATTAGTGGCAACCTAGTCGATTGAGATCATACCAAGTGGCTCAATCCTGATAACCTAGAGTAGTAGGGTTATCCAATGGCAACATGTGAATAAATTTAAAAAGGTCACTTGAGAGTAGTTAAATGACATGGGGTTAAGTGGATAAGAAGTGAATACTAGTGTAACTCACCAAAGAAATAAAGTGAATCCCCAAATCAAGGAATAGATTAAAACATCAATAAAAAAAATTGACTATGTTTTAGTAAAAATAAAAAAATTAGACCACATATAATGGCATGTGTTTCTTTGAATGCTCAAAATATGTAGCAGACTTAAACTATTTGAAATTACTATGACAAACTTTGATCAATAAAAATGAAGACACTTGTGGAGTTTTGGTGAATGAAGAGAGTTTTGTAATACAAAATCCAAAATAAATAATAATACTAAAAAATTTTACAAGAGTACTTTAAAATAAAAAGCTTATACATTTGTAATAAAGTTACAATGATATTCTCAAATAATATCTTATTTTTAAGATGGAAAATTATTTAACCCTAAAATGATCTATATTGGGATTATCTAGATTTTAAAGGGGTATATAAAAATGAAATGACACAAGAATAATAATCAAATCTATAGCATGCCAGTTAGATGTTAAACTTAGATATAAGTATACACTAAATTAATAATGCTAAGATAGTCTAAATATGAAAAGTAAAACTATGATAGATATAGAAATGGCAGATAAGTGAAGTGCTTAGCTTTTTTTATGCTAATGTAGTTCTATATCTAGAAAAAGAAAAAATTAGGTAGGAAGAAGATTTTGTAACATCATCATATTCTAGCTCAAATGCTTCTATCTCCATGGATAGTAACATCAACCTTGGATGGTTTCCTTGACACTATTGTCTTAGTTTGATGTTAGTGTCATGTATGAAATATATACTAAAATAGGATGTGACCACTTAGATGCTTCTAGGTTTTACTACACCTTCACTCTAGTGCATTGAGATCTTGTTCATGGATTGTCTCTCCTTATGAAATGGTAAAAGCATAGTTTTCTATATTTTAATATGACTTTGAGGGAAATGGGTTAGTAGGCACACGGTGTCGAGCTACCCCAAAGACTTCACTATCAGTGGAAACTATCTTCATAACCAATACTCTAGAAAAGGGACTCAAACTCATGTAGTTCTCTCCTACATATTGGCTTGTGTGTGAATCATATAATATGTGCAAAGCAAATTCAATAGTGACCTAGCTTGTAACTTGGAAAATTGGGCTCTTGGACTACACTTTTAGTAATCCAGACTTGTAGTTATGTAGTCCATATGACTAGTATAGAAATATGAATAAATAGAGAAGTTTTTGATGAATTGAATACTCTTTGAAAGTTATTTTATATTTTTGATAGGTGTTCATAGGTTTTATAGGTAAGAAATGGATGAGGATTGATCATGTATTTATATCAATATCTTTGAAGTAAAATCTCACATTAAATCACTTAGGTTGACCATTGAGATATGTTCCATTTGTAAATTGGATGACTTTAGGGCACTGTACACTTGCATCAAGATAGGACAAAAATATTGATGTTATTATCTGTCTTGGACATTAGTGTCTATAGAGCAAGAAATTAGGTACATGTTCAGAACTTATAGAGCTAGAAAATAAGTACACGTTAATAATTTTAGGCAAGATAGAAGACCTAGGTCATCAACATAACACTAGTCTTAATAAGAGGTATAGGCCAAAGGGAACAAAGATAGAGTAGATGTGAGACTTGTAGAAGTGAGAAATTTGAAGAATTGAGAAGAAAAACCAAGGTTTGAGTTTACCAAGTGTAAAAGATTGAGGTGCTATAAAATCATAAAATATCATCTACATTTATCTCTTTTTAATCTAGTAATGAAATTGTTAGTTTAAAGGAAAGGAATGTGTACCTGGGTGTGTATGCACACCTTGTCTTTACATATTCCCAACTTGAGTGATTTGTTGGTGAATGATCTATAACCAAGAGCATGTTACGTTAAAAAATTAGTGCATATAATCCGAGTTGAAAGTACTTGAAATAGGTTGATATTGAAAGAGGGATGTTTAGGAGTACACCTATGTGTCAATGTAATCACCTCACCTATTGGCAAGTTATTTTGAGAAAGATGTATCATTACAAATATTTGAAACTAAGATACGAAAAAATATAGATAAATCTTTAAAGTTCATATATCCAAAGAGATAGATAGAGAGAGAGAGATTGGAGGGCACATGTACCAACCTTTGGAGTAAAATTGAGTTTCTATTTGATAGTTGAGATTAGTTCAACTATGTATCCAATGATACTTATGACCTAGTGACGCTAGATGATCAAATCCAACCTAAAAACTTAGTAATATTGGGTGATTTGATCACTTCAACAAGACCAAAAAATGATCCAACTACTATAGCATATTGGCTCAATAAAATTCTATAAAAAGTCCATGCAGTATTAGTATGAAAAAGATTGTGATATGGTAATAGTCTATAAAAGAGTTTCAAAATCTAAAAATGATTTGGATTTTGTGATATTAGGCACATGTTGCATAACATATGCACTTCGATATGTCACATGCTAAAACTATGTATATAATAGTACCAATATATAAAATTTTATTATAATTAAAATCATATAATTATGTGCTTTGACCAATTCAGATAATTATGTAAGTGTGGATAATATGCTTAAAAAGCATGCCCCCAATATAAACTAATGATGTTGAATACTGAATAGGTGTGGAGAACATAGTTCCAAAACATTCTCCCACTAAATATAGGAACTAATATAAGTACCATATATTGAATAAATGTGGAGAACAAGCTTCCAAAGCTTGCCCCCACTGAATCTAACAACTGATATAAGTACCAAATATTGAATAAATGTAGAGAACATGATTCTAAAGTATGCTCCCATTGAATCTAAGAACTATGAATGTGTGTAAGCCATGCCCATATGACATGCCCCCACTAAATCTAAAAATTGATATAAGTACCAAATATTGAATAAGTGTGAAAAACATACTTCCAATGCATGCACCCACTAAATCTAAAAACTATGCCAAATGTGGAGAACATGTCTCTATGACATGCCCTTACTAAAACGCCCTGCCCTCTGCCCCCCTTGAGGTGAGGGAAAGATAAGAACTCGTGTTTATCTCACCTCAAAATGATAAGACAACTTGTATATTCTGTGAATGTAATCATGTAGCATATATAAGGGAACATTTCAAGGTAAATGTATCATTAAAGCACATAGACCCAAATGCATGATAAAGATCTTGGCAATGTCTAGATAGTAATAGTATAAGCTCAACAAGCAAATAAGCAAACACACAAGAACACTCAAAATCAAGTCAAAAGGTAATTGTCCAAGGAGATCACTAACAAGGGACATGTTCAAATATTGCACACTTGAAGGGACATGACTTAGTCGAATGTCCATAAAAATAATTTATTAAGGTGCATCTAAAATTTCTAGGTTCTATTTCGTGTGAGGTTTAGCAACAATATTATTGTATGAACTTAATTGATAATATAATTTTATTTAAACCATCATCTACAATTAATATTATTACTACTTTTGTAATAAACTTTGTAGTCAAGTTCAACTCCTTATTGATATTAAGTTTTAGTAATAACATTTTATATGATGAGTATTCATATACGATTAATATTAATAATATAAATTTTATTTTTGGTTATATAACTTTAATAAGACATGTATGTGATTTACTTGCAATTTTAATATTAATAATAAAAAAAATAAAAAAAATTAAATTTTATTTGAGGTATACATTATAAATATTACCTTTCTATGTTAAGAAAATTTGAAGGATATTCACAATTTCAAATTTGATCTTTATAGGATTGTTAAATACAACTAATTTAAGGTGACATAATGTATTTTTTATAGTGATTAGTTGATTTTATCAACTAATCTATATCATGCAATGCAATGTAATAGAGTCAAATACAAAGTAATTTAAGTTTACAATATAATATTCTCTCTCTCTCTCTCTCTCTCTCTCTCTCGATATATATATATATATATATATATATATATATATATATAGTTTATAAAAAGAGAGTCAACAACGCGTGATTCTCTTTTGGAATTGTCTACTTGTTAGATTTGTTATAAACAATAACAATCCATTACAAAATATATTAGTAATATATTATGTTAGAATATAATAACAGATTATATTCTAACAACAATATTAATTATTTTACCACACTATAAAGTACCATTTATAATGTTCACACTAATTTCCTAGTATTCACCCTTTTAGAGTGAACGTTATTAATTCCTTACATACACTTCCTTAATGTAAACATGGGGAGAACATATATCCATACTATAATTGTCACCTCTATATGCTCATTATCTAGATCATTTTCTTTTCAATAAAACCAACAACTTCTGAAATGGTTTTTTATGTGGATTGCCAATAACCACAATATAGTAGTTTTACAAGTTGTTAATCATCAACCAAAATAGGATAGTTTTTCAAATGGTTAACAAACAACCATAAAAATCATGATGTTGCAGTACTCTTTTAAATCTCATCACTATCTCACATTTAAGAAAAATACAAATGAATTTTCAACTTAATTATTACAAATATGAATAGAAATATAACATTTATTCTTATTACAACAAACACACAATTGAAAAAGACATCACCAAATCGTATGGGCCCCATTGTTGGTGACTGATGAGAGGCTTTGAAAACATCCTTCCTCTATTACCTTTGACCTCCTTCTTGTTGTTGCTTATTTAACTGATTGAAAATTGAAGCTCAAATTGTATGACATTTTTTATGACAAGAGCCCCCCATAGTTTGAATGTATGACTTAAAAATTAGATGTCGTGATCACCCGATATTACATCTATGTAAGAGAGTTTTTGACATAAAAAAAACTTTTGACATACAATAGTTTTATTGGCATTTTTACAAAACATTTAAAATAAGAGATGAGATATGATTAATGAGGGTCACAAAACACTGAAACTTTTAAGTTTTTATACATATAAAAAATTACGCTGCAACACTTTTGACTTGAATGATTCACTATTCTTTTAATGATATACAATGTCAATAGACCGACTCAAACGAGACAACTTTGTTTAATTTTATCACCATATCTTATAAAATTAAACAACTGAAATCAACATTTAAATAATAAAAAATTATATAAACACTAATATTAAAAAAACTAAAAACTTTAAACTTTAAAAAAGACTCAATTCATGATTGACGACTCTAATTAACTATTTAGAAGACATGCTTTGAGCATAACAAATATAAACTATAAATACCACAATAATAAGGATCCAACACTTGAAGCCTAAAACCTTTGAAGCTTATCTAAACAATATGATAAACATATGGCTATAAAGCAAAGCTACGGGTGAGAAATGCACAGTATTAGTGACCGTATGAAGCCTTTGCAGCTCGCCGTAGAAGATGCCGAAAGATTTGATGACGTTGTTCGAACTTTATTGGAATGTAGGTTTGACGACAAAAACTGGATCTAATCTGAGTTTACTACCAATTTTGTATCCTCTTTGAGGCTCAGACATACCAACGGGTGTGCACGATAGAGGGTCGATGAAAGCTCGGCAGGATATACTCGAAGTCTAGATTGCAAGGGACGCCTGCAAAGGACACCGTTCAAAATATCAATCCTGGCTGTATGAATATTCAGCATAGCAAACGAAGAATATACTATATGAACATTGAAAATTTTCAATGTAGAGCGATGAAATCAAATTTGAAGTTGCACATTGAATCTTCACGTTGATTAAAGTTTCCCTGATCTGGTTCGTCGAATAGCAAAAAAAAAAGATTGAACTGCACATAGGACGAAGTTGTGACACAAGTGCACAAAGATATAAATTAATATTCATTAATTTATGGACCAGCCATAGGTTTCTTGAATGGGCTCTATATGTTTCTCAATACTTAACTCGTTGCAGGCCGTAGAACCTCAATCACACAATCAAAAACATGAAACAGGCCGCACTATCGAAGACACTCATTTTGAACTGCTCTGATACCACATATAGTATTAGTTGATCTTATACACTAATCTATCTCACATAATGTAATGTGATAGAGCCAAACAGAGTAATTTACATCTACAATATAATATTATATCTTTCTCATTAAAATAACTGCATGTATATATATATATATATATATATATATATATATATATATATATATAAATAAATGAAGTCAACATCCTTTTAACTAACAACAATATTAAATATTTTAGATACCATAAAATATCAATTACAATGTTCATATTAATTTCTTAACATTTTCAATATATTTTTTATAATTATATATTAAAAATAAAAATGTTATAATATTTAAATAAATAATAATAATTTAAAGTGTTAAAATACAATATTTGATTATTTATTAAAATTATTATCACCAACAAGGTTAAAGAATGTCATTAATGAAAAGATATGTTTACGATAACAATACATGTATTTAAAAATAGTTAAAAGCATTATAAACATGTAAAGTGAGCATTTGAATCTGCAAGGACTTTCAATGAAACAATGAAAGTATAAGGACTTCCAATGAAATAATGAAAATATAAATTTTTTTAATGAGATAACGGGAGTACAAATATTTTAATGAAACATATAGAGAATAAAGACTTTTAATGAAATAATGAAATGTAAAGTGAAGATCAAAATTTGCAAGGAAGAAAAATAATATTGTTATATATTTTGCTTAAATATGAAGAACTAATGACATCATCACTAATTTTTAGGAAATTGTCAATATAAAGTCGAAATATAAAGTGTATATAATACTTATTTGGACAGGAAGTTGAATATATGTTATAAATATATAATAATCGAAGCTAATATTATTAAATGGTGTTGGGAAAAAAATAAATTGATCATGTACCTATACAAAATTTAAAAGATAATACCCATCAATTTTTCATACATTTGTGCAGGTAAATGTAGCCCTTTCAAATATTGAGCTACATACACCCCAACACCAACAATCAAAAATGTTTTTAAAAGACAATTTTGTAATTTAATTAATCCTCAACCTGCTAACTTAAACTTCTCACCATTGAATAGTGTTTTACAATCTACTCAGAAACATTTGGTCCATGAACAATGGAATTGAACCTTTTATACTATCATTTCTGCAGTCATCTTTCTAGTTTGCTATGTAATTTAAAGTAATACTTATTTCAAACACTTCTTTCATTCTTGGTAAGTGAGCTATAAATATGACTTCGCAGTTAAAACTGCCACTTTCTGGTCCACAAGTTGCATTTATTGAATAAAAAGCTTGGATTGGACAGGTTGGAAACGATCACGTGTAGTCCAAAGCTACTGGCTTGGTTTTGGAGGACCACAACAAATGTCTTCACTATTGTGTTTTCCAAAGATTGTTAGAGAAGAGGGTGGTTGTTATTTGACAGTTAAAACACTCATTCGCTTGGTAGTTATCGTTAGCAATGAGCGTTCTTATTGATGTATTCGTAAGTCTATATTATGCTATTACCTGTGGGTCAAAAATTTGTGGGATCTATCTTTTAAATATGTTATCCATATATTTATTTTCCAATCGAGGATATCTTTTCAATAAAGTCCAGGTAGAAAGGATTGAGAAGCTTTGAGAAAAAATAAGAATGCTTTGGTGGGCAAGATAGAGAATAATTATGAAGAAAAAGGTACAGGGTCTGGAAATGATTCCTGCAAGTGATAGCAGATGTCCTACTCCAAATACAGTCCTTAATCTAACTGCACTAATACACAATGGCATAAATAAATTGCCAATTAGGCCTTGATTATAAACCTAATTGAGGGACAATAAAAATAGGAGACAAACTAGAAAAAGTGGCTTTCAATATTATGTATATTTGTATAATTGTTTACAATTGTGAAATGTGTGCGATGTTGCAGGCAGTATGCTAAAATTCGAGCTTTACACACTTTCTTGTCATTGGTGAGTCCTTGGTCTTTCCGAAATGAACTTCAGACAGAATACTCAGACTCAACAGGATCATCACTTCCAGTTTAAAAAGAAATATCTCCGTGTCACAGGAAGAGATGTTGTCTTCATTCCCATACTCAAACACTCCCATTAGTTACAAGGGTAGGAAGCAGCGGGTTCTGATTCACTGCAGGCATTTCAAGCTCCAGTTTTCACTTAAAAGGGTCCAGATGATAAAACCCCACAAGGCTGATGATTTTTCCAGCAGTCTTGCCAGGATTCCATTTCAGTTACTGTCTTTTTCACCTCAATGGTGTTTTCCCAAATAGGAATGAAGCAGGGTGCAAGTCAAGAAAAAATTGACAGAATAGATTCCACTCAAAAAGTTGGGCTTTGCATTTCAATTCTACTTCTACTGTACTGGGTCCATCTCTTTTACGGAAGGGAAATTTATGAGTTCATCCAACTCCATACTTGGGACTGTTGGATCTTTTTTCCCCAACATGGATATCAGATACTGGAAAGCAACATCCTCACAGGGAATGGAGAGTCCCATCTGGTGACCAAAACCATACTCTTCCTCAGCCTTATCCAACAATGCCTTGAATAGAGAATGGTTTAAATAACTAGTGGGAATGATAAACCTACTCCCCTCACTGCCAACATACAATGCACAGTGCCCCTTGGGAACATCTGTGGGAAGGGCACGACATGATCTGCCCCTGACCTCATTTGCAAAGCTGAAATACCTTCTGCTCTTTGAAGAAAGAGCATATCCAACTGTCTTATGGTCATTGGCAAACCTACAGAAGGCTTTGATTATTTGCTTCACAAGCAAGACTCGGGGATTTCCCTTGCTCCTAGCCATCGCAGAATTCAAAAACAAAAGGCAAAGGCAACTGATTTACAAAGGCTAACAACCAAGAAAGGATAGGAGACGCTTGGAAAAAAAAGAATGCTTTGGTGCCGACGATGAACGATATGTTGTACATATATAGCAATCAAGATTCGAAAACAAAACATTACCCAACAAAAAGTGAACGTAATCATAATCTGATTAGAAACCAGTGGTGAAATATCGTAAGTGGTACTGAATGTCCTTCCATTTTGTACAACATACTTGAATTATGGGATTTTTGTGTTCTAAGATCAAATCCTGAACGAGGCCAAAATAGCGAGTGGTACTGAATGTCCTTAGATTTTGTACAAGATACTTGAATTATGGAATTTTTGTGTTCTAAGATCAAATCCAGAACGATACCATGTGCTGCCTTGTTCAAGTGTCGGGACAATTGCAGACAAAGTCCATCTCATCCTCGGTCGATGGCTCTCCTACTGAAAAGTACACCATCACATGTTTAGAGTGTATTTGGGATGTGGCCAAGTTGGTAGAGTTAATTACTTGCTTTACACTTAATCACACGTGGTATCCCTGGTTTGAATATCTCCAATAAATGTGGCAGCATCAAAGGAGTGACTGTATCAACCCATTGATGTATTCGAAAAATAAAAAACTATTTAACATTTATTTGGGTGTGATTTTCTGTCGATTACCTTTTAGTCTTCTATTTATAATAGAAACAAGACGTACTTAATATATGTACTTTGATATTTCTGGAAAGTTAATGTTTCTAATTTCAATTTTAAGATATTTAAATAAATATTTGAATTTTCATATATTAGTTATTCTCACATTATTATATGCTTGTGAGGTTTGAGACCCCTATTTAAATCAAAATGATTTTAAATGTTTGGAAAAAGTTTTCATCTTTCTGTTATCAAATAACATTTCTTTATTGATTTATTTTTGTAGAGTTCGGGTTATATCCACTTCTTATATCTTTAATTTTTTATGTTATTACTATGTTGCATAGACTTCGATGCATGACAAATTCTTTTCATGGTTAGAATAGATATCCATCCTTGACATTTCAATCTTCTATGCAACTCGTCAAACAAAGATATAAATATTGTTAGTATGAAAGAATTATGGCTCTCATCTAGAAGTTGGATATTGATATAGAAAGACTATCTCCTCTTGATTTTTCTATTAATGCTTCTCAACTCACTAAACATGAAATCAATAGAAGTAAACGTGAAGAGATTAATAAATTTGCCTGAAAATTTACATGGTTTAATCCCAAAGATCATTTAAAACTAAAACTTCTCAATTATTTCTAATTTTATTCTTGTTTTTATGAGGATCAAAATCAAATACTTAGATAAATGACGAGGGCGTTGCCTTCATGTTTAAGGATCTCTCTAGCTAAGTTTCGTATTTGGTGTCATTATCTCCGAAAAGAATTTGATCATAACTTCCCATATGGTGAATATATATGCCGATTATGTTTTCTAGAACCTGAAAGTGAAAAACATTTTGTATTCAAGTGCCCTTTCTACTATGAAATTTGTGGATGATACCACTGTCTTGTTAGATATTATCATTGATCCTTCAGGAGCTTCATTCAGTATGAAAACAAAAAGTATTTAGCCTTGTTTATTTGTGAAATACTTAACTTCAACAAAAAACACTCAAAGTGATGTCTTCACAAATAGACAATTCTAATATCAATGTTTAATTCCAAATAACAAACTTAAAAAATCTCAGGAGACCACACATCCAAATAACTTCATACAAATCTATAAAACAACACACATTTTACTGGTTTACAGATCTAAAACTTTCATATAATAAAATCATAGTTTCTCTTTCATTTTATTTTTTTAAATGTGTTTTTTTGAAAATATTTTTAGCAATCCTCATGATGATGATGTCATCAAACTCTATTTCGCTGGGTGATTACCACTTTGTTGATCACAAGATTCACAATACATTAAAAACTGACGACACGGGCGTCAAATCTTATCTTCGTTTATGTGTTTCACCTGTACTCAGCTTTGCGACACCGTACAAATTGCCATGTCAAGGTCCATATTATAATTAATCTTATCCTTTGGTGGATGAACCGTGGATCAGATCTTAATGCTGTATGAAGAAAAAAATCGTCATTTGTACAGTTGTACAGACTGAGCCGTTGCAATTCTGTGGTGGACTTGAATTCATAAACTTGGCCAGTGCATGTCCACATATTTCGACTCTGATAATCAATCAATACACTTTAAGACCCCTGAGAAAAATTACAAGGCGGGGCGAAAGTGGTATTAAAGTCTTTCAAAAACTGTCCGCAGTTTGTCTGAGGTGGTGGTCGGATGGAATTATCTCTAAGAAGTGTTTTAGTCGTGCTGATAGAACCACGAGGTGGTCCGATGGAATTATTTCTAATCTTATTAATGAACAAAAACATGCTACGTAGTAACAAAAAAATTGACATGCACTAACGAGCTTTGTTTTTTATTTTAATTACATGTGTTTAAGGGAGTAAAATGTTGTTACATCGTGACATCCAATATGTATGTTTATGATAATCAATTAAAATTTTTCTTTGTTTCTATTCACACACATTAAATATAATATATTTATTAAAAATTTATATATATATATATATATATTTTTTGATTTTTTTTATTAATGGAAAAAAAGGTTGTCATTTATTAAAAAAAGTTTGAATACAAAATCTTTACAAAGTTAGAACAAATCTGAACTTTTTAAATTAAAGGTTAGAACTCGTAGCATAAATGAAGATTAAATAATTATAAAGATTAGAATCTAAAGATTCATTGACTTATGATTTCTACCTGTTAGCATTGTAGGTGATGGGCTTATCTTTTCATTCTTTAATAGATTGATTTTTTTCTTGCTTTATATTCGCTTGAAAACTCTAATTAGTAGAAATAATATTTTATTTATCTACTCTCTGATCAGTTGATTTGGGGAGTATTTAAAGATTTGCTTCTTGCTGCGTATTCCAATATTGATTTGTGCTTCCAAGTTTTTTGAGTTGGTGAGCAATGGTCTGCCAAGCTTACTTTTTCCCATTTGATATGTTTTTGTGGCTAATTTTGAGGCTTCCAATCTGTTGTTCTCATCTAGCAGTACCTTAAATTGATCAAGAGAAAATTTATCTATGCTTTTCATCTCTTCATATCTTCTTCATGATATTCTTCCTTGGCAATGTAATCATTTTTTGTCCTCCGCCTGGTGAGATTCTGGGCCAAACTTGTGTTTTGAATTATTTTGAAGGGAAAGGTAGGTCTCAGTGATCAAATCCTCAACTACAGTATAAACAACAATTTTAGTGGGGTCCTCTACTTGTAGGCTAGCGAACTTGTTTTGCAATTATGCTTCCTTTTGTTTCCAAAGATTTTGATTCTATTTTTTTGGCCTTTGTTTCTTCTTAGGTTCTTTGAAATATTCCACTATTTTCCCTTGATTTGATTGGTTTTGTTTAGGAAAATTTTGGCAAAGTTCCCATATGTGTGACAATATATGCACCTGAAATGAATGTTTTCATAATCCTGAATCCATGTTCTTGTGTCATATTTAATTTTAATTACGAGGGTAAGAGGCTTGGAAAGATATAAATTTACACAGATTCAAGCATAAACTGCCATAATCGTATCTTTGTTGTCTTTGCTATGCAAAAGTATTCCCTAAATTGGTTCTTACTTGCTTGAAAATACTTTCAGCCCATAATTCAATTGGAAGACCTTACAATCGAATCCAAAATTGAGTAATTATTGAATCCTCTATTTTTGGATTAAACCCTTCTTTCTACGGATGCAATTATAGGGTAGTGCGGCCCATGAACCACAACCCACTTCTAAAGTGTTGATTCCTTAGCTTGGCAGAATAAAAAAATACTTGAAGAAACCTTATGGGAAGAATTTAACTTGGGTTGGAGATTTAATGCCCCAATTCTTTTCAAACATGTTTTGAAAATTGTCGAGACTTGGTCAATATCTAAGAAATTTACAAATTAGGGCATGGTCTTTAAATTGATTTATAGTGCCTTCTTGAGCTCATTGTTCATTATCCAAATTATAGGGATTTATTTGATTGCTTGCACAAGATCTTCAAAATAGATCCCATCTTACCACTCTTGCTAACCTTATTGGCAACCTCAATCTCCCTATTGTCACTACCACCCTACCTCAACTAATTAACTACAATGAAAGACATAAAAATTATAGGGAACAATAACTAAAGAGCCTTGGTAAAATCTCAAACAAATGCAAGGCAGCAATAGACTTAGGAAGTTAGCTCTCCATTAGGCGGAGCCACACCATAGCCATGAGGAGATAAAAATGTTACGCAAAAATACAAAGCAGTGTCGACCCTAAATCACTCACCTCCATTCTATCGCTATTCACACCTTAATTCACTTGTTACTCAAAATTTAATTAAAAAATATTATTAATTAAATTTATATTTTTAATAATTAATATTTTTTATGTTTTAGTTTTTTCAATTTTTTAAAGGTGGGGCAGGGAGGCATTAATGGATAGGTGTACACTATGTTTGTTAAGCATCCAATATAAAGAGCTAAAATATGAAAGGGGGAATAAAAAGACAAACTTATCAACTTTTAATCTTTGGAGGGGAAAAAAAACTAACTTAAACTTTTAATCTTAGGGAGGGACTAACTTATAAACTTTTAATTTTATACTTGAACTTTTAATCTTAGAGAGGGGGAATTAAACTTTTAATCTTATTAGATGGAAAATGAATTTAACCAATTTTCAATATTATTTTTTTATTTTATTTAATTTTTCTTTAAAAAGTGGTCATAATGTGAGTGGACTTTCTTTATTCTTAATAATTTGTACCGTATGTGTCGGGGGTCCATTGGGTAGATGTCAACAAGATATACTTTAAGTAGCATTGTTTTGGTCCAAAGAGTTATCCATAAGGGGCCACCTGATTTAAAAAAATCAAAGTACTTAAAATTAATAATTACAACGTAATTATGTCATGGTATCTTTCACTCGTGTGATTGTAATAATCACAATGTAATTATGTAGTTTATATTGGTAAGTAAATATGTAGTTTAAGCTTCCACTCATTGTATATAGGTAAAAGAGTTATGTATAATGTATTTGATTTTTTTTTTTAATTTATTAAAATTAAGTTATATATTTTTTTTTAATAATAATTTTTAGAAAATATGAAAAGTTGTTTTTTTAATCAATAAATATAAAATAATATTAATAAAGTAAATTGTATTTGAGTGTTTTAGTAGTAAGATTTATAATTAAATGTTATTGACAAAAAAAATGTATAAAATTTTATGTCAAATTTATATATTTTATTGATATTTGTATATATATTGGTAATTGAAGAAAAAATATATTATAACTTGTATATGTGAATGTTCGATAGACAATAGGATTACTTATCCCTATAAAATGAGAGAAGAAGTAAAAAGTTGTTAAAAATTTGTAGATTAAAACATTAAAAAAAAATGGTTTAACAGTATATTATGTACCTTAGTTATTGTTCATTATGTTTACATATAGAATGACTTTTTGTTAAGAGTAAATATTCTCTGTACAATGAAAATCCTTGTAGTAGGTAGATAGTGCTAGTTTTGTCTATGACATGGTTGTCATGTGAAATTTATGTCAATCCAGGGATGATTGTCTTCAATAACAGTTCTGAAATATTGCATTGCATATTAGTGTTTTTCATAATTTTTAGATTACAACTAAGACGATGGAAATATGCTTATGAACTCTGTTTGTGACATAAAAGACAAATACAAGTTGTGGCTTGGACAGGTTGGATGGATTCAATTGTGAAACTGCACTTGTTGTAAGTGAGTTGAATGGTTTTGAATATATATTAGCAACTGTCAATGTTATTTTGATCTCTGAAAGTCAAGATTGAACAAAAATAAAACATAGTTTTTTCTCAAAATAAATGTAGTCTTTTCTTTAAGGATATAATTAGTAGAATGAACCGAAATATGAAAATTTTGAACAACAAAAGGTAATTTAAAAAAATTGCACTTTGATTTCCAAGTGGGCACAAAATCAGTGAGTGCTATTGAATGGAGATGAGTGTTATGCAGTTAAACCAATATCAGATTGAAAGAACAAGTCTATATTACTAAGTCAAGTATTGCTTATAACATATAACATATATTTATTGTTGCATGTAACAATGCAGACAAGTATGTGAAAACTTTGTAGTTTTCAATGGTGTAATGAATGTAGCTTGTGAATTTTTCAAAGCTCTTTCAACACCATGTCTCATGAATATATTTTTGAACAAGTACATCTGAAATTCTTTAGCATGTGTATTTTGTTTAATTGCAAGAAATAGAGGCTCAAAATTTCCAAATAGATAAATTTGTGATGTTAAAATAATAGTTTAGTTGTATAATTGAAAAATACAAATTAAAAAATGCAAAGTTAATATAGAGGTAGAAGTCTACCTTTGTTGTATCATAATTAGTAGTTCCATATTTTACTTCCAAAATTAGTTGCATACCATATTTATTGGTAGATGTCACAATTGCATTGATCAAGCCAATCGTATACCAACTTTAGTGCTAGTTACTAGAAGATTGATTATTGAATATGGGATAAATTTGTATTCTATGGAGATAAGAGGTAGGCCTTATACAATGATAGATTCATTGACTATTAATATTGCATCATAATTTCCATGATTGTATCTTGTTTTGGGAGCGATAAAAAAAAGAAAAATACACATTGTTTTCCTGGATAGATTTTTTATTTGTGTATGTGGATAAAGTTATTAGGTACATTAAGAGCAATAACCATTTCCCATTTTACATCTATTAAATCTACATGCATCAATTGCATGTTCATGTCTTCTTACAACATTATTTTGTTTGTGATAATGACATTTCCTTCAAATACATCTCATGTTTTGTAGTTATTAAGATCATCGATTGATAGTGCCAATGCAGAAGAGGTTATTATTTTCATAGAAAAAAAAGTATAATGTAAACATGTATAGGTATGAAATGATAAGAAATTTAAAAAAAACATAGTACTTTTGCAGGTGCTTACCTTTGTATTCTTTTTGTGGTGTTTGGTCATCTTTAGTGCTTTGGAATGTCCTCTTTATATTGATTATGATTGTGTAATGAAATTAGAACCAAAGTAACAACACTTGGACATTTGTATGTGAATTTGTATTTTGATATGCAAAACATGAGTACATAATATGAAGACTAGCTTATTATATGAAATTGATGTTTTCGTATCATATTATTGTAGTTGTGTATTAGGTAAGGCTAAGCAAAAAATGTCATGGTCACTACAATAGCAATTTATTTTAAAATGAAATTTTCATGTATTTTAACATTGAGCATATGTGATCAATAATTGATGTTGACAATATATTTGGCCTTTCTAGTATGAAATGCATACTACGGGTTACCATGTGTTGTTCAAGTACATGTGAATTTTTATATTATTTTTCAATGTCAATATTGAAATCACCTAATTTAAATGTATTTTATTTTTATTTTTAATGCATCTGATAATGCATCATTCATAACATATATGACATCTTACATTAGTGCATTTGATGTTGCATATAAATTGGCAATTACAATTTCATGGATATTACTTATAATAATCGTGATGAACACTTCAACATTGCTTGCTCTATATTACATTCTTTTGGAAACACAAATCTATTTTTATATTCAAATCATGATTCCATGAACATGATACATTAAAATACAATGGAAATGTTGTAGAAAATTTTCAAATACAATGTTTTCAATATGTGTCCCTTACAAAAAAAATTGTCAAATTACATCATGTCATGATCATTGAGCATGTATTGCATATGTGATTGTAAGCTTCTTGTGTTCAATGATGAGATAATAGTGTGATAAATGGTATCTAAATAATTTATATCTTTCTAAATGCCATTTTACATGTATTTGTAGGTGCAACATATCTATTGCTATATTTTATTTGGTGTTGAAAATTTAAATTGTTAATGGAGCTAATAAGTACACTGACTTAATGGGTTTTACATGTGACAATGTTTTATATGTTAATCCATGATGTTTGACTCTGAGAGGGTCAAATTCAATGCCATCCATTGTGAGACCTTCAAATTTGTGTATTGTTCATGCACATGTAGGCTATATTGGAAATTGTTTTCAAACTATTTAAGTATGGTTGTTACATGTGTTTTGTATAATATTAGCAACACGTAAGATTGGTGTCCAATCATATGGAAAGGAATTATGATATAAGTGAGATAATATCATGAATTATCTATGCCAAATATGTGGATCATTGAACTTGATCCATAGTTTGTCTATGTCATTTGTAATAGTGTGTTCTTTGATTGTTCCTTTTGAGCCATTAACTATTCCATATTTGATGTTGTAATTTATAGCATAGGTTTCAACTAGCATCTTAGGATTCAATACAATTATAGAAAGAAGCATGGATGAATGAATACATGGTTGTTTTCATTCATATACACTTTGTTGTTCATCAATTGCATGGATAGTGATAGTATTTCCTAGAACAATAGATAACATCTTAGCACTGTGTTTGTTAACATCATCATTTTTGTAAAAGAGGTATGGGAATGTTGGATTGTTAGGCGCAAGTCACAAATAAATTTGAATGATACAATCTATGTCAACATGATTTTTAGATGTTACGTAAACATGGTTAATAATTGCTATAAATTTCTTTTTGCTTTTATGGATTATTGTTTGAAATTTGTAGATATTTACATTATTTTTCAAAAAGCCATATGGAATGAGTTCATCATTTAGTTTTGGATATTCAAAATATTATAGATTTATGTACAAGTTGCACTTCATAAAAGTCTCCACAAAAAAACATAGATAAATTTCCAAAATAGGTTGTAGAAATGCACATTATATCTGACACCCTTTTGTCTATTGAATATAAGAAACATGAGCCCACTAATGATATTTCATCTATAAAAAGGAGTAGTAGTTGGTTGTTGTACTTTGATAGTGTGTCAAACATATTAGAAGTAAGTGGAATAAATTCTGATTTATTAACAGTAAAAGGAATGCAATGTGGAGTGTTACTACTTATGCATTGTATCTTGATTTTCTAGTGTATGCTAGTACTAGTCTCTTTGTCTTAAGTGGATCATTGTCAAAGAATTTTTTATAGAAATGGACTAGCATTTCATATATCATTTTTTTTGTATGTCTTCCCTATGCTAGCGCTTCTTGATAAAAATATATAAAGTGGATTTGATGGATTCATTCATTTTTTCATTTCTATATCTTTTATAATTGCTTGTTTTTCTTTGTTCGAAGATCTCCTTTTGTAGTAGTCATTGTTTTGAGATAGAAATGGGTACTTGCCTATTTAAAATTGTTTCATAATTTTTTAAATTTAAGTCTTTGAAGAAATGTAAATCATATTTTAGATTATAGTTTTGATGGGTAGTTACATTATTTTTAGGGTTCATATTTTTTGTGTCAATATTGTTATTGTCAAATTCAATGTTGTCAACAATTTCTTATATGTTGCCCCAAGTAGAGTTTATGTAGTAAGTATATTTGGCTTCATTTTTTTTAATGTATCTTTCATGGAATGGATATGAAAAACTCTATGTATTACAACCACATTTTAGATTGTTTTCATTTTTTATGAAATGTACATATATTTATAGTTTTTCCTTGCAATGATTTTCAATGTGAATATGTTTATTGTATTTGATATATATAATAACATGGGTTCTATATTTTGTTCAATTTTTTTATCCTTTTTGTATTCGAAGACAAATTTAGAAAGGCAATTTTTTGCTAATGGTCATGGTTTTTGAACATAGTAGTCTATTAAATATCTAAATATTATGACTTCTGTTTCATTTGGTTGGCACCTTAGAAGTGTTGGTAGTTTTAGAATGAATGGACATTGCTCTAATGGACTTGTGTTTATGAATATGCACTTCCTAGAACAACTATTAAATGACAATGACAAAACTATGTGGACAACTTGTTGATCAAACATTTGTTGTCTACTAAGCAATGTGTTTTCAAGGTTATGTATCATTTGGATGGCATCTATATTTTTTACTTGATGTTGTTTACATATTTGTTCAAATGATTTTATCATTGATGTATCAAGTTTTTTCATATAGGATGTATAATAAGATGTCACAACATAAGTATTGAGAGTAAATTGGCAATCATTATTTTCTTTCCATAAATGTGAAATTATCATACAAAAACTATCTGTCCACATGAGTGATGGTTTTCATTTCAAAAAAATTGTTGGTTGTTTAAGTATGTTTTGTATTACTTCTATGTATTCACTTTCATTTATTTCTAATTTTTCCAAGAATATGTTGAATGTCATAGAATGTGTTTTCTAAATTAGTATAGATGTGTATTGAATTTTTGAAGGCCAAGTTATTTTTATTTTCACATGGTTGAGGGATAATTATTCTAGGCATTGGTGGAGTGGGGAAATTATATCTACAATGTGTTTTTGGATTTTTCTTGCAACTTTTGGTGTGGTGGTGTTTATGTAGTTTAGATATTTTTGAATCAATTAAGTTTGCATCACAAGTTATATAGTTATCTACAAACCTTGTAACCTCAAAAAATTTGTCCTTTTCATAAATTGGTGCAAACTTTATCCATAGAATGAAATGTGTATGTTCAATTCCTTGATTTTAGAAATATATAATTGAGAAATAATCTTGAAATGGTCCAAATAAGGATTCATCTTTGTATATCATTTTAAATATTCTCTTTATTCTATATGTGTAGTATCATGTACATGTGCTAGGATCTTTTATGATCAAGTAAGTATGATCACCTATATTGAACATGTTAGTTTCTTTTGATTTATATTATTTTTGATGTGCCTATTATTCAATTAAGATAATGAATTTGAAAGTGGTTAGTAAAGATTTTTAGTACATGAGAATGTAACCAAAAATGCTGGTGTTCCTAATTGGTAAATCATTTCAAATGTATTTTTTCTTAGTTATTGTAAATAATATGTTGATATTCATATTTTTTGAAATTGATATATCCAATATCAAATATTAATAGTTTTTATAAATTTGGTTTATACTTGACATATCTTGGTAGAATATTTCTTCCTTTTAGTTGCCTTTTTCTAATTCTCACCCACATTGTTGTAGACACTTGGTCAATTGCAATTCTTATCACTTTGAAAAATAAAATTATAATGTGATATACAAATGAATGATCTACATGTTTTAATTCTCATTGAGTAATTTTATCACAAGAAAATGTTTTGTGTGCATATCCATAGAAAAGAGTTGGATAATTCATTTGCTCAACATACTTATCCAAGTGGTTATTGACAATCTACTAGTGGAAATTGGATCATTTTATCTTGCAATCATGAAATATCTTGACTCTATAAATTCATGTACCATGGTTCAAGTGGGAATATTTTGTTCTTATTTACTACTTATATCTCTATCTTCTAAAATCCCATTGATGTGCCAATCGACATTGTCATCAAAATGTATATTTAGTTATTTTAAATCTTTTGACATTTTGAGATCGATACAATTTTATCTTTCATAATTATTTCAATAAACACATGGTGATGTTCTGACAAACCCTTCCTTTTTAGTATGAATTATTTTTATTTTATTTTTCTCTTTGTTTCAATAGCAATTGTGGATGTTTCATTTATTGAGAGTGGTAGTGATTTTTATATTATGTCAATATTAGATGTTTGGTCTATTGAAAGTGGTAGTGATTTTTATATTACAATTTTTGGTATCCTAGTTGTCTAATTTGTGCAAAAGTGATTCACAAAGAAACAAGACACTCTTCAAGATCTGTTAGCATTGCACATATGTCAAAGGTTTGTTTAACTAGATGTGTTGAGGTGTTGTAAATTTTGGAACAATTCTTTTTTTCAATCCATGATTACATATGATGTAAAAAATTGTTGACAGTTTCATTTTTATGTGTCAAATTTGTATATGTTTCTTTTATTGATTATTTGAAATCTATTATGTTATAGCTAAATTGAGTTTGTGTACAAACTAAGAATACATGTTTTGTTTTATTTTTTTATGTCTTTTATAAATTTATTTGTTTTATTTTTTTCTTATTTTTGTGCAATACGTTTCAAGATATGGAAAGATGTTGCATATGTCTAATACAATGCATAGTTTATTATCTCTTCCTGGTCTTTTATAGATTTTATTGTGTATTTTTTTTAAGATTTAATGTAGTGTGTTTCAAATTAAAAAATATTTTTTAGGTGTCTTATGTGATGTTATTTATTTTCTATTACAATTAGTAAGGATATTCTCAACTTGACAATTTTGCTTCAATCGATCATAGTGAATATGACATGTATTTTTTTAAAGTAAGACTATGTTATAACTATTTGTTGGTCGTAAATAATTATATAATAGGTTTTTACTATGTGTGATGAACTAGCTGACCAAAGGTGGATTTTCAAATTTAGCAATATGCTTATCTACTCTTAGAAAAAGTCACCTCCTTCAATGTTGCTTTGGTTGGATGGCTTTGCCAAGTTTATAATATAGCCTTGCCAACTTGAAATTCTACTTGTGTTTTGTATTAAGCTAAATTATAACTTTATTTATATGTAAGATGGTACATGTTCATTTTGACGCAATATTGCATTTTAAAATGATTATGTAATGTAGAGACAAAGACATTATTTCTCAAACTTTGAATCCATTAATTCACAAATTGAATTGAATAAGATTTTGTCATGATCAGAATTGCATGAGGCAAGCATATATAAGACATTGATTTCAATTTATTGTGAAACTATTGACCAATATCATTCAATATCCATGCACATATTATACAATTGAATATGCATTGATGGCATAGTGTATTGACTATTTTTTTATGAAATGTAGTGGCTCATAATGGCTATAAATTAGATTTGTATCATAAAACAAGATTGAGTATGGAATATTTTGACATTTTTCATTGAATCAAAGTTAGTTGTTTTTTATTTTGAAGGACCAAATGCATATTTGTATATTTAGCCATTTAGCTAGCCGATGTATAGATATTTTGTCTCCCCATAAGCTAGTTTCACTCTTAGGGGACATATGCAATGTCAATAATCACATTATATTGAAATATATTTCTCTATTGTGTATTCCATACAATATGTACATTTAGTGAGGATATAATTTGAGTTCATATGATTTAATTGCAATTAGATCACCAATGTGTAAACAGATTAAGAAATGCTCAATGATGCCATTTCTTAGTTCTAAAGGTGGATATTGAAAATGTAATAGCATAGGAAATGTGTCAAGGAGTAAATTACCAAATTTGTACCTTAATTATTTAGATTTAAAAATATGACATTCAACCAAAGAATCATCAATGTTATTGTATTATGTTCTTATTTCTTGTTTATAGTCTTCTACAATTATTGGTTTTTTCAATGTTTAATTATTTTTTCTTTTGAATTCTTTAAGATTCAATTACATTTATTTTATGAATAAAAAGAGAAAAGATATATGATAATGCACATACTTTTAATTTGCTGATACATTGTCTTGGTTTTTAATGCAATGTATTGTTGCAAAGTTACATATAAAATGAAGTATGAGATTAATTAAATAGCTAATAAAAGAAAAGTGGATTGATTTTTTTAGCAGTAAAATGCATTGATGCTATGAAGACAAAAAAGGTGTATATGTGTTGGATAATTGATCATCTTTTTAATTTGTTGGATGTATATATATATATATATATATATATATATATATATATATATATATATATATATATATAATAAAAGTATAAATAAAATTTAAAGAGGACAAATGCATTGACTGAAGAAAAAAGTATAGGTTTATTGTATTGTTCCTAATTAACTGACTATTATATACATAAAAGTTACTAGGTTTATTTATATCAAACAATGTATATTATTTGAATGAAAACAACATAACATATCTATTTTTTCAATTCCCTGTCATTTCTTCTTGATGTGTGGTTTTTTTGAAATTCAAGTCAATTGCTTTTATGGATAAAAATGAACTATAGGTATATGGTAATGTACATACCTTCACTTTACTAATATTCTAGGTTAAGTTTTAGCATAAATCATTACTGCAATGCCTACATACAATAAAATATTAGATTAATTGAATAACTAGTAAAATCAAATTCATAAATTGTCATTATGAAGAAAAAATATAGGTATAGTTATGTTGGGTTATTCATTCCATTTTTTATTTGTTTAATGCACACATAAAAAACAAATATAGGAATGAAATTTAAATATTATAAATGAATTAAAAAAAAAAACCCAAAAGATTTTATATAAGTTTGGATAATAACCCCACTCTCACCACTTCAAGCATGTCGATTAGATTATTTGAAGCAGTAATAAAAATTGACTTATTTGATAGAGAAATTACTTTGATAGAGAAAGTTGAAAACAAAGCTGTAAAGTGGCTCTATTCATTTATGATGTAAGATAAAAAATCACACTAATTCATTAAATTATTTCTTGTTCAACATCATTATGAACACGTGCGACTGATATTGTAGGGATTTTTTAAATTGAAAACACATTAAACTTTTAGGATGATTGGTATATGACAATAAATTTCATGTGAGTTAGATAGTTATTAATGGACCTACCTAAGATTTGAATACACTTCAATAGTGAGAAAGGAAAGTGTAAATTAGTTTTTTAACTATCTTTATTTCTTTGTGATGTGAGATGAAAATTCCTATGGATGCATTAAATTATTTACTCTACAACATCACTGTGACCATGTCCAACTAATTTTTAAGGGAATTTTTTAATTGAAAGTGCATTTAATTTTTAGCATAACTGGTATATGAGAATAAATTTCATGTCAACTAAATAAATATTATTAAAAATCATAGCTTTTGAGATATTAATGCATAACAACTTCTACTTCATTAGGGTAAATAAACTTTAGAAGCTATCATAACTAGACATGCGGTTAAGTTTACTAACATTTTTATTTACAAATTTTAAAATAGACAATCGCATGTAGTCCTAAAATATCCCAAGATCTAGTTATGTGAAGCTCAAAAAATAAATAACAATCTCCATTATAAGACATTTATTTTAGTATTATTTTTATCATAATATAGTTGGCAAATATTTATTTATTTCCTTTTGACTATTTTTTTATGCCTTATCACTCTCTATATGATTTTCCTCTGTGAGTCCTTAGTATGCCCCAAATCATGCCATGTGGCATCATCTGATTTACTTAAGATCTTGGGAAACTTTTAAACTTGGCCATTTGTCAAGATTTTGACACAAGCCTCCAAACCATCGAGATGATGCCATGTGGCATCATCGCAGGGATGCAGTGGCTTTAGTAGTGTAAAGACCATGGAAATGTTATGGGGATTCAAATCCCTATGTTGATTCCATGTGGAATAATCATAGGGACCTAATGACCCTAGAGATAATAGTGGATGTAGTTAGAAGTTAAAACACACTAGACTCCTTTGGTCACAAAATCATGACACATGGACCGATCGTAGGGACCTGGGGACCCATGAAACACAAAGAGAAGTTGAATATCCATGGGGATATAGACCCCCCAATGATGTGATTTGGCATCATCATGGGACATTGTGACCCGAGAGGTAGGATTTCATTTGGGAGGTCCTTCACTTTTGATTCCCTAAGATGATGACACATGTCATCATTATGAGGACCCAAGGACCTATTCCATGGGGAGAGTATTTGATAATCCTTAGGGATTTAGATACTCATGATGATGCCATGTGGCACCATTGAAACCACCCACTCATAATATTATGCCATATTGTATGATCATGGGGACATAGGTAGCATGAAGAGTATTTGGGAAGCCTCGCAGGTCTAGAGCCTTATAATGATGCCACATTCCACCTCATAGGGATCTAGATCCCCATGATGATGCCATGTGGCATTATCATGGGGATATAATGAATCGAGAGGTGTGAATATAATAGAGAAGTCCTTCACTTCTAAGGCTTCAAGATGATGCTACCTACCATCATCACAGATATCTACTATCTATGGAGAGGGAAGAGCATGGCTAAGGATGATTAGTGTCTTGGGTAGTTGAGATCATGCCAAGTAGCATGATCCTAAAAAACTAGGCTAGGAAAGGTCAACAAAATATCTAGGGCTCTAGAACCCCAAGATGATACCACTAGCTATCATCAGAGTGACCTGGTAGCCTCGATAACATAGTGACCATGGAAAAGCCTTAGGGATTTAAATCCTTGTAATAAATCATCATTACCTAGGGACTTGATAGGTAGTAGTGGAGATAGTTGGTATTTGAAACTTTATAGGATATCATGGTCTAGAGATTGAACCACATGGCATGCTCAAGGGGACTGATAACCTGCTCAACACATAGAGAAGTCAAAAAGTCTTGGGGCTCTATATTCACATGGCATCATCATGAGGACCTGATGACCTATGATGTGGGATTATGATTGGGAAGTTATCTACTTATAAGGCCTTGAGATGTATCCATATGGCATCATCATGAGGACCCTATACCAAGATTGTGCCATGTGGTGTTATCATGGGGACCTAGCAAATTGGGTAATGTGAAGAGCAGTCAAGAATGCTTAGAGATACACAACCCTATAATAATTTCATATGGAATTATCACAAGGATATGATAATTTAATATGTGGTTTGTAATTGAGAGTTCATCCACTTTTGAATCCCTAAGATGATGCCATGTGGCATCATTATAGGTGTTTATGATATGTAGAAAGGGTATACCTCAGTGGAGGATCTATGGTGTCTTAGGTAGCCAAAATCATGCCAAGTGGCATTATCCTAACAACCTAAGTTGGTTAATGTCAATTAACATTTTAAGGCTTTGGAGCCCTAAAATGATTCCATATGGAATAACTTCAAGGACCTAATGGCATTGGTAGTGTACTGACCATGTAAAATACCTAGGGATATAAATCCCTTGGTAATGCCATGTGGCATTAACACAAGGACTCATGGATTTGATAGGTAGTAGTGGAGATAGTCAATAATTGAAAATTTCTAGGATATTATGGTGTGGAGATTGTTCCATGTGGCACAATCATGAGGACTTAGGAAACAACTCAACATAGAGAACAATCAAGAAGCCCCAAGGCTCCATATCCTTGTGATGATTCCATGTGCCATCATCATGAGGACCTAACAAAAAGAGATGTAGGATTTTAGTTGGGAGGTCTTCCACTTCTGAGGCCCTAAGATGTGGCCATGTGACACCATCATGAGGACTTTATATTTATATTTCATCATGTGGTGAAATCATGGGGACCTAGCCTAGATCATGTAAAGATTAGTAGAGAAGCTTTAGGGATCTAGATCCATGAAATGATGTGACAGAAAAACATCATAGGGACAAAGTGACCTAGGAAGTGGTATTGAAGTTGAGATGTCCTCTAATTTTTAGTGCTTGAGATAATTCAACAAAGCATAATTATTGGTGCTTATTATCTATAGAGAGGGAATAGTTTGTCTAACAGTCATTAGTGGCCTAAATTTTTGAGATCATGCCAAGTGGAATGATCCTAACAACCTGGGCCTAACAACGTTAACTAATGTTATAGGGCTTCAGGGCCTCAAGATGATGCCATGTGGCATCATCATGGGTATTTGGTAGTCCTGGTATCATAATGACCATGGAAAATCCCTTGAGCTCTAGATCCCAATGATGATGCCACATGGCATAATCATAAGGACCTAGGGACCTGACAAACAACATAGAATCAATCATTAATTTAAACTCTCTAGGTTCATGTGGTTTGGAGATTATGTAATATGGTGTAATCATGGGGACTTAGGAACTTGCTTGGTGTTTCAAGCTCTAGAGACCTGTGATGATGCCACATGACATCATCATGAAGACCTAATGACCTGGGATTGTAGTTGGGAGGTCCTCTACTTATGAAATGTTGATATTATGCCACATGGCATTATCTCAAGTTCATATATCCTAAAAAGAGAGAAGACCTTGTGCAAGGATTAGTGTTGATCCAATAGGCTGAGATCATGTTAAGTAGCATGATCCTGACAACCCAAACCGTTAGGATTAACTAATGATAACATGTGAAGAAATTAAAAAAGAGCCCTTGGGAGTGGTTAAATGATATGGTACTAACTGGATAAGATGTGAAGACCATTTAAACTCACCAAATAATTAAAGTGAATACCAAAATAAGAAAATAGATTAATACATTAGTAAAAAAAATTGATTATGTTTTGACAAAAAGCCAAAATTTAAACCATAGATAATGACCTTTATTTCTTTTAATGATCGAAAGACTTAGTAGACTTAAAATATTTGATACTACTACGGTAAAATAAAATAAATCAAAATGAAGACACTCAATAGGGTTTCAATTTTTGGAAGCATAATTACTAAGGGGTGAATTAGTATTCAAAAACATTCAATCAATTACATCCACTCATTATAAAAGTAACATAGTGATCTAACAATGCATTAAGAACCAATCACTTGCTAGGAGGCTACAACCCCCGATGAATAAATACCAACTCAATCAAAGGAAACTTATATAAGCACAAACATACAAGGTAGATTCAAATTAATATAGAATAGGAACTAACTCAATGAAGACCAATTCAACAAGCACCAACCTAGAAGGAAGCTTCAACTCCCTCTTTGACCAAGCACCAACTTAGCCAATCAACCTTATTTATTCTAATATTTCACTCAGCTCTATATCTACTCCATCCAATACCATAAATTAATAAATAATATATTATTAAAATATTATAGCCTCTCAATAAGCAATGATCACTCCTTTATCTCTACTCCACTTGATCTCTCTCAAAACTACCTCTAGGCTTCTTTGATCAACTAGCACTCATCAAGACTGAATAGGTGATATGATCTTGATATTGAACCATATAGCACATATTTTATATTAATAAAATGATTATATTCTCTCTCAAGGTTTTAAAACATGTTACCCAAATTCCATAGGCTCATTAATTTATCAATCCATTCGCTTACTCTTAGCTTAACCAAATAAGCCTAAAAATCCTTGTATATATACTCATATCTTCTTCATATACCACATGGTCAAATAAACACCCTTAAAATATTATGTTTTCCATATAATAGGTCTTATTACATCTCATAAACATGATTCAAATGAAATTTGAGTTCCTTTTGGTCTGTCATAACTCAATTAGGCCTCCTTTCACTTTTAAGTCTCATGGAGGCTTAATGCATGTTACAATTTGATCTCTTGAAAAAAATTAAACCTCCATACACAGCACAAAAATTTCACACAACATCCAAATATAAATTATTAAACATCCTTTGATCTCAATAACACCTTTTAGGTTGAACTCCATGAAACTCCTCAGTAGTACCTAGTTCTATTAGGTCTGTGTATGCCAAAAAGTCTATCTTTCAATACTAAATATAAAACACACTTAAGACACTAAAACATGATCAAAAAAATATGTATATATAATATAAATGACCTCAGGTTCATTAAAAAATTCATTACACACTTTCACTTAGAGTTTAATATTTCAAGAACACCTCTGTAACTCATTCACTAAGAGCTAAAAGTTTACATCAAAGACCAGTCATGGTGACTCAAACATAAAACACATTTATAGAAAATTTTAATGAATAATAATTTAGGTAAATGGTCATATTATATATCTATACCATTCTTAGATAAAAATATCATATGGTCAAATGTCAAATATTGGCCTTGCAGACCAATCTCTTAACCCTATATCACACAGTCTAAACTAAACCAAATAGGCCATTTTGGATTAGAGATTTTCATCTCTTTTATTGAACTCCAAATATTATTAAAAGAATTAAAATGTTTTAAAATTCTTTAAAAACATCTCCATGCACTTGGTTTCATCATTCTATCATGAAAACACACTTAAATTCATTTTCTCACTTCTAACTGGGTTTTACACCGTTTACACGATTAGGTCTATTTAAGGATAGCTAACTTGGATAGGGGTGGAAAATATATAAAACCCATCATGGGAATTAATTATGAGTCTATATATTCTTATTCCATGCATTTTATTTCCTTGATCGATGCAACGTTTGAGAGATATAATAACTTCTTGACAAATAAGCCTATATCTATGCATTTTCTTTCTCATCTGACTAACCACCACCATATGAAGGTAACTAAGAGAGTTTAATATATGATAAAAAAAATTTATCTATAATTTTGAGACAATTATGGTCTATTTTTAACAATATCTTCCACATTGTATCATTATTCAGGTTTTAGGGATGTTTAACATAGGTTTTGGTGTTAACGATTGTTCATAAAGGACTGCCCCTTAAATCCAAAACCAATGCATGTATATATTATATATTATCCTTCCCCATATATCCTTAATATATCAAGGTCCCATACATATGTTACATGTGCCAATGAACACTTGAGAGTCCTTCTTGGGTTTGCATACCTTCATTATATGCATTCAAGAGACCTCAAAACCACTTTTTGTGCCTTTTCCTATAAACCATGACTCATAATACATGATCACTCTTGATAAAACTTAAATTACCTATATCCATTCTCTTCTTAACAAATTCACCTTGAAATATTATCCTCATGCCTCATTAGGCTAGGCAAGGCTAAAGAATGGTCTAGGTCCAGACCAGGACTGAAAGACCTACCTTCAAAGACTCACTTTGAAACACTTATGAGTGTATCCACACTTTGTACTCATGCTCACACACCCTTAATAACCTATCACATTCCTTAATTCACTCACCTCATCAAGCCACTAGATCATATCTTCACCATGCCATGACTAGGTTCAAGCTTCCAATTAACATGACACCTTGATCTATTCCTTCTATGTCATGACCTTTATTCATTCATTTCACTATGCTTCATTCACATGGCTCACCTTAAAAATCTTAATGTCATTAATATACTGCATTATACACATACATTCCTTTGCACATACCTCTTCATACACTATGCTTCCTATGCACACATTAGTTGTCTTCAAACAATCTTTCATGACCTTTACCTTCCATGCTCACAATATTCATGAATGAATTTATTCATGAAAACTCTCATGATCATACTCTTATGTACCTTGACATATCACATATTTCCATATGTCTTTTTTCACTTTTGGCATCAACCTTTACAAGATGTTTTTTAATATCACACACAATCCATCTTGACATGATACATCTTTGACATCAACCTTGAAATCAATGACCTATACTTTCATACAACCATAATACATTAGTTTCCTTTAAATTGTCTCTTACCTTCAACTTCTCTCATGACAACATCCTTTAATGATAATACTTTCTTAATGATCAACACTCTCTTTGTGCCACTACCATGCTCAAGCACTTTAACCAAACAAACCTTTGACATAAATGACCATTATGCCTTTACATAATGCACCCTTTTGAAATCAATGAAAAAAACATGCAGACAAATCCCCCCTTTATCATTTATTATAAACATATTGATGGTAAACACACTAAAAAAATTACTTCAAAATGGTACTTTTCCCATCTGCTCATTCTCCCCCTTTTGACATTAATGATGAAGGGTTTTCCACACACTGCGATATATTCCTTAGACTTGAACTTCAAAAAAAAAAATGAAATGCAGATAATAGCTCATCTTAGGCTCATACCAATTATTGTAGGCAACTTCTGGGACACTTGAACTGTACCTCTATAACCATGTTTCTTATCACTATCTCGATACTTCACAACACAAAGTTAAAAATCCCCCATAAATCCATTCTCTCCTCTTGAGTCACAAGATGGAAACCAGTCTCAAAAACATCTTTAAATAGGATACTTATCCCCATTCTAAAATTTATCCCTTTTTTGAGTGCTTTCCTTCTTTTGGTAACATGATCATAGAGTCTATGAAGCTCATACAAACATGCTCCCCCTAAATCCATGCATACCTTATTCAAATGAATTTAGATACACAGGAACATTTACCTTTTCCTTGATATGAGTGATATAAATAAAAATATTTATCACTCACTAAGCTACTTATGACATCAACTAAAGAATTAGGGACCCCCCTTTTTGTCTTCACAACTTATGCTCATCACTTGAGTCATTAGGACTCTCAAACCATCCTCAATTACCTTCAATCTTCTTGATACCAATACCAATTTTTAACACAAAATTTCATCATTCTTCTATCTCTATCAATAACATCCAACTTGTCTCTATGACCATGTTGGTTTTGTAGACCAATCCATATATGTCTCTATTCAAAATCCTATGCTCAAATTTGCAATCCATACCATGAATCCTTATGAATTGAACTAAAGAATCAGTGCTCATGCTAACTAAAAATCCTTTCACCTTGTCATATACATACAATATATAATGAAAAATAGCTCATACCTTACAATAGAGACAACTTATAATCCTCTCAAGATAAATCCTTCTTTAACTGTAACCTCATGTTTATACTGATAGAAAATATGGTGTTTCTCTCTATCTTGTGTGGTGTTTATTGTTTTAGTTTTATTACATATCTTGAAAGTATGGTTAAGTGGAATTTGATTAAGTGAAAGTTTATAAGATATATGATATACCGATTCACCCCCCCCCCCCCCCCCCCCCCTCTTAGTATAGCTTTTACTTAACACTGAGATGTGAAACCTGCTAAAATAATAAAACTTGCACATAAAACATCTAGATCTATAGAATATGTAAGGTTTCATCTAAAACTAGTAAAACCCTGCTAGGTTTTTTGAAAAGACCTAGTAAAACCTACAAAATGATTTCTTATTTGACCACTAGCCTATATAGATATGTGCAAATCGAAAAATTGCCTTTAAACCCTCCAAAATGTTAAAAATTAGAATGTCACAACCCTTGGTCATGTTTTATATCCATTCCTAGGGTTTTGACATCTTCTAAATCTAATGACTCTACTCATTTTTAATCTAAAGAGTTTAGTGGTACAATTTATATGAATTTACATGAAACCCCACCAAACCCTTGAAAATAATTGACATTACAAAGAACACCTAGAAGGAGCTAGAATGCAAAAGAGATCATAACAAAATCCATGACATTCATCTATTAGCATTGATTTGATACCATGTTATATTTTGACAAAATCAATGATTAGGACTAGAAAAGATCAAATTCAAGAATAAAACCCTTTATGTAGTAGTGAAATTTAAAAAAAATCTCAAATAGAAGAAATTTATCTTCACAGAAAAAAGTTTCATTAATGAACATTCATTATTAGTAGCCAAAACTACATAGGAAGGAACATTATATAGGTGTAAGATAGAAATGTCCTTACATCCTCATGAATGTGGGATTATATTTCCTAATGAATTTTATCAAACATCTAAATACACCTAAGTAAGTTAACTAGACCGTGTATGTAAAACCAAATGGTAGGAAAAAACTTACACTAATAGACTATATCAACCATGTCAATAATGTAAAATGTAAGGAAGATAAAAGATCTACATGAAAATTATATGGAAAAGTAAAATATAAAAAGACTTAGAAGAAGTCATACTAATAATATTGATGGTGACACAATATTATGCAAACTTATCTCAAAAATTAGATCATGAGCCAATATCACCCATTCTTAGTGCACCCCTTAAGGTGTGCAATAGGGAATATTGATGTGTTGAAGAGTTTATGTAATGAAAAGTGACATTAAAGTGATAAAAGTTAGAATATCAGGTTTATACACCATCTATAAAACATGTGATAAATAAAATATATAAATAGCGTAGATACTCATCATATCATGCTAATGTTTTGATTATTTATTTTTTGAATATCTTGAAGATTCTATAATTTTTTTCCAATATTTGATTTTTGAAAATATGTTAACTATATAAACCTAATATTTTAAATTTATTGTTTACTAATGATTTTTCCCTTGTAGTGACCTATCAATTTTCAATCTCTTTCAATTCACACCTTAAAGGGTGCACTAATAAATGGGTGGGAAGACCATTAGTACTTCATGAGAGACATTGTTGTCTAACCTTCATGCTTATATCCACTGAAGTTCCCTCATACTTGATCCCCTAAGTAATATTTTTCCTTATAACCCTTAATTATATTAAGACGCATATTTTCTGACTGTATCAACCTAAATTGATGTAGTGTTTCTTGATTCCAAAAAAATTTAAACTAAGTTGGCATAGGTAGATGTATTATGAAAGTTATGATAGACGTTTCACAACTAAGTCAATCTTGGTCAACCTAGTACATGGTTGAACCATCATATTTATAATTACATTGAGGATAGTCAATGACATCAGTTAAAAATTTGGGAAGGGTTTATTAGTGTAGGTTTTTATTTTTCCCTATTTATTAATCAGGGAAATTGTATTTCTTGTGCATACATGGAGTTTTCCTACATTTTTGTGATAGGCTAGCTTATGTGGAGGTGTGTGTTATAGATGTGTCATAGGTGTCATAAGAATGTCATAGGTAACTCCCTTGATGGGAGTTACTTCTCTATTGTTAGCACCTTGTCACCACCTTTCATGGAGGAGTTACTATCTATTCTTGGGGTGCCTTGTCCACCTTTTGTGGAGGAGTTGCTTTCGTACTCTCCTATATGTATTCCTCACTTTGGCCATCTCATGCTAATCAAATTTTGGTTTTCTCCATTTTGTCTTGTACAATTTATCTTATTGTGTTAATTTCAAATTGCTTTAGCATCTATGTGGTGTGCACTTACTTCAACTTGTGTGATCACATCTCCATTGCACTTGCATTATCCGGATTCTGGCAACAACTCCAATATGGTTAGGATCACTCACCACTATAAGTAAAATCCACAATTTTAATCCAATGTAAAGGAACATTCATTTTCACATTTTCATTGCTCATAATGCTGCTTAAGTCTGCATTTGGAAAATACATTTCCTAGATCTTGTCTCGAAGGAATAATGCTTATCTTGTGTAATGTTTGATTTAATATAAGTAATACTTTCATCGTAGACATTTATTCAACCTTTGTGATCCTTACAACCATAAAAATATCTTTCAAATCACCATTAATCAATAAGGAGATTGTGGCTCAATATGTTTTGTTCCATGTAAGTATATTTTAACCCAAAATAGAAGTTGAATAATTACTAGCTTGAATAAATGTGTAGCTCCTTATTTGAATATCCTTTACACTTAACTTAGTATGGCTATAGGGTTTTTTCAAACTTTCCACTTCCCACCTTAGGTAACATAATTCATCATCTACTTGCCATGGTTCCTTAACCTTTTCAATTTATTCTTAACCATTCCCCTTACTTTTGTTGCTAACTTAGAAATAGTAGATTAGATAATTCTAAAATTAGAAACATAGTTAGGGTTATTTCACTATTCATTTCTTATAGATTTTGGAACCCTCTCTATTTATATTGTGTTTTATGTGTTCCTCTTGTTAATTTTAGTGGATCCATTTGGTCATATCCTAATACATTAATTATCAATGGGCTCTATTTAAATTACCTTCTCCAAGTCTATATATTTTAGATATGATAAGTTATAGGTCAACCCTAGCTCATTGCATACATTTTGGTGAACCTAACATGAACTAACCATTGTTATTTATCTTTCATCAACTTATATTAGTGCTGCTTGACATAGTTTTATTCTTTTATCTTTTTCAACATACTACATCTACTTAGGTCTATTTAATCTTTTTTTTTTGTTTTAGGAAACTATATCAATGTCGATCGATATACCTTTAACTTCATTTTTTATAATATGTTTCATTGATGCAATTCAATACAATATTACACTCATGTATACATCATTTTATATAATCAACCAAGTATGATCTAGTTTTATTTTCCAGGTTATTTTCTACCCAATTATATCGGCATAATCCAATATAGTTTTATTTACTCACTTTTCTATTCAACTTTATCAATCAACTCAATTTATTTATATATATACATTTTTAATTCTATCAAAATTTATTTTACTCAAACAACTATAGTGACCTTGTTTGATTTAGTTCTAAATTCATTTTGTCTCACTATTAAACTATATCATCACTGGTTGATATAGTCTTATTTTTGCTTCTTTGTAATAAACTTTAATGACCTTGTCTGGATTTGTTTATTCTTCCTATTTTTTATAATATTTACACAAACTATATCAACCAATGTCGATACAATTTTTAACTTCATGAATAAATACATATATATGCATTTATATAGTTCTGTGTGCTTTCTTTTTATATAAATAATCAAACATTCCCTTTCAAGATGACTACCTATTTATTTAAATTCACTTAATATTGTAAATTGAATTTTAACATTGATTTTTTTAGTTTAATTTCTCTTTTTTTGGCTTTCCTTAAAAATTATGTTTTGATAATTTTCAAACTACTTAGTTACTATTGTGAAGAGTTATACAATGTTCTATTTACAATTATTATCTACTATTTATAAACATTATGGTATAAGGGGCTTGCCTAGATAATCATAGCCATAGTACAAAGTTAAACATGGAATTTAGTTTCTATGTGCCTCATGGTATATTGGAAATTCCTAGGATCCCATTTTTTTTGAACCTTAAGAATCCACCCATTCATTTGATTCTGTAGTGAATTGGTTAGTATTTAATGTCACAAAGTTTGATACTAGGTTTAGTGGGACATGGGAACAATACTTCTTCCATAGTTCATGCTTTGAAATATTAGGCTAACACTATTTGACAAATAAATAATTATATTTGAGATCTTACAAGTAAGTCATATCATTATATTATGTCTACCTAATCTTTATTTCAGATAAATAGTTAGAAAAAATAATTAAGTTTTTAATTTTCATATTTTTATTGTATTACATATTTTATACTGTATCAGCCAATGTTGATACAATTTTATGTAGTGTGTTATAATTACATCGACCAACATCAATATAGTTGTTTATGTGTGAATAAACTACATCAACCAAGTTCGATATAGTCTATTGATTTTAATTTTCCTCTACCTCTGTCAAAGAGATTGTATCACCCAAGACCAATATAGTTTATTCATAGTACCATTTAATTTTATTTTTATTTGACTACATCGATTGGGCTTAATATAGTTTTATATCTACATTTTAATCTATGTAACTACAATGACCATGATTGATATAGTACTTTTCAGTTACATATTCTTATCCCTAACTACATTGAACTTTACCAATGTAGTATATTTTTGGTTGATATAGTTCATAAACATTTATTTTGCAAACTTTTATATTATGTCAAGATGATGACATTCACTTTCTATAATCAAACACATATTCTATTAATTCTCTAATACAATTACCATCATGAAATCACCTATTATATTATTTCTTGGGTCTTAATGTATTTAGAATTTACATGGGTTACTCTGAGTTACCTACTTTTTCCACCAGTGAAGATCACACTCCATGGTGTAACTACTCCTATCAACCATCTATATCTATCGATTGTAACATGGTTTAAATAACTCAAAATGATGAACTAGATGATTCCTATATCTTTAATAACCTTGATGATAATACCATTTATACCCCTAACATGAATGGTACTTTATCCAAACTTACATACTTCACCATTGGATCAATTGATACTAATCTTGGAAACATCTCTCTAGGGAATCCTCTTAGCATTAATCTTTAGGAATGCTCCTTTCTACCAATACTAGGATTCTACCTCGTATTAATAATAAAAATTCACCTATTAATAAAAATTAGATTCTTACAAAAATGGTTTAACAAATAAATGCTATACAAACAACTAATAGGGTTCAAATGCTCCAAAATCAAAATCATATCTTGAAATTGACAATTTAACCTCCCATAATCATGTCTCAACATAATCAAAATTCCCCCCTCTATTCTTTGATATGCTAATGGGAACATCATCCCTAAACCTCTCATGCATAAAACAAATACTTTAACATATTCAAAATGAGTCGTTATCTCCATTTATTTTATCTATAGCCATTGGAAACATTTATTCAAGTATTACATATGATAGGACTAAGGACCCAATTATATTCATTAATTTTTTTGAAAATATCTACAAGGAATGAGTCCATACTAATATCTTACTACTAATAAAAATAGTGTCGAAACATTTAAAAGAGATGCATTAGAATGGTATAATCAAGTCCCTCAATGTTCCACTATAAAACTAGATGATCTAGTCAATGCTCTAATTAAATAATTTCAACACATTGATCTTCATAAAAATAGCCTTATCGATTTCATCAATGCTAAGAAATTAATTAAATAATTCAATCATACATTCATCAAATAATGTAAATTATTATCTCAATAATCATATCATAACATAAGTGATGATAATATTTTAAAACTCTTTATCACTGCCCTTAAACCTTCTCTTGAATACAAGGTTTAGATTTTCTCTCTACAAAATTTAGAATATAATTTTTGATCAAGATAAAAGAAAATATTTTCTCATGTCTCAATTTTAACCTTCTCATAGTCTCATCAAGGATTCTTTAAAAACTTAACCTAATACAATAACCATTACTAGTTCTAACTTTATGCCTCCTCAAATCAAAACCAAAATGAACAAATATGATATTCAAACTCCTTTCCACCTACCCTATGAATAAATAACATAACATTATATGATGGATTTGACTAACTCCCATTAAGATCTTGAATATTTTTTTAATATTATCAATAATCAAGAGAAAATCAATATTAATGCAAATACTAGAATAATCGATTATAATTCATTATCTTCCTCGGAACCTCTATATTGTTCTAATATTTTCAATAAGAAAGATAAAATTAATACTAATATACCAACTATAATCACTAAAATGGTAGGTTTTTATTCTATTGGGCCTACTAAAAGTGCTTATATTACTACTCATGTTAATTATGCCACTAGTGCATCTCAAGTCACTTCTACTAGTGAAGAAAATCTAAATATTAATCAAATATTGTTGTAAACCATGAATCAAATGGTTACTTTTAAAATGAATAATTCCAACCAAATTATGTAAATGTAAAAAATAACTATTGAAATTACAAATTTATCCTCAACAAACTCAATGTAGAGTGAAAACTAAAAATACCCTATAGACTTGCCTTCCCCCCTCCCCCTCCACAAAAAATGCATAGGGTACTATTCTTATCCAACCCCGAATCCTTAATAAGGTCATTAAGAATCTAGAAAATGAACCACTTATACCTCAAATTACAAACATAGACATAGGAGGTATAACTCCTCCTATCACTTATAATAGATATAATGATCTTGATTTACATTTGAAAGATTTTGGTAACTTTTAAAAAGATCAAATTAAGATTAATACCTTCATTACTTCTAAACTTACAATCCAAAACTTTTTAGGTGATGATTTAAATTAGTAAATTCAGCTCAATTTTCTTGTTACTTGCACAACATGCTTGCATTTCTATCAAAATCATGGTACCTCTTTTTATTGCAGTCCAGTTGGGTCCTACCTTACTTTTGTATGGATGGTTTTTTTTTCATGCACATGTTCATAATTTTTACATATCTTAGTTTACATGTAATTTTGGATCTTATATCTCATCCCATTGTTCCAAGTAAGTTTGTTTGATAAATTTTCATATACAACACTTAACATGAAAATTAGTTCTTAACCTTTATCTTCTAGGCACAAGAGTTGGGCATGAAGGTCTATCACATACATTAGCACAAGAGTTGGGCATGAAAGTCCAACACAAGGTTTGGTCATGAAATTTTAGCACAAGAGTTATCAAAAAAGTTTGGCACATAAGTTGGGCATGAATTTCTAACACAAAATTTTGGCTTGAAAGTATGGCACATGAGTTGGGATGAAATTATGATGTAATATTTGGGCACAAAAATCCAACACAAGAGTTGGGCATGGAAGCTTGGCATGAAAGTTATGCACACAAGTATGGCACAAGATTTGGGAATGAAATTATGGAATATGAGTTTGTCATGAAATTATGGCACAAAAGGATGACATGAAATTTTATGCATGAAAGTTTGGTGCAAGAGTTGGGCACACAATCTTGGCACGAAAGCGAGGCACAAAAGTCTAGCATAAGAGTTGAGCATGAAAGTTTGAACCAAGAGTTTAAGCATGAAGCTCACATAAACCTTGTATAGGTGTGCATACCCAAAACAAAAATGAAAAACAATTTAATATATTTTATTTTAATAACATTTATATTTATTCAAAATTTTCTACTCGATTACTAAACTACATGAAAACACATTTTCATTCCTAACTCTCACACCAGAGATATATTTTCTAAGATGTTAGTTGTGTCAATATATTAGTGTTGCTAACTTCATGGTACATGGGTGTTTTATGGAAATATAAAAATTAAAAAACATGTCACATCATGATTTATTCATGTTACTTTTAAAAGTCACATTTATTTTAATTTCAATTATTTTTAGGAAATGTGACAAATATTCTTTCACTTTTGTAGGATTACGCTAGATAGAAGAGACACCCACTTGGATAGGAGTAATTTTATAAAGTAAAAAACCTAACACCCCTATTTAATACAAGAAAAAATGGGTTTAAAATCACATGGGATAAATATACATAGCACATTTCACATTTCACATAGAATTAGAGTGTTGGTTGGTTTTTTGGCCATAACATTTGAACTCCTATTGTATTTCACAGGTTGGTTATGATGTTCAAAATCTAGTTCCACCATCTTCATAATGATATAAGGCTTGACTCAAATAAGTGAATGACCTCAAACCCATTCATGTTTTTATGGAATAGTTTTGTTGTCGCTAACTCAAATAAGAGGGATGCACTATTCATGATGTGTTTTCTTACAACCAGTTGCCACCATAAATTTATTGTTATTTTTAAGGACCTAGTGGAACATCTTCCCTATTTAATACCTAGTGGATGAAGCTCATTAATGATTGAAACAACTTTTGGGTGGAAATCCAGATGGGTCTTTGGGTAGAATTTACATATATATAGTCAACTCATTATATATCTAGGGAGGGATCATTTTATATATTAGGAACAATATTATGGACTACCCCCCCTTCCATTTTTACATTTTCATCGTTTCTATTTAGATTTTTCCTTTGTATGAGTTGAGGTTGTTTACAAATATGTTTGTACTTCACCTAAGTATGTGATGAATCTCAATTATAATTCATGTTTTGCCTTCTATTTGAAATATTTATGGATTGATACTCATTACTTTCACATGTATATGGTGAATTTATTTCCATGTATATTCATAGTTAACTTGTCTTTAGATTCTTTTCCTATCTTTATATTCTTCTTGTGCTATGTTTGCCACACAAAGATTGGTTTCCATGAAGGATTTGTCTAGTCAATAGGATAGGCTATTTGTCCTCTACAAAGAAGGCTCATCCTTTCTTTGTTCATTCCCCCTATATTTTGATATTTTTTGTAATTTTATAGTCTAGTTTTTGAATAGTTTGGAACTACAATCAACATTTTCAAGTTTTATCTAGATTGCATGAGATATTCTTGTATCATTTATGAATTGTTTAATATGTAGACACTTTATATTAACCACTTCCATGTCTAAATTTCAATCAAAGTGAATTTAAAAAATCACACATAAATTTGATCATAAATCATCAAATGCCTGAATTTACCACACAACTACCAATTTAATCCAAAATCATAGTGACACATCCTTGATTGGCGTAATGGATCATATCACTATATTAATATTATCAAATACATCTTGATTCAAATAAACACTTTTAAGTGTTATTAAAAGACAATTAAATGAATATTTTATTGAAAAATGAACATTGAAATTGCACCATCCATCTATTATTAATTAATCCCTCTTAATCAAGCTTAATATTCTTCTAATGTAAAATTCCATGGAGTTGGGAATTGTCTTTTTTCAATAATGTAAAATGGATTTATTATCTCACTTTGGTTATGACATAGGGGCAATTCAATGGAATGGATGGAAGTGTGGACAAGGTGTCTTATGACATGGTCACATACATACTCTCTTACACCTCTTTGAGAACCTCTTACACACTCATCTATGACACACTCCAAAAGGACCATTAATTACACTTTTCTTCCAAGACATCCTTCCACACTCCAAAAAGGTATTAAATGGAGTTTATTACACACTCCATGTGTGTGATTATGAGTTTGAGGACTCTTTCTCCACCATTGATATTGATATTAGGTCAATAGATCACATTAAACCAAAGGTCTATAAATTGAAGCTTTCACCTCCTTTGTAGACAAGCTCTCTTAAAGTAAACATACTATGTATAAATTTTACTAGGGATTCACATTTATTCACAATTCTCATGCCAATTTCTAATCCAAGTTAAGACTACATAATGGGAATTTTTGCCCATGTGTGGAGTTGACATTACCAAATACCTCTATCTCTACATACCAAACACAAGCCTCTTTGGGATGACAAACAAATAAATATCCAATGAAAGTATAATAGTATTTTTTATTATATACTTGATTCACTCATATGTTTGACCTTGATCACCCTAGGGATTAGGCTTAAAGTGTTATGTTCTTCGATTTGCTTTTGTTTCTATTCACTAATGATTGAATAACCCTCTTTGGAAATCTTGATATACATAGTTTAATTTGAAAGTGTAAATTATTAATCAACTAAAAATCCTTTATCAATTTTAATGAGCTTATTATTTTGAGCAAAATAATCTAAATTTCCTTCCATAACTATTACATTGTAAACCATTAAAGGCCACTTGAACTAGGAGAGTCCATAATGGCTGATTAAGTGAAATCATTACATGGAGAATCAATATAAATAGACCTCAGGGAAGGAAAAAAATCCATTCCTTTTAGAAAATGTGGGGTGACTCATCACCACTACTATAAGTTCATGTTTCAACCTTCCCACCATCAAAATTGGTTCTAGAAATAGGGCCTAGATCTGACATTTTATAAACCTTACTTAGATTAAGGCAATCTAGGTTTAAAAATAAGAAAATAGTAGAATAATTTTGAGGTAAAAGTCTATTGAGGGCCACTTTGAGTTATTACACCTCATAGAGAATAAAAGAGATAGAAATGATAAAGGAAAGTCCAAAACTAGACAAATCTATTTAGCCAGTAGCTCTGTTGATACTAGTGTTCCTTTCCTTAGCCCTTTTGTTGATCTCTAAAATCCTCCAATGGATACCCATGCCTATCTTGGATTAGGTATTTGTCATATGAATATTTTAGGACTCTCACATGACTTGCCTATAAACCCTAAAAAATATGTCTGAGGTATATTCATGGTGGAGTAATAAAAATAGAGGAATGTATATAACATATTAAAAATGCCTTAATCCAAACACAAATTTAGCATGAATATGTATCCTATAAAATTTTCTCCTATACCTTATATGAATTAATGTATGGTCGGTACCTAGGTCTCCCAAATGGATCCATTACCTATTATAATAACCTTAAGACTATATTTGTTTACCATTTCAAAATACAAATACATATTGTGGTACTATACCATCAGTTTGTAGTTTCCCATAAGTATCTAAATGAGTCCACGAGTATTTTCAATACTTATTTCTACAAACTATAAAAAAGGTTAATAGATCCTTATACACATAAAAAATGTTACCAGTTTGACATATTTGAGAAGTATAGATCCAAATGAATTCCATGTTTCTTAAAATAACTCTGACAACCCTTACATATTTATCTTTAGCCTATAATGAATCCATAAATATTAAAATAAAAAATGGTGCCTCAAGGATGTGGTGTTGGTCCCTTACCCTCATTAGGACAATTATGTGCCTATAATTAGATTCTCATGGTGAACCAAGTTCTTATACAAAACACATCATTGATGAATCCAATTATAAGGGATATTTATTCAAGTCTTAATCTAGTATATAATCCAATACCATTAAACCACTTGTCTAATAATAATCCCTATGTACTTCCAAATCATGTTTTATCACATCATAAAAATCAATAAAAGGTTCCTGTTACTTTTAACAATACTTCTACCCTACATAGTTTAAGTGATTATGTTTCTACTCACAATAATCAACAAATTATCTCTACATTTATAAATGCTATTTCACCAATGGTTAACTCACTACTACAAGTGAAAAATAACTAGAATGCCATTGTGATCCTAGAGATATTTAATTTATAGAAGATGGTCCAAAGTTTGACCAATGACATGGTTAATTTTTGGAGACGTGTGCCTCAAAACACCAATCAAACCATGAGTATCCTACCTAAAAATATAAATTATAACTTTTAGAGAACAAATAGGTAGTAGAACACTAGGCCCATCAATAGAAACATGCTTAACACCTTGGATAACATAAATCAAAACTAAAATAGTGCTTCAAACTCAATGAACATAGTTGATTTATCCTTGCCCACCTTGTATAGGATGCCTAACATAATATCATGCTAACAATGATTATAGTGAGTTCATAACAACGTAAAAAATATTTAGAAAGGATATGGATAATGTTAAGATAATGCATGTACCTAAAAATAATAAATCAAGCCAAACTAGATATAATTCAGCTATTGCTTTAGTCTTAGAAATATATGATTTTCCATTTTATAGTGACAATCAGTCTAAAGAAAAATTAGATGAATTCTATTTATTTAAACAATCACAAAGGGGAAACAGTTACCCTTTTAGGAGTAAATTACAAAATCTTTTTACTAAATCTACTCCTTTGAACACCATAAAGGTTCCACTTCATGGGAATTCAAGTAACAACCCTTTCCCACCTAAAGGACATACTACATCTCATTATCCCAAGAACAATTATACATATTCATAAGTTGAGAAACCACTACAATAAAATAAAGTTAGATACAACATTGTAGAAGACTTGAATAAAATTAATGCCAGAGGGAAATAAATTAGTGTAATAGCTAATGCTCATGTTGCCATTTATCAAGAAAAGATTAAAACTCCTTATATTCTACTAATAGTTTGAATCTATGGAAAAAACTTACTTAATATTTTGTAAGAATTAGGTGCTTCAAGTAACATGATGCCTATTATAATTTGCTTATAGTTGGGTCTAACTCCTACAAAGTCAAATAGAAAGGATTTTTAGTTGGATAAATTTTAAGCCAAGGTGGTTGGTAAACTCAAACACATTCACATGTAGTTAGACTTCGATCAACAAGTATACCAGTTCATTGATATCCAATTTATTTATATAGCTAAAGCATATGGGATGATTATCAACACACACTGTTATAGAATACTAAATGGATACATGACAACTAATTTCTCTCATATGTGGATCCCATGGCATTACATCCATAACTAGATCAAAAATTAAAAAGAACCCAAAATTACTCATCTGATAATATAATAGAATAAGATAAATGAGATCTTGTATGAATAGGTTGAGCCTAGTGTTTATGAGCTAGAGAAGTAAATTCATAAATAATTTTCTATCAACATGCTAACCATACAAGAAAATTTAGAGTTGGAAGAGTTGGATGAACTAGATGAAGAGGATTTCCTCTAGGCACTTAAGATACCTTCATGCCATTCTAATACCCTTTCATGTGAGAAGTTGGATCAATCTGATTTAAAGGTAGAATTAGGCTATCAATAGCTCATTTCAACACTAGACATGCCTACGACACAAATCAACAAATTGGAGCATGAAATTTCAAGTGAATGTGAGGTGCTTATAATATCCAGTGATGAGTATATAAAAATTTGAAATAGTTTAATGACTAAGTATACTACTAAGGATCAGACTACATGATCATTATAAATATAAGAACAAAATGTATTCACATTAGAAGTGGAGGGAAAAAATAAAGAGGTCAACATTGTAGTAACACCTACCATTTCAAAGGCAATAGGATAAGCTTGCCATATTATTTGCTCATGTCCCTTGAATCAACTATCCTAGGATTTCAATATTAAAGACCCTTTATGGACATTATCCATCAAGGGCTTATCCTCCTCGAAAAATAGGTAACCCCCATGAGAAGTGAGTAGATTCACTTAATGGAAAGTAGTAAATACGAAACCCCTAAAAAAGGACTTTTTATGGAAGAAAAACAAGTGACACCTCTTCTTCCACCCAACTAACCTCACGAGAGAGAGGAAAGAAAGAAAAGAGAAAAGATTATGATATTTCTCCCCCTTTGAAAATCACCAATAATAAGGCCAAAAAAAGCCTCCAATTCCAACAAGACATTGATAGTGCCAATTTCAAGCTTCATAAACTCAAGGAAGCTAAATTTTAGAGGAGGGGTATGGACACCATCAAAAACTTGGAGGGCATTAGATATAGGTTATCAGGGTGTTCATGAAAACCTATAGAGATTGTATAGACAAATGGTTAGGTAAATGGATCAATAAAACAATCTAAAATAAGAAATTGATGAATTAAAGGATAGTAATTGGGATCAGTAAATGACAAGTGGGGGTAGGAGTATCCCCAAAGGTAAAGAGGTTAACACTAGTACCCTAGGGTATCATAGCACTAAAATTGACAAAACCAAAGGTACGATATGATAGAATAAAAAATCATTAGGATGTCAAAATCCTCAAAAGAGAGGATTGGACAATAGTATGAAGAACCTAGTGGGAAGTAGCAAGGAGGAAAATCAATTAAATAAAATTTAGATGAGTTATATGTCTGGTTAGTTGGTTTTGTTTCTCTTTTTCTAATATTTTGCTAAAGGATTGTGTATTTTGGACCATGTGGGCCTTATTATTTTTTGTTTTGACTACTATATTGTACTTAACTATGGTTTTGAGGTCCATGTAAAACCTAAGTGTAAACTATCAAATAGGAAAAACCCACCTTTCAGAGTTCACTACGCATAGCTAAAGATCAATTTTGGACGCTAAATTTTGATGGATATAATTCAAAACTTGGGTGTGGTGTAGGATTTGGACTCATCAACCCATGAGGAAAGTCATATTTGGAAGCCTTTTGACTATAGTTTACATGCACAAATAATGTGTCTTAATATGAGGATCTAGTTTTTGGCCTCCAATTCACTCTTTGAAAGAAATTCAAGAACTTGAAGGTACTTGGGGATTTATAACTAGTGATCTATAAAATTAGAAGCCACTATTCTTTTAATGACAAGCATCTTTCCAAGTATCATAATAGAGTATGGAATTTTATTGAAGATTTCAATGCATTCAACATCCAAATATTTACACATAGAATAAATTACATGGAAAATGCATTAACAATAGTTTCATGCTCTCTAGAGCCAATTTATATATCTAAGTTGAGATTCTCAATGGAGTTAGTACTACTACTTTCATCCCTGAAAATATAATGAACTTCTAGGTATTCAATGATGATAAACTTATAATTGACTTCATTAACAAAACTGATATATTTGAGTCTTAGATTATTGATGAAGATGATAAAAGGAGTTTAATATATATGAATATGGAGTAATCAATTGAAAACCATTAACATATCAAATATTATAATTTCACAAGAGAGGTTATTCGACATGGATTACCAAGGTGAGAAAGATAAAATAGTCCCCACTAAAGGTTTTCCATATGAACATTACAATATGGGCAATGTGAATGAATTACAAGTATTTTTTTAGGCTTGACTTGTATGCAATATGAAAAATAAGGGATTGTGAAAGATTTAAAGGACTTTAGAGATATTGTTACATGGAGTTGTGAGGGTTTTAAAGTGTTCAATACATCTATTATTAAACACACTATCCCTCTTAAGCTAGGTGAAAAACCATTACATCTAAGATAAAGTCCATTAAATCCATTAATATAACCTTTGATATTTAAATAAGTGTATAAGATAATTTAGGGTAGATATTAATGATAAAATAGAAGATCATTTCCTAAACATGGTAGATATTAATGATAAAATAGAAGATCATTTCCTAAACATGGAAGATATTAATGATAAAATAGAATATCATTTCGTATACTTGGTGTAATTAGAATAAAAATGTGATGTAGCTCTATTGCACATTACTAAACATCAAGGAGTTGTCAAGCATTAGCTTTATAAATGATCTAAAGTGAAATAACTTCATATCTCTAATTTAGTCCTTCTTTGAGTTAAGGCTTATGAAAATAAATGTCAACATGTAAAATTGGATGCCCTTTGGCTAAGTCCCTTCAAAATTTATGAAATCATAGGTGAGAATGCATTCTACCTAAGGTGTCTAACTAGTGAGGATGTCTCATTGCCTATTAATTAGAAGTTCCTCAAGCATTAATTCTAGGCTTAAATTTGCTTAGCAAGGTCTTATAAATAACTTATTTTTTCTTTTCTATCATCATTTCTCACTTTGATTCCCTATTTGTCCATTCCTAATTTTGTTGTTAGTCTATGATGTCTTTCTTGATTTCCCCACTTCCATCATTGGGTCTACCCCAATTATTTTTACCTATAGTCTTATTGAACTAATTATATTATATAGTGTTTTGGATGCACTCTGCACATTATCTAGAATATCCTTTAAGGCTTCAATAACACTTAATTCCAGTACCTTCTTTTTTGATTTATCACACCTTATAACATCTACTTAATAAGTTCCCAAGTTACATTTATAAAGCTATAGGGATCATTTTTGGATTCATCTAAATATCTTAGGTGAGACTTCATTTTATTTTTTAGGGAGAATATATCCTCTTTATGTTCTGCTTCCATAGTTTCACCTTCAGCCAACATAGTTCTCATCTTGAACTTCCTCATTGTATAGGTATGTCTATCAAAATGGAAATTCACCTTAGGCAGCATAGTGATGATCAAATCTTGCTTCCCTATTTCCTCTTTTTATAACTTCTAGAACCATGGATGAAGGTTTACTATGGCTTGATATATATCCTAATCTATACATATAGAATTAGAAGGTGGGGAATTTCTTGGTGGAATCATGTTTATTAAAGGAATTTGATGGAAGGAGAAGGCATTGATGGTTTAGGAAACGAAAGATTAGCTTTCCTCCATGCAATGACTTTTATTTGTGGTGGTGTATCAATGATATATTTAGTCTTATCAGGTGTACTATATATAAATACTGCAGAAGAGTCTATTTAAGTGCCCTATGAAATTGACAGACCTATTTGGGTATATGGACTTGGTGATAATGAATATATATCAAAAATGGAGAAGCACACTATCTCTTCAAAATGTGCCTCTGTCTTAGTAGATTATCGATAAGTGGTGTTAAATAAAGAAAGTGTTACTGGATTTTTAGTCAATTTTTTTTTAAAAATATTATGTAATGGATGAATAAGTAACCTTAGTATAAATAGTAGTATAAATAGGATAAGTAACAACAAAATTATAATCAATTGAAAAATTCATTGGATCTAGGTTATTCCTTCTCAAATAATCTTCCATTGACTGATAAGGGGTATCATTAGTAGTTAGGTCCATTATATTATTGTCAATAGAAGCCTCAGTTTAATTTTCAATAACATTGTCACCTTGACTAATACTTTGTGTTAATGTTGGTGTAAAAATATTGGTCATAGTATCAATTGTTGTAACTAATTGAGTATTTACTAGCATGTCCCCTATTTTTTTCTATATTTGTTCATATCCCTCTACTTCTTCCTCTACTTATCGTACTTGTTCTCCCTCTATGTAAAATGTACCTAATGTAAAACTTGAGTATTGCATATATATTTCTTACTTTATTATAAATGTACTATCCTAAGGAGAAACTAGAGGTGTCATCCCTTTTCTCTTATAAGTCAAAATAGAGGAATTGGTAACATTAGTGGAAATTGTTGTAATGGTGGATGAAGTAGTGATAGATAGTGGGATCATAGAGTTAGTCTATGGTGACTTAGTATTACCAAGAACTACCGATTGTGGTACTATAATATGTAGTGATTGCAATGGGGTAGTGGCCATAATGGCTGAGGGATCCATAATTGTAGGAAATACTGGCATGGGTGTTAAAGTAGTGGGAAACGGTAGCAATTTAGTATGAAAAATAATGTAAAGCAATGGAAATGTGGAATAAATAAAAAATTTAAAAAAAGAGGAAGGGAGACTTAATTGTTACACTATTGTTAGTGGGGGCAAGGGTGAAAAATAAAGTGATCCTATTGGCCCACCATGAGCTATAGATATTACCATGCTAGTTATGAGTGGATAATCCATAGAACTTAGAGGTATTTTAAGACCTTTGAGGATGTTGGACCTAATTTATTGACCAATATCCATATATGTGCTTGTTTCTATTTTAGGATGAGGATTGTAAAACTATAGTGGAGCTATCTCATTATTTATCCTAGTAGAATCTTCTATAGTGGAGCTATCTCATTTTGGATCCTTCATACTACTATCACTGACATGAATATATTTTTCATCTTTATTAAAACATAAATGTCATCTTCAAAATTAAAAAATATGGGCTCATGCTTCAATCAATGATGCCCTTATTTAATTCTAACATTTTTCCCAATCCTCTTAATAGTACTCCTAATGTTCTTCCTTGGATCCCAGTATCTGAATAGTGTTTTTACTAGGCCATAATGCAATTTGACCTTGCCCACTCAATATAAATCTATCCATTTTATATATTTTAGGTGGCTAATACTTAAATGGATTTTGTGAATAACTCCCTACCTAGTCTTCTTCAAACCAATGTTTACACTATTATATAATTGGAAAGAAATATCTTGTTCATATAACTTATTTGGGACTTACCTTGATAGATATAATGGGGATACATTAGTTATTTCTATTATTATTATCATAGATCATGGTAGAATCAATAATCCCCCATATTTTTTATGTTTATATTAAATGATTATGATAACCTAAGGATATTCTTTCCATAAATAGACCTATAGACCATTAGGTAAAATACATATTCAATCACCTAGATTTGCTTCATGAATTTGTATATGTGTGAGACTGATATAATCACAAATCCTATTTTTTAGATAGTATTCAGAAGATTCTTAGGTCTCATCTTATCATATGGTCACTGTCACATTCATGGCATGCACTAGATACAAAATCATATGAAAGTTACCATCTGGTAAATTATCTTACTTGTACATTTATAATTTAAAATTGGCACTAATAATCTCCCCAAGTCTTACAATCTTATTAGAACTCAAAATAATTTCTAACATAGAAGCCCATATTTCATGGACATATGAAATTTAGGGAATCCATATAACCTATTTACTATCACCATATCCAATATTATCCATGTTCTATAATTGAATATAGTAATAGATAAAATATTACCCTTAATTTCAATTTTTTCTTGGTTTATAGCCCATTTTATCAGTTTATCCTAAAATACATTAGTTAACAACCGTGCATCTGCCATATGCTAGTTATAGGTCATCTTAGGAATTGGGAGTCTATAGTAATTCTTAAATGCATTCCTAAAAATGTAAGCCACAAGGGGTGTTTTATGTCTATGATGTACTATATTCCCTAAGATTTGACCATTAGCAAATAAATAATCTAGTAAGTCGATGAAAGACATTATCTCTATTTTTTTGTGGCATTGTACAAGCCTAATATTTTAATTGCCTATATGTCATCAATATATCTCCTTATGGATATAAATAATTGATCTTCTACCCTATACGTCTTAAATACATCAAACATTTCACAAACATTTGAATAATGGATAAATGGATATTCTAATATGATCGAATCAAACAATGTGTCCATAAACTAAGTTTTTCCAACACTGAAATATGAGGATGAAATTGAAACTCTATGAATATCTATGAGAGTATTAAAATCTTATTGAAAAACTAAGGCCTTTAGTCACTTGGAAGCTCAAAATTTCATTTCACAAAATAATATGAAATCAGTGTAGTTCAATTTTTAACTAAGATCCAAATATACTAAAAATATTTTTTTGACTCAAAACATGATTTCATAAAGTTTTAAATGAATGTGAATTAATGACAGAAAACTAATTTTGATTTAGTACCCTTGTATTTCTCCTTCATTTGAAATTTTATTTTACAATGTTAGCTTTGGAAAATTTTGATTGCCATGTGACATATTTACATTAATTTTATATCCTTAGGTGTCTTAAATATGGAACATGTCTTTTTTATATGATTTTGAGGCTTGATTTAATGTTTTTGAACTTAATTTATTTACAAAGAGATAAGTGGCATTATGTTGTTTACTCATTGGGTACAAGGCTCTGAATTTTATGCTTTGGTATTGTAGTTACGGGTGAGTAGGATTGAGTCATTTGGCAAGATATACTTGTTCGAGGGGTATTTGGATTTTGATTATGTATTAAACTCTTGCATGTTATATTTTATTGGGATGATGACATGTGGATGATTGTCATTCGTTCAGAGAATTTCAACCTCTATTTATGTACCTTGGTTTGTTAGACCTCAACTTCTAGAGATGGTGACATGTGGAACAATATTGCTTATTTGGGAAGGCTTTGAACATTGACTACTGTGTAGCTACCCATTGGCTAAAAATTAGTGAGATAAGGACATGTGGATAGTGTTCATGTGTCTGATGGACTTGATGACCATATGATGTATATCTGATGACATCAATGATGAATAAATGATATCATATCATGTGGATGACGTATGTTATTCTAGATGGTTTTCAAGTTTTGACTATGTACCTTTGTCCAACTAGATACAAGTATCCAATATTATGACATGGGGGGAAACATCACCTATTTGGAAGGTCATGAATCTTTGAAAATTATGTAATGACCTGTCAGTCATGATTGAGTTATATGAAGACACTTAGCATAATATTACTCACTTAGGTGATGAGATGAATTTGTATATTGTGTCTTATTATATAACTTGTGGATAAGTGATATTGAGATGCATGGATTGATTTCACTTATTCGAGTGAACATTATACTATAATCTATGAAAATCATGAGCAAGGATGTTGGATGAATATACATGTCAAGATATCATAATGTTGGGGATAGCCTGCACATTTAACATAAAGAAATAAACCTTGAACACAATATTAGATTAGTAGATTAGAAACATAAATTATAACCATAGCCAGTTCTACCTGAATATTGACATTAAAAGTTATAAATGATTTATAAAAATATTTTTATTAAAAACCTATTTTTATCTTTTGAATGGTTATATTTTAAAATTTTAAAATCTGAGGCCTAAGACATAAACACAAAGCATATTATAGCCTAAATTAAACATTATACAAAATATGTAAATAGACCTTGGAAACATTAACCTTATGAAATAGAGTCTTGCTCATGAAATTTGTAAAAAACTAAATAAGTATTGAGAAAACAAAGTCACTTGTATGCAAGCTAGATATGAACATGCAATAATAGAAGACATGAACATGAAACTTTGAATATAAAGTGGGTCCCCATATGAAAATATTGAAACAGGGTGTGTTGGTCATAACATAATGGAATATTAATCCTATAGAATCCTCACCAATTACTATTTCTTATGTCGAAACTATAATTGATACATATGAGTTTATAAACTTAGATCAACATGATCAACAAGTGTTATTTCTAGAGAAATCATTTGGTATTTTTAATTTGATGGAACTTGTTTGCAGCATGGTAATGGTGTTACAATTATTTTGATTTATCCTATTGGTAGATGTTTTTGCTATGATTATAAACTATCATTTCAAAATACTAACAAATTGAATTTGATGCGTTGTGTTTATGTCTTTAAAAAGTCTTAGCTTTGTTTTAAATATCAAACATATAGAGGTTTTTATATATTTTGAATTTATTGCTAGACAAGTTATAAAAATATATATAAATCAAACTCATGTCCATAGATATACTCATAAAATTTGGTCACTTATTGAGATCTTTGGAGAATTTAATAGCACACATCTCTTTAGATACTTTAATTCTCATGTTCATAAGCTTGTTATTTTTGCTTCTAATCTCTCCTTAGGAGATAGTGAGTCAAATGTATATTATTGTTATTTTAAAAATTTTAATACCTAAAGTACCCAATTTTAATGACAATTGGCCTATTTTTTATTGTGATGAACATATTAATTCATTTTTGAAAGGTAATTATTTTGATCATGATAATTATGTGCTAAATTATGGTGTTTGCTTGCAATGAAGCACTAACAAATTGTTTGCTAGTTTAGTCAATTTGGAATCTAAATTCACACCATATGATCAACACAAAATTTCATAGAATTGAAAAACATCTAGTAATATCATACATCAGAATATTACTATTAATCTTGATATTGAAGAGAATCCTAAATTTGTTTATATAGTAATAGAAAGTATTGTTGAGGAAAAAATTCAATTTATTAAGTTGTTTAAGGAATTTATAGATATTTTTTCCTAGTTATGCATATATCTAAAAGGTTATAATATGAAATAATAAAACATGACATATTAAGCCTAGTATAAAACTTGTTAGATAGAAATTTAGAATAATAAGATAATTGTTGGAAGACACCAATAATAATGAGCTTGATAAGATGTTAGACAATGGTGTCATTTTTATTGTACAATACTTAAATTAGGTAGTTATATTACTACTTATTATGAATAATAATGGTGATATCCATTTATGTGTAGACTTTAGATACTTAAATAGATAAACTGTTAAAGATAACTTTCCATCACCTAGTATAGATCAGATTTTACAGTAGGTTGTAGGGTCTGAAATGATGTTATATTTTGATGGATTCACTAGTTATAATTAGTTTTTTGTAAATATGGAGGATATACATAAAACTACTATTACTACATGAATAAGAACGTTTGCTTTTAACATGATGCCTTTTTGTTTTATTAAATTAAGTATTACTTTTTAGATATATATACACATAACCTTCTCTAATTTGATTGGTATCATTATTCAATTCTACTTTGATGATATTATAGTACAATCTAAAAATAGGAAAAAAGATATTGATCATCTAAATGAAATTTTTACTAGATACATAAAGTATGGTATTTCTCTTAATGTTAATTAATTATTTTTTGGATTCATTGAAGGAAAGTTATTAGGCTATAGTATTTCTAAAAAATTGCATTTTCATTGACCTTAAACACATAAAAACTATCAAATATTTACCATCTCCTAAATATTTTAGAGTCACGAAGGCAGATGTGGTGGACATTATGTGGAAAAAACTATTACATATAAAATATTATGTGTTGGATATTATTGACTTACATTATTTCAATATTCATAGAAATTATTTAAATCATGTATGCCATGTCAATGATTTACTAGTAGGGATAAACTACTAGCTACACCTTGAATCTTATTATTCCTGAAAAACCTTTCACCAAATGGAGTATTAATTTTATTTTAGACATTCACCCTCCTTATTCAGCTATCCATAGGTATATTTTAACTAGTACATATTATTTTACTAAATGTCTTGAATCCATAGCTTTGAACAGTTTTGCGAAACCTAAAATAATTGCATTTTTTGAGAATAAACTTTTCTCAAGATTTAGTGTTCCTTACAAAATAATATATGATAATGGTCCTCAATTATAATGATTAATTAAAGTTTTTAGAGGGTTACTATATTATTTCAAGTCATTACTTAAAGTATTGTCCTCAAGTAAATGGATAAACTGAATCTACTAATTAAAATTTGATCTCAATCATGAAAAAGCTAGTTTGTGAAAATAATAGTGTTTGGCACATCAAAATATTTAAAGTAATATTCATTGATTTCAACATGTTAAATTTTTTACTAAGATATTACAAATTTATTTTTAGTTTGTGGCTTCAAAAATACTTTACCTATAGAGCTTCAAATTACTTCTATTAGAATTGTTCTACAATATTTGATAAAAGATATTAGTATTGTAGAACAAAGACATAATCATCTTTTGGCCCTTGATGAAACTAAATCAACTAATTTTAAAATAATAAAAAGGCCAAGGAGAATAAATTTTTTGACAAGAAAATTTCAAAAAATACTTTCAAAGTTATTGATTTATTGTTATATTTGGATAAAGTTCATGAAAAACCTGACAAACATCATAAATTTGATTCAGTTTAGCTTGATTCGTATAAAATAGTTGGTAATTTCAATATAATGCACTTAATTTATATTATTTTTATTTAAATTTGTTGATTTATTTGGTTAATGGTCATCATATGAATATTTTATTCAATTGGCCTCCTTTCCTTTTCATTTTTTCTTTTCTTGTTTTGCTCTTTTTTTTCTTGTTTTGTTTTGGTGTGATTTAATTTTTTTACTAAGATTTGTGGGATTTTTATCATTATGATGGAAAGACAAATTTTATTCTATATCATTTTATATATTGTAAAATAATCAATATTCAATTATGTTTGATTAATCTTTTATAAATAGTAAGTACCAAATATTCTGTTATTGTGAACATTACATTTTTTAGGAATTGGTATTATCAGTTAATGCATTAATTTTATTGTTTATATTTTTTTTTTAATTTTTCATGCCACACTAGATTAAAAAAATCATCCCTTTATTTCAAAATTTTGAAGAGGTTTGTGCATATTTACTTAAGAAATAATTTTCTTGGATCATACTTCTAAATTTTTGAAATTTGTAATTCTAATTTTCAACTCAATTTCACAAGTGAAATTGCTTAGCAACGTCATTATTGTTATATAAAATTTAAATACCCTTGTTTTAAAACTTAAATTCATTCTTAATATCACATGTGATGACACTTGTCATATGTTTTTCTTTTAGGGACCAGCTTGTTTATGTTTCTTTAATGATTGTTTCATGTGTATGATTTTTGTATAATATAATTTGATGTTTATGGATTTGAATAATCATAACATTTAGATTGATTATGCATGGCATAAGTTGATATTAAAATGTCCTAAAAAAAAATATTTCCTACATTCAGTAGTATAATTGTTGTCTTTTTAAAAAATTCCTCGAGACATTGAATAGACAATTATATTGGTGATTATGATCTTTGAGTTGTTATCTTTTTCACAACCAGATTTTGCATGATTAGTCTTATATGATTCAATAAATTTTTGCATTATGATTTGGGCATACTTTTATTCAATTTGAATTCGATATCATGCACAAGATCATAAGTGACTATTCACGATTGCAATTTTTTATTTACACGAATATTATTCAGGGAGCTTGGGTTATGTGATTTCAGTCTACAGTGATAGCATCAATAACATGTGATGACACTAGATATATCATCGACACTTGGTAAATGGTTTGTTACCTAGAACATTGATTAAAAGTTTTACATATGCTAACATTGACATTTTACAATGGAATTAAAATGTTTATATGGTGTATGATGTTGATAAAATACTTAGGCCTTTTTAGTACAAGGTGATAATTGGTTTTTTGGCATACATTGACATACACAAAAAAAAAATTATAGTCATTGAAATAAAAATTAGGTTCTATTTAATAATATGAGGTTGTCACTTCGTCTTTTTGATATTTAATTGTTGTTTAATTACCTAAGGAATGGGTCTTGTTAGCTTTTAAGTGATTTAAATTACTGGGTGAACACATTTGCAAAGAATTTATTTTGGAAGTCTATGGATAGGGGATATATAAGATATTTTGTGGCTACATATTATCTTGTGCATTTAATATATCCTCACTTGTTTTTATTGATAGTGTCAGTGATTAACTGAGTGGGAAAAATAGTGGTGATTCATATTTGGTGATGATCTTGGCATTGCATTTGATGGTGATTTCGGTTTATTATGCTTTCCAATAAATTTTTGGACACATACATCATCCACATCCATTTTCACCTAAAAGTTTTTATACTTTAAAACCTACCATTTTCATTTCTTGGGCCTCATTTGGCCAAGATAATTTTGTAAGTGTTAAATTTATGGTTAAGTTTTTAAGTTGAATTAGATTTTCTTTCATCTCAGTCTCCTCATTGGTTCAATTTTATATTAGTAGGTACAATTTTAGTTTAGATTGGTTTTTTTTTAAACATACATTATTTAAGTGAATATGTGGTGAAATTTGTTTTCTTGTGATAAATTCGCTCCACACCTTGAAATGGTTCTTGTGGATGAAATATTTTTGATTTATTTTATCAATCTAGTTAGGAGGATATACCATGCAGTTTTGGTTATTTGCAATCAAGTTCTTGTGAACTATCAAGGGTGTTTTAGTTGCAGATAAATCAGTTATAGTTTGCATACATATAACATTATCCATAAGTATAGTCCTTCCATGCATGTTGGTTTATTTTGCATGTACTAGGTTTCATTTGAATGGTACATTTTGTGTTATTTCACATGAATATTGTAGTCATGTGAGTTATTTGTAGTTAAAATAAGCTATGTATGTTCTTCTAGTTTAAAGATAACTTTTTATTTATGTTATTATCACATGAAGTGGAGGTTTCTTGTAGTAAAAAACAAATGTTTCTAGGTTTTCATCCTTGCATTCAGATTTTTATACCATGTATTGTTTTTGCAGACAAATATATGGTTTTATGAGTTTGACCATCCATGCTTATATTGTATTGTTATCATAAGCATTATATTTGAGTGGTGTTGCAAATTTTGATATTGAGTGGTCCTTTTAATATTTCTGGTAGTTTTATATATATATATATATATATATATATATATATATATATATATATATATATATATATATATATAGTCACACGCATGCGCGCAAGCACGCGCACGCACGCACACACACACACACACACACACACACACACACACACACACACACACACACACACACACACACACACACACACACACACACACACACACACACACACACACACACACACACACACATGTATACATACATCTCTGTGTGTCTGCGTGCGTGCCAATATATATTGAGTGGTCTTTTTAATCTTTCTAATAGTAATATTGTCATGACCTACCTACATATCAAATTATTTTTTATAAATATATATTTATGATAATTAATTTTACACATACACATGTATAGTAGTATTATATATATATAATACTATTATACATGTGTATGTGTAAAATTAATTATCATAAATATATATTTATAAAAATTAATTTGATATGTAGGTAGGTCATGATGTACCTCACCATGGATTCTAACTTTAGCTTGGTTCATTCTCATCACGTCATGTTGCTTAACCATTTCAAGGAAATTTACAAAAATAGTTTCCCTATTTTTCTATTGCACTCCCTCAAGGATTCTATTGTGTCCTTCTAGCGTAACAACAAGGTATTTTTAGTCCAAAAATATTTTATCCTCCTATATTTTAATAATGCCTCTCTAGAGAGGAATAATGTGGTCA
>JARHVA010007369.1:232500-340000 GCA_037957365.1 Torreya grandis
TGCAAATAAAATCATAATTAATATGAAATTAAAGCTATCTATAAGCCAATATGTTCCAGAATCACTAGATGTAAAACTAGTTATGTTGTAAGTATGATTGTTGATCAAAACCTATACTAAATAAATTCAAAACCAAAAACATATGCTTTCTGGTATTCCTTTGTGAATACCTACAATAAAATTTCATAGATAACAATATGAAACATGAATTTCTAAAAGGAATTATTGTATCACACTTGTGCACAATCTTTAACTAATAATAAACATTCAAACAAGCCTACTACAAGATAAGTTTCATGAAAATTTATGTCTAAATTAAGGATGCAATATAAAATAAATTAAGACAACTAAAAATATACTACAGAAAATAAGTTTAACTCATGTTCAAGATAAGTTCAACATGCAATAAACCTTGCTTAACAAGAGACCAAATCATGCGACCTACCTACCTATGGCATGAATTTTTTTGTATAATATATGAATTAACTTAAATACATTTTAATTTTACTTAAATAATAGTATAAATTCTCCCCAACTCTTGGGAACTCATTTGAGTACTCATACAACGAACTGGAGTTAACTCGCAGTTCTAGCTATTTTTATGAAATTCCCATAAAGTGTCCAAAATTGACCAAATAATAATTTAGGAGATAAATTAATTAATAACATTCCTAAAACCTAAAAAATAAAATAAAATACATCTAATATCAATAATTATGTTTCCAAATCAGAATCATACTCAACATTCCCCCCTTTGATTCAAAGAGGAGAAATGTTTATAATCTCCTTAAGTCTTCCATGATTTTGGTCATGCAATCCCTTAGTGAGAATAAAAATAATTCATATTCAATTCTCGAATACTCAATTACAAATTTTTTATCATTGACCATGCTTATGAAAAAATGATTTTTTATTTCAATGTGTTCAGTTCTAGCATGTAAAACTAAATTCTTGGATAACTGTATTTATCCCTTGTTATCACAAAAAATATGTGTTGGCTCAAGTTGAGCCTCTCTAAAATCACCCAATAGTATTTTCAGACATAATCATTTTATGCAATCTAATGAAAGGACTTTAAATTCAACTTTTGTAGAGGATAATGAAATTGTATCATGTTTATTGGAATACCTATAAATCAACCCACTTCTTGGTATAAATTAATAACCTAAAGTTGACTTCATGTCATCAAGATATCATCCCAAATATGAATACAAGTATCCAATTAGATATAATTTTAAAAATTGTTTAAAATGAATACCATGATTATAACTACCTCTTACATATATAAAAATTCTCTTCACTTCTTGTAATTACTTGAGTGATGATTTGACCATAAATATAGAAAATACTAAAACCCCATATCTAATATCATGTCTTGTCATATTGAGATACATCGAACCTCCCACCAATATTATAATTTTTTTCATCAAATTAAGGACTTCATTCCTCCCTTATAATATTTTTTCCACTTGTAATTGTATTTGGTCTTCAAATCTTAAAGATTTTACTTATTTAGTGTGTCTTGGGCATACTTTTCTTGAAAAATGAATACTTCAACATTATTTTGATTGACTTCCATGAAAATAAAGTACTTGATAATTCCAATATCAATCATCTCAAATTATGATTTCATAGCTTCCTTAAAGATATTGAGTATTTCCATAGAGTTACTTGTAAAGATCAAGTCATCTACATAGAGATAAATATGTAAAACATTAGAACTAGATGCTTGTATGTAAATAGTTGGTTCATTTTGACTTACTAACAAGTCTTGATCCAATCATCAAATATCATTTCTTGATTACCAATATATGAGAGCTTATTTCAGCCCATAAAGAGCCTTCCTCATCTTATATATGTAAAATTATTTACCTTTTACCTAAAGACCTTGTGGTTTCCTTACGTTTACCTATTCTTCAATCACTCCATTTAGGAAAATGTAATTATGACATTCATTTGGTGGATTTTACATACTTTATGAGTATCATGGTGTATGGCAGGAACTCTAAATCAAGTGAATGTAATAGTTCACAAACAAGAGTCAAGAAATTGCATAAGCAATGTTGAAATCAAAATGAAACCACATGTGAAAAGAATTGTAAGAGCATATAGCTGAATATCCAACACAACATATAGAATTGCTTACCAAGAGATGTACAAATAAGAGATAACGATAGTAAATCCTCCATAAAGGGGCTAGAATAGGCATGTAACTCATATGACATAATAATCAAATAGTAAATCCTATGATTTAAGTGCACCTAAGTAAGATAAATTAATTGTAGGAATAAACATGAATGTAGGAATAAACCTAATAAAATGAAAATAAATACCCTACACTAACATCTCCTATAATCACATCTTAGGTGGGTAGGATAAATGGGTCCTAAAAATGAGGCATGATGAAGAACCCATGTAAAAAATAACTCTCATAAAGTGGATAAAAGGAGAAAATATGTAGGAAAAAAATCCCCTCTAGAAGAAAGAAAATAAGTGAGGGTTAAGAATCCCCACTGAAGATAATGTTGAAGTAGTTTGATCTCCAATTACGGTTCATAAGATGACTAATGTCGATAAAAAAATCCTTTACCCAAAGACTATAGGATCTCTATCTACATCAAGTAATGTTTTTTCCATTTTCCAAAGGAAGAACATGCTATGTGTACTAACATTTTACTCATTCCAAAAAGGAGGATGAAGGCAACAGTACAAAAATATCTAAAAGAGGTCCAAAAATAAGGCATGGCATATGTATGGCAAAAAAATGTAAAATAAAAAAGGCTAATGCCATTGATTTAGACCTATCAGAATAAGGAAATGGAACATTAATAAAAATAATTTCCATATGAATATGGAATCACAAATTAGTAACCATAAAAACTAAAGAATGTGGACCCATAAGTAGAGATGATTTTTTGATGATCTCAAAAAGTGTACTCTCACTAGAAATAGTAAAATCCTCAGAAGTACAATATTGTGAAGGATTTAAAAGAGAAACATATTGAATAGGGATGAAATAGAATCTATAATAAGATAGTTTAGGTCAGTTAGAATCTCATCCTATAGTGTTGGTTCGACAGAAGGAAGAGCATAATCCACCTTGAATGTGTCATCAAAAGAAATAGCAATAGAAGGAGAGAGTATAATAATATCTAAAGAGATAATAATAAGAGGTGGAGGAGTGATATAAATCTTAGTATGATGTCTAAAAAGAGATTGAATAATGATCTAAACACTGTAGGGACACTATGTATGCTCCACATGGTAATAGAGATTCATGGAAACATGTAATAGTAAGGTACCAGGAACCTTGTCACAAATGTTAGCCCACTCATTATACTAACCTAAGTTAGAAGGGACAAGAATTTATCCGAATAGGAATGAAGTATGATTATTTTTTGTGAGTAAGATTTCCATATAAGCACAAAAATAAACGTAATTTATCTTTCTAATAATAACCACTAATGTAAAATGAATACTCATCATCTGGTATCTATCAAGTGGATTTGACATGGCTAAGAGAAGACACAAAGTAAGTGTAATGAGAAAAACACTACACAAGTGAAAATTTACACTCAGTGAATGGATTCCAAGATCTACTAAAAATGCATCCAAGAATGTGAGATAAATCTATTAAAATGACACCAAAATGGCATACAAGTTACAAAAATTGAGTGCATGCATAATAAATAAAGTTGGGGCCACAACAACCCCTCCAAGACAATCACACTCAAATGAATGGAAGTCAGGCTCAGCTTAAAACTCATCCATGAATGCGAGAGTAATATGCGCTAGTGATGTGGGGTACCAGTACATACTCTAGGTATGGACATCGAGTATAGCTGACAATGTGTCTAAACATGTAGGATAAAATAGTGCACAAGATCCAATTCACATCTCAACAAATGGACATCAACCTCTATTGAAAATGTATCCATAATAATGAGTAATTAGTTTAGTTGGTACCAAATTAGTACATGTGAAAAAGAAACCATGTGAAATAGGAGGATATCAGGCTCTATCAATAATGAATCCATAAGAAAAGTCATACAAGTGTAGAAAAAGTGAGAAATCAAGGAGAGAAGGAGAATAAAGTTTGATTTGATTGTGAGAGGGTTTTTACACTTACCAAACTAGGACTCACCCTCCATCTTTGTCAGACAAAAAATGAGAGGAGTGAGGTGACCAAGCAATATACATTACAAAATCTCCTTTACAATATATTATTTTTATATAAAAAATCACTTTAATTTTTTTATATAAAACATAAATAAAAAAAACACCAAACCCACTTAGCCAACAATATATATTTCTAATATAAAAAACAATCAAAAAATTCCCACTATGTAATATATTATTTTTATACAAAAAATTAATAAAATAATAAGATATTATTTTTATATAAAAATATTTAAAAAATACCCTCTTTTAAAAAAGAATAAATAGCCAATGTGGATATCAAAGCCTAAAAATAATCATATGAGTAAATAAGAATTTTAAAGTTTTTTAAAATAACTTAACTTTTAAACTTTATGAAATCGTGTTATATTTTGACCAAATGGTGGGTAGTTTGGAAATATTATGGGTTTGAGGTTGATGGGTGATTTTAAAGAAAACCATGATCAAAATAGTGGTTTGAGGAGGTAGGAGACTATTTGGATGGCTTGTAGTTGTCATATATGCCAAGAGATGCCATTGATTTTGGTATGGATGGTGAAGGATGCAGCCAACAAAACATGTTGAGGAGGTATAGCATTCATGTGGTGTAGAAGATAGGTGGACAAAACACAAGATTGTAGATTTATATGGCATTCAACTCTTATGAATCCTATAACTAGGCCAAATTAAATTAATTGGTATTTATATTTATGATCTAGCAATTTATCATATGTCATTATACACTAGATTCCTCCATTAATGTTTCTCAAAGCACTTGGCCTAATGGATTTGGCTTCCACAATTGTTGAAAATAACAATGATGGGGCCATGAAAAATTATTGAGGGATAAGATCTAGATGTAAATATTGAATGCATGAAGTCCCAAATGATGAATGGATGTTTTATAGAGGGGAATGGTGAGTATTCAAAATAAAAACTAGGGCAGTGAATGGATAGATACAACTATCATTTAGTGATTTATACCACCTTAGAAAAACCAAGAGTATGTATAAAGAGCCCTAATTAAATGTCCATGTTTTGAGCACTACCCACATTGAACTGAGAATAGGTTGGGGATAGTTTCAAATAAATGTTGATCCAAGGCTTAAACCATTCAATGAATAAGCATATCAAAACTCATATGCCATAAGAATACAAAACCAAATGGAGAGCCACACCATAGGATTGATAATCTAAGATGAAAAATAATATAATACAACTCAAAATTTTAAAATAGATAATAGAAAATAACAAACTAAATAATCATGAAAACTAAATTAACACTTTGATACCATAGTAGGGTAAATGACAGGATCTTTAGATCAAGTGAATACACCGATTCATAAACAAGAGTCAAGAAATTGCATAAGCATTGTTAAAAGTAAAAGGAAACTACAAATGAGAAGAATTACAAGAGAATATAGGTGAATATCCAACATTCCATATAAAATATCTCACTAAGAGATTTAAAAATTGGAGATAAAGGTAGTAAATCCTCTCCAAAAGGCCTAGAATAGGAATGTAACTTCGATAATAGAATAATCAAAGAGTAACTCCTATGACATAAGTACACCTAAAAAAACTAACTCAAGTGTAGGAATAAACCTAATAAAATAAATATAAATAACTTGCATTAAAAATGATCATATACAATAACCATTAGTCTTATAGTATCTTGGCATTCCACATGTGCATATCAACCCCATATGTTTGTGCAAATCCTTTTACAACTGGTGCATATTTTATCTAGTCAATTGTGCCATCACTTTTAAACTTGGTATTATATACTCACTTTGTATCAATGAAATATTTATTCAAAGGATTATATTAACCAAAATACATATATCATTCCTCTTAATATAATCCATCTCTAATTTCAAACATCAACCCATTATTTCTTTTGACTAGCTTTTGCATAAACTATAGGTTCACTAGTCATAAATAATAATGCAAACATATTATTTTCATCATGAAAATCATAAAATAAGTAATATTAATTATTTTTTTTAATATTTTTTATCATCCTATAATAATTATGAATCAACATCTGAATGGCTAGATGAGGATTCAAAGAAAGCTTGTTGTTGCTTAGTGTTGATGTAGACGAATGACTAGTCTCTTGTAAAGAGCTAGTATTATTTCTTGTTGAACTAGAAACCTATGTAGATATTTGTAATCCATAAAAATAAAATTAGATGGGATTAAACACTTCAATTATTAATTTTATATCTACATGATTACAAAAATCATACACCTAATTTTGAAAAAAAAAATCTTTATAAATAAATATGTATTTACTAGTAGGATTGTAAAACTTGTATGTCTAGTTTCATCACTATAACCTGTGAAATTATGAACAATATTCTTAGAATTATTTATTTCACCATTACATCAATTTTTTTTGACATTAATTTTTTCATTTCTTTCAACATGGATGGACTTTCCATCTCCTGATTTCTCTTGGCTTTTAAAAGAATCATCTAACTTGTTGATATAACCTTTTTAACTTTTTCCCCTAATCTGAGCAACTTGAATCAAGATAAAATAATTTATATACTTATTATATCCCAAAAAACATGTGAAAATAATATAATCCATATTGAACATCACTTTTATCTACTTCAAAATATTTCTTTTCACTTTCTTCATTAGTGTGATTCTTATCTACTAGTATCCTATAGCCTTAAATCACATATCCTATTTCTTTTTAGAAATGCCAAGTAATGTTTTTTGTTACTCTTAATTATTAATTTAGATTCAAATTTACCCTTTTAATTTGAGTTTTTATAAATTCCTTGATTATAATTTTTATTTTAATCTTTGGTCTTTGATTTTTTTTCCTTGGTTTCAAGTGATAGTTCTTGATGATGTTCCAGATCTCTTACATATAGTCTCATCTTATCCATATGGGAAGATAGATAACCCAATAACTCATCAACACTCATAATTTTTATTTCCTTGCACTCTTTAATAGTTATCACGATATTCAACCATATTTGGATTAAATATATAAAAACCTTTCTTACTATAACACTATTTTGGATAGTTTCTCCATAAACTCTCACTCTATACACTAAATCATTTACCTTTATGAAATAATCTCATACTATTTTAGAATCTAAAATTATTAAATTATCAAATTTAAATTTAAGGGATTGGAGTTTTATTTTTATTACCTTAATAGATCCTTGATATGAAGTCTCTAAAGTATTACATGCCTTATGAACATTCTTGCATCTTGAAATTATTGGATAAATGCTTGGGTCTATGACACTTTCAAGATAGAATAAAGCATGTGCATCTCTCTTTTCTTTAAGTATTTTTATTCTTTTATGATCATGTGTCAAGATATTATTAGCTTAAGGTGGTGTGTTCCCATAGAGAACATTATACCAAACTCATTTCCACACAATATCTATTTTTAACTAATCTCTTTAATACTCAAAGTTGCATATTTTAAAACAAAAATATTCATGGAAGAAAAATCCATTGAATCCATTATTTCTTCTTATAATGGCCTGTAAAACTTTTTGAATCTTGTGTGAATAGGGATCTGACACCAAATGAATGTTTTGAATGTATAGAGGGAGTGAAAATAAACTCTTAATTAATCTAAAATTGAAGATATGTATCAACTAATTTATCCTAGAATCACTAGTTGTTAAACTAGTTGTATTTTAAGTGTGATTGTTGACAAAAACCTATATTGAATAACTTAAAAACCAAAAAAAATATTATCTCTAGTATTCTTTTATGAATACCTATAGAAAATAATCATATAAAAAAATATGAAACCTGAATTTCCAAAAGGAATTATTTTATCACACTTGTGTAATTTTTTTAATTAATATTAAAGACTAAAACAAGAATATTAAAATACAAATTGCATGACAAGTTATGTCTAAATTAACCATAAAGTAAAAAAGGATATGTATATACATTTTTTGATATCTGAGGTATCCTGCTCAACTCAGTTGGCATTTACACTAGTGAGGACCCAATGACTTTGTGAAGACAATGGCACATGTATGTAGGGAGAATCATATAGACTAATCCTCAGGCATCATGCCTATTCTTAAGCCTCAACACTAGTAATTTACTCTATCCTAATTCAAACTATGGAATGGCTGATGGAAACCACCTAACCCACTCAGCTGTTCTAACCTATGGGGTTGTAAAAATATATATTTAATTAACTAATTAATATATAATTAGACTTATAAAAAATAAGATCTAAGACAACTGAAAGTAGACTAAAGAGAATAAGGTTGACTCATATTCAGGACAAGGCTAACATGTAAAAATCCTTACTCAACAAGTCACCAAATCATGCAATCTACCCAACTATGGCATCCTAAATTCCCTATAAAATATAAATTGACTTAAATACACTTAAATAACATTAACATCCCCACCTATTTGAAACTCAATTGAGTACTTAAATAGTGAATTGGAGTTAACTCATAGTTCCATCTATTTTTTAATGAATTTCTAGAAAGTATACAAATTTGAACAAGCAAAATAATTTAGGATATAAATGAATAAAATAATCTACTTAAACACCTAAAAATAAAATATAAATAAATTGAATATCAATAATCAAGTTCCCAAATTGGCATCATACTCAACATATATATTATTTTAGTTTTCTACATGAATTCAATTTTTGACTCTCATAATCAAAATTAATTTATTGATAAATAAAAATTAAGTACAATTAAATTTTTTATATTTCTGATTCAATGGGTTGATAATTTTTGGATGGGAGTCCTTGATAGTGCCAAACTAAAAAATTGTTTTAGGTAATTCCATTTCCATTTATCTCAAATATGAAATTCTCAACGTGTTCAAAGTCCACATGACATTATCATAAGTCTATGGAATTTTTTATTCCCTAATAGAAGGAGGGTGCAAATAGTCATACACATAAAATCATCAGGGATGCTCAAAATCTTGTTATCTATTATCTATATTCTCTAAAATTTATCTATCTTAGCTCATGGAAAAAAAATTGTGAGATTTCTTTTATATCTTAACAAGTTACCTTCTTCCTGATGGGATATTCACAAGCAAATATCCCTTATAAATTTGTGCACTTTTAAATATCTCACATCCCCATTTATGTCATGTGAAACCACATCTCAATCAAGGAAAAATATATCAATGATTTCAATGTTTCTTTCACATGTGGTTATTTGTGTTAGGAAGAATTTTTTTGTTTAGTCATAAATGAAGTGAGGGATTTTTTTAACACTAATAAGTGTTTAGATGAAAAATAGGTTGAGATTAATCATATAAATTCCTCAATAGTGAACATAATATCTATTTAATGGTTATCAATGGTCATAGAAGTTAATTAAATAATTTGTAGTAGTAGTTAAAAATTTAGCTATTAATGGTGTAAAGTAACTAATCATATAATGATACATTAGATTGATAATACAATAATCTAATTTTACTTGATTTACATATTAATTTTCACTAAAAGTTAAGATTGACACATAGGACTCTCTCAATGTTTAAGGTAAAGAAGATAAAGGAGTGAAATTATACATAAAAAAATAATATAAAAGAGATTATTAAATCTAAAAATAATTTTTAGAAAACCTTCATCTAATATATGTTTTTTTCTTGAATTGAATTAATATTTAAATTAACCCAAATTTAGATAAATATAATGGAATAATGAGGGTGTTTTAAATGCACTTTTAAGCAATAAACTAAAGAAACATGAGATAAAATAATTATAAGCAATGTTAAACTATGCATTAAAGAATGAAATTATATTGTTATTCTATCTGACTAACTATGTTGACAAAAATAATGTAAAATCATGAAACATAATTAAACCCTGAATCTTCCTAGAAGATATATTTGAGCTCATATAAGGACATGAATGATAGATATGGATAGGATCATTAGTTGTTATTTTCTATATTTGTCATTTTTTTTATTTTTGTAGTAAATGAGAATTTAGGGAATAATCACATGTGATAATGGAAAATAAACCTATGTGTGTTGATTTTGTCTTTAGAGATGCAAAGAAGATTTGTAGATATCTTCTTAAGGTAGGAAACCCTAGTGTAGTTATTGAATGACTTTAAAGCATAAACATTGTGAATATAATTAGGTTGAACTAACTTAAAACACCTCCATAAAGACTGAATGTTTCCTACATATTCATTACTTAAAGGAGGGAAATCAATCCCAATATAGTTCTCCCTCCTATATGTTTAATTAAATTGTGCTCTTTTGACTATGTGAATGTATATAGAATAAATTAAATACTTTATCATGCAGGTTTAAGGATTCATAAATTTATTTTGAAACTTAGTTGAAGACAGAGGTTCTTAGAACTTGAATTGGGAAGAATATGGTAACTTTTGATTAATGTTCGTATGTGTGAATAAGCCTAGGAATTGAAATTGCCTAGTTGTGTAGTAAGTGAATTGAACATGCCTTTATATAAACTCCAGTGGGATGAACATATGTTGGGAAGCCTAAAAACACAGAGGATGACTAGGGAGGGTTTAATTTTTAAATAGGACCATTTGAGGGCATCAAACAAGAATGTTGGATAGAGATGGGATCAACTATAATTTTTCATGACTATTATTCCTTCCCTTAAGTAAACATGTTTGAATTTTGTTTTAACTGATGCATACACATCATAGTGGTTTTTTTAACAATGATAACATTTCTATATGCAATAGATGATCGTTTTAAGATAAAATATGTCTTGTCTTAGGCTTAGGATAAGGTGAGGTATCAAAATAGGTACAAACTAAGTAGATAAGTTAATGAAGGATAACAATGGGTGAAATAGGCATAATCAAGTATTCTTGACTAGATTTAGGTTACTAAATTAAAGGAAAGTTATACGTTAGTGTGTAAGACACAGTTTGTATTTGAGTTTATTAATTAAATCATGTAAGTTTCCTTATGATTTGGAAAACCTTTCAAATCAAATGAATTAGTTATTTTATTCCTTTAAAAATTGAAAATTGAAAATTTAAAAGTTTTCATGAAATTTGTTAATTATTAGTTTGAAATGAATTTTGGTAAATTAAAATTTTCTTGTATTTTGATTATTTAAAAATTTAAATGAGAGTATGGAATGAATACACCTATATGTCTAAAATTAATGCTATTCCTCGTGACTTTTCTTGGTGATGATGCTTCATTGAATAATTGGATATATATTTCCTCCCATGAAGCACCTGAAGAAGATGTTCCTTAACCAAACCATTGGATAATATTGGGGTGATCAAACCCCAGCTTGAATTTGTAATTTTAGAAGGAAATTAACTCAATTGAGGGATGTTGAAACCTAAATTTACCCTTGGTTGTATTTTTAACCCCAAGAAGTGAATTGGGTTGAAATCCAAATGGATTTGTATGCATAATTCTAAAGTGTACAATGAACTCCAAGTCATGCACTATGCACCTAAACTAATTCAACCACTACATTTGGTTTGTATATTCAATTTTTTTTTAAAAAAATTGAAATGAAATATCACAAGATAATGGATTATACCCATGCTCCTACCATGTCGGTAGCTAGAAAAATAGAATAAATAATGTGGCATAAAACTCTATGATGTCCCCCCTTGTACTTGTAAAATTTTAAATTGTATGTAAATATTCATTATAAATTTTATTTTAAAATTTTAAAATATATTAATTTTCTCCTTGAAAATAAAATAAGAGTGCATATAAATTGCATATACTCCCATAATATATGCCAATAACTAACTTTTTAACTTCTTAGAAATTATATTATTCTAGTTATGCCAAAACTATTTTTGTTATTTAAATATGGCTTATCTCATGCATGATAAGCCCACTAAATTGCCTCCCTTTTGAGGTGCATGAATTACTCCAAAAAATTCACTAATCTCAAAATAAATTTTATCTTACAACATGCATAGTAGATCATTATCATTGAAAATAGTAGCATATGGAGAAAAAGTGTGTTAGTATTGTAAGATTTGAATTTTACATATAATTAACTAACCAAGTCCTATAGAATGCATCAATTAACCTCAAATATTTATAAATACAATTAGTATCTTATGAGTGCATTATATGGATAATGTCAATTATCAAATTGAACAATCTCAACAAGTACACACACAAACCAAACACAATGATAGAAAAAACTAAAATAGAAAGTCCAAGGGAAAAAATCATGGACATATTCAAATGTATTGAACAAAATTCATACACATGATTAATGTCAAAGATAAGGGACATTTTCAAATGTATCACACACATAGGATAAAGGGCCAAAATCAACGACATGTTTACATTTCACACACAACACACATAATTTCATAGAGATGCATCAATCAAATTTTGAAAATAAGTGAAATTTTAATTTACTATGTTAAATTAAATAACATCAACTAAACATAGAATTATAAAATATGTCTAAACTATGAATATCAAAGATGATCATATCCTAAAAAATAACATGTTCATGGTTACTATGTAAGATAGAAATGTTAGCAAGACATTTTTAATTAGATGAATGCTCAACTGTATAGGGGTTATAGAATAATAAGACCTACACATTTTCACCTAAGAATAATATGGCCCCAACTTAACAAGGCCAATGGGTAGAGGAAAGTCAAACTTCTCAGTCCTTAAAAAACATTATGTCTTACATAACTGTCATGAATACCAATGAAATGCATGTGTGATATAGAAAGAATATGTTATATGCTAATCATGACATAAATTCCATATTAGAAAGATGTAAACTAGACTTACAATCATGTTCAGGTCCTAATTTGTGGATTTTTTACAATATTTAAATATTTATGAATTTTTATAATATATAATTTTTTGTATTTTTGTAATATTTAAATAAAAAATCTTAGAAAGTAAAAGTGAGGTGTTGAAAATATAATAAGGGAGAAAGATATGAATAGTTCACAAAAAGTGTCAATGTGAAATGTGCACTATTAAAGATATGACCAATTACAAGACATTCTCCCCCTATGGAATTTGAATTAGAATTGTTAAAAGTTTGTAAGAGACTAGAAATGTATGTAAATGACTAATTTTACACTCTCATTTCATCAAATATACACTTTTTGAAAGATGTCACATGTATAAATAAGGGATCTTAAAAAGTGATTTTTTGCATGAAAAATAGTTATTTTTGTACTAAAACTAAGAGGGTAATCAAAAAAATTGGAGAATTAAGACTCGATGTACTAAAATTATTAATTATGGGTAGAAAAATCCAAAGACCATGATCAAAATTTTGGCAAAGTATTGGTAAATGATTTGACCTATTATTGTTGATTCTAACAAGTGGGAAAAATGAAAAACATTTGGTGTAAACTATGCAAGAAGAGAGATAAATGGATTGTTATAGTAGAATTGATCACTATTTAAAGTTTCCCAAATTTAGGAAGTTAAATAGAAGGGCCATATATTAAAAATTAACTACACCATAGATTGTATTTTTATTATTAACATTATGTTTCTCTTGAGTATGCTCATCATTATGATGATCTTCTATCTCATTCTAAATTATAGAAGACTTGAGTATTATTGTTTGAACACTAGGAAGAAAATTAATTTGTGTTTTCAGTTCTTGGCTTGAATATGTAATTATTGATTTGGTAGTGTTAGACTTATCTTACTCATATATGCATGAAATAAATATTATGTTTGAATCCTTAAAAACCATATTTGTATCATTAAACTTATTAGAAATATTTTACTTTTAAAAGTCATGCATGAGAAACCTTCTTTTCAAATGTGCTTCTTAGTTACCTTGAGTTTGTTCTTACAATTTCTCTTTTGGTAATTGATTTTTTTGTAACCTTTCTTGTTTTAGATTTTCTTATTAATCTTGTTCATTTTGTATCCATACTTGATCTTAAGGATATGTATTGATGTGAGTAGGTTACACATTTTATCTATCTATTATAAGATCACCACTATCAATTATATATTTTTATTTTATCTTTCAAATCCAAACAACTATATATATGGTACACATGCATTCTATGATATACAAAATTGTATTTTTATATTCATAGAGGATGTATAGGAGGTAATTTTATCACTTTGTTTCCAAGCATTTCTCTTATGATTTCACTTGAATTCTTAGTAGCTTTTGTGCACTTTTTAAATCACTAGATGTAGATGTATTTTATTTCGGTTGGAAATCTTAATATGAATTCTTTAAGGCACCAAATTACTAGGTGAACATGTATATGCATGATTAAAACTAGCATTCATTATATTCTTTGTGTATGTGTAATTATTTCCTATGATGTGATATTTGAATTGAAATACTTTTTTTTTTAAATTTTCAACTCTTCTATTGACTTTCTCATAGTGATGATTTTATCCTTAAGGGTTTAAAAAGAACAAACACAGGGTAATATTTATTGTATATGCATATAAACACCATCAGGAGGATATGTAGGAGGTAGATGGGGTTAAAGGAGGACATGTCAATTACGTTCATTTGGTATTATAGGGTGACTCAACTTACCTTGTGGGATAGTGATAGCATGGACCTAGTTAGAGGGAAAGTAGTTATCACCATCTTGAGGGTTAATATGAGACCTTATAAAATCTTGAATTGATAATTTATTAATCCCATGTTATACTTATTTTTGAAAAAGAATGTATTATTAATGTTTGGGTCTTAGCTTGTAATTTGATTCATTTTATTGAAAAAAAATTAATCATAAAATATATCCATGAAATTATGTGCAAATAATATAAATATAAAATTAAATGCCTAGGAGAAAAAAAACACAAAAGAATTCTAATTTGTGAAGAGGATAAGGAAAAATAAGAGATTTGATCTGAAACCATAAGCTAAGTTTTTGAAATAATTTTGGAACCCTAAGGGAAACTTATGGTTTTTCAATGATAGATCAATAAAAGGGTTTTCCAAATGTTTTATCTTAAATTGAATTAATATTGAAATTAACCATAATTCAAATAAATAAAATCAAATAATGTAAAGTGTTGTAAATGCACTTTAAGTAGTAAACTGAAGGTAAATGACTGAAATAAATGAGATGAGGCAATGATAAGGATAAACTATAAAATTTAAGAATTAACTTAGCTTTTTGAATCGTTTGGATGATTGAATTTATTGAAATAATATAGAAATAGGAAAACACTATTGAACCTATAATCTTCCTATAAGCTAGATTCGAGATCATATAAGGACATACATGTTACATAGGGATAATATATTTGGTAATTTTTTTCCATGTTTTTAAATTTAATATATTTTTAGGAAACATTAATTTAGGTCATAATCACATGCAATAGTAGAGATTATACCTATGTGCACTAATTTTGTCTTCATAGATGTTAGTGTAGTTTTTTAATTCTATTTTATGGTTTTTCCTACATATGTATTTAAATTTATAAGGTGTAATATTGAGGTAAATTATTTATAATAATGAGTCCATTAATATGTACATGCACATGTTTAATTTTTAATCAAATTTATTGATGTGGAGACACTTGATATTTATCAATCAATGTTGACATCTTGCACATGGAACTCACTATTCATTTAGAAAATGTCTTATGTTCACATGTATAAATGTGGTGGATCCATTCCTCTCCTATACCTATTAATATACCTCTCTTTAAAAATATTTTCATTTATTTTAAATATGTTTTGTTATTTTTCTCATGTTTGGTTATTCTTTTGCTACAAGACTTTTTGTTTTTGTATGTTAAGAGTCTAATATGTTCGAATCTCACCATTTCTTGATCATGGCCCATTCCAAAATATTGTGGTTCATTATAACATAGTATCTATGTGAGTTATGATAAAACAAACTCTTTTATTTTTTTAATGCATTTTGGAATCTTGAGTAACTGAGTTTGCTTATTATAAACCCCTTTATTTTCTAAGTATGATATTCTCATACATACTTGGATGATCAAGAGAATTAGAAATTAAAAAGGGATATGATGTTTGTATAAGTACATTTTCATGTATTATAACCTATGAAATTTAGTCTAGAAGGCCACAAAATGGTACAATCTCCTATCAAGTTGTCAAAAATAGCTTTTTTTGCAAAAACTCATTTTTTACTAGTTTTTGGGCTATACAAGTAATATTTTGTATTGTTCATTATAAAATTTCAAAGGACTTGACATTTTTTTCAAAAGGTCATAATTATAGGATTTTATAGTATTTTCAATAAAATAATTGGGCTTATTTATAATTTATTTCATATACAAGTTTTGAGATATCTACATATTTGTATGACCTCTATTTGCATACATAAATGTATTTTGTTTGTATGATGTGGACTACATGATGGTTTAAATGCTATATATTGATGGCTTTCATTGGTCCCTCTATTATTTTATATTATGCAATGGTTGATACTACACTATATTATGTGCTCTATGAGCTCTATTGATTACCTTGTTATTGTGTGTACTACACAATGGTAGATAATTCATGGTTTGAATATCTTGGTTATTTTTACCTATACGTAGTATTGGACATGAATATATATGTGGTTTACTACGTATATTTTTACCCCTAGTAAACTATATTCATCATATGTCTATGTGGATTTTTTTCAATAGATAAACTTGTATGAACTGATATTGTAATCACATTCCTATCAAATTTTGAAACTACACAAGTTACAAGTTGTGGATGGTGTATAACTATGAATGGCCTATAGTAGTAACACATAGATATTTGACCAATGGCATAAGAAATATATGGGAAACCAAATTAGTGAAGTGGATCTTATCTCTCTCACCAAATATATAGAGGGTGCCCAAATCTCTTCTCTACATACATCCATGTATAACATGAACTAAATACTACCTTATCAAATTCAAGCCATACACATTCAAAAAAATTTACACACTCTTGACATCATCTTCGATCTATTTTGGATAAAAACCAAAGGGATACATCACCAAATTTCTAAAGTTTATCCCCTGATCACATGAGAGTTTATCCCATGGTCAAAACCAACCCAAAAGGGATAAATAAGTTTGACAAGATTTATTGTGTAGACAAAACAAAATTGCAAAAATTGTCAAATCCTAAATTTATTTTGGGAAAAAATTAAGAAAAAACGTATTGAAATAACTTGTAAAACACACAAATTTTTGTAGGCAAATCCTTTTAAGGTTTTTTTTTTTAATGTGTATTTTTTTGGGCTCTTTGCATTGGCATTATTTTCACATTATTTCTTAGATAGTACAAGGTAATTTCATCCCTAGTTAAATCGTATATACATTGAATATAAAGTGTCAATTGTATAGACACTAAAAAGTGCCAATTGTATACATAATATAATATAAATTGCCAAACCTCTATAATATATGAGGGTTATTATTGATAGTTATAGGGATGGTTGTTTTATGCATTTTTTCTCTCTTACAATTCCATTTCTAAAATTATTATTTTTTCATTCACTATAGATTATAATTTGGTTCCACTTTTCACTGCATATAATTATAATGAGTGGAAAACTAAATTAATTTTTTTTAGGAGTAAAGGTTTACATAGAATAACTATGGGTTTTGAAACTAAACTAAAAATAGATACTAAAAATATTAAGTGGTTTAACTGATGTAAGGAGGCATATGGTCTATTATGTTTGTATGTATTTGTTGACTTAATCTTTGATATTGAGACTATTTAACCCTAAAAATCTAGATGTGGGGGATATAAGAATAAATATATGAATAAGCACAAGGGTGATAAAGAAATCTATAATAGTTTAATTAATTACAAAACTTAGATTGAACATATATTAAATTTATTATGTTGAGATATGATTAAAATATAAAGTATAATTACGTTAGATATTGCAATGATAATGAAAATAATGTACTTAGTTGATTTTAATGATAATATAGATCTGAATTTGGAATAGGTAGGAAGCAAACTAGGATAATATTATGGAATCATCTCTAAATACTAGATTTCATGCCTTTGTAGTCTCAAACAACTGTATCATCCTTGGATGGTTGTGTTGATGCTAGTGGATGGGTTAGACATAAGTGTCATGTAAAAAATAGCTACTCCAACAAGATTTGACCACCTATATGCTTATAGGTTTTTCATTGCCTTCACTCTAGCCCATTCAAATCTAGGTCATGGACTCTCATTTCTTATCAAATAGTAAAACCCTAGTTCTTCTACCCCAAAGCTATGGTAAAAATGTTTTAACGGGCACATGGTGTCGAGTTTCCCTAAATACCTCTCTATTAATGAGCACTAGTTATATATTCAATAGTTTGAATAGGACCTCAGACTTATGTATTTATTCCTTACATGTTAGCTTGTGTGTGAATCATGAATTATGTGGAAAGCTAGTACAATAGTGACCTAGTTTATAACTTAGAAAATCAAGCTCTTGAGCTACTCCTTCAATACTTTAGACCTATGTATGTGTTATTACTATGACTAATATGAGAATAGGAGAAAATATTAAAGTTTTACTTTACCGAATACTTGACTAAATGCTTTTGATAATTTACCTTGGTATGTGCTAAGTATAGGTGTGAAATGAATGAGGTTTGATATTATATTTATACCAATCCTTTTGGATAAATAAATCAAATTAAATCACTTAGGATGACCATTAGGATACATTTAATTTGTAAACTAGATGAATTTAGGTCACTAGACATATGCATGGGAGTAACACATCTGCATCAATGTATGTGTCTATCAGAGATGTAACTGTCTAGGGAGCATGAAAGTAGTTATAGGATCAAAACTTGTAGAGGAATAAGATTACTAGGTTTTAAGCATTCTAGGAAAGTTATAAGGCATGGGTCATCAATATAAGACTGTTTAGACTAAGAGATAGGCCAATGGGCACTAGAGAGAGCAAATGTGAGACTTTTAAAAGTGGGAAAAGGTCTATAACTGAGAGGAATAGATAATGTCTAATTTCTCTATGTGTACAAAACTAAGGTGTTATATAATTTGTAAATAGTGTCTACATTTCCCTCCTTTAATCTAGTAATGAAATTACTATTTTAAAGGAAAGAATCACATACTTGAGTGTGTATAATACACCTTATCTTTACTTTAGTCCAACTTGAGTTATGTATTGGTGACTGACCTACAACCAAGAGCATGTTATAGTATATAATTAGTGTATATAATATGAAATTGAAAGAGTAAGGTTTAGGAGTACACTTTTTTATTGATGAAACCATATTGACTATTAACTACTTAATTTGAAAGATATATAATTACAAATCATTAAAAATGATATTAGAAAAAAAATATAAATCTAAAAAGTGCATATATCTAAGGAGATAGTGTTAGTAGAGTTTCCTAGAAAATCCATCAAAACTTGATAATGAGAGATAGTTGGTGTGATATAGATAAAAACAGATAGAAACTTAACATATGCAAACATATGTTATGATAATTAGCTATGAATATAATTAAATTATATAGATAATTGCAATTATAAACAATATTAAAATAGGTATTCTTTCATAATAGTGGATAAATCTATAAATATAATACAAATGAAAAATATAATATATTAACTATAATACAACATACAAAGAACTAATGATCATGAGGTGACCATATCATAATATCTATTGATCTCTATCACAAGTGTAACTCCTTTACAATATATCAACACAATATTTATAACCTTATTCAAATGACTCTATCACTTTATATTCCCCCTTTTTATACAATATATAATAAGACTTTTCACCTTCCATAGATGTCAAAATTACAAGTCTCAGAATAAGACAAAAGGTATATACATATTATGAAAATGTGCATTATATACATGTATCAACTATATATACTCCATGGTTTTATAGTATTAATCTATTGGAACACTTTCCTTGACTTAAAAGGTTGTATCATCCCGAGACAAAATCATAAGAATGATTTTTCCATTTGCATCTAAATATGTTTCCCAAAACTAGGTTGCACTAAACATGAGCCAAAATTATCACTCAAGGCATTTACTAGTTTTCACCTCTTATACACTTATAAGCCACCCACTCAAGTTTTCAAATAAGTAGCATACTAGTCTACTTCACTTGTAAGTCTTCAATAGACTAACATAACTAACTTCCCATCCTTTACATCTTTTCAACCAACCTATCCCCACTTCTCATATCTAATCTACCTATGGAAAACTGCATCCAAATTTTCAAAATTGCATCATGTTGGAGTACCTAAGTGGAAGGAGGTATGATGAGTTGTGTTGGAGAAGATAAATAAGGTGGAGACGTTGTTGCATAAAATATAACTGATGAATATGAGGAATCACCATAGGATGTAACCACTATTAGAGGTGTTATTGATAAATTCATAACTATATGATCTATTCTTAGAACTACTTCTTATTTTAGAATTGAAGCTTGTAGTAACTTTTTTTGACAAATTTGTTGTTTTATCTATCTCGGTGGAATATACTAAGGTATCTCAATGAGTGAAACCACAAACTTATCAATGGAGGACAAGTATTTTTTATACAAGTTCCAATCCAATAGGGCATCACTAACCACAATCATCATTATTTTTAGTGAAAATTTTCAAGACATGAGATGATTGATATCATCATCTTAAATTGATATAATAGAGGCTCTTACATTTAAAATTTTCAACTATATGTCTTGTCTCACCTCTTCTAGTTAGTCAGTGTGTTGTTGTGTTCGAACTCCTATAATTATGTTTTTTAACATTTCATTTTTCCAACATTTTAATTACTCCATAATAAGATATCTAGAGTCTATTGATGCTTTGAGTTTCTTCTAATTGGCTTCTTAGTATTCCATTTTTTTTTGGATATATAATCCATATAAAGTTATTCATTCGTATCACCCCACATATTATGCAACTACTACTTCTAACCTAATAAGTTCCATGTTAATTTTTATGCTTGGAGTATCATAGTGTTTAAAACATGCTCATACTACTATAAGAGCTCAATCATTGTCAAAACATTTTCCTCAATATTTTACCCCTACAAGCATATTTGAAAGACCTTATGCACAAATAGTCATTACTTAGTTGAGTAAGAAGAAGTGTGAAATTCTTCTCCTCAAACATAACTTGGTTTCATAGGACTTGACCAATCAATGTAGGGCATGCATACTTAATTATTTTTTTAGAATTGCTAAAGCAAGATCAAAGTGCTATATTTTGTTCCCAGAGTTGTGTGGTATACAAGTCATACAAGGTAGACTTTTACACATTAGACTCTAGAAATGCAGCTACTCCCTCAAGTTGATTTGACAAAGGAAACTTAGAGACATCCAAGGAATATTTTAGAGAAGTCAAAGTAATGGCCAATGTGGCATATGTCCTCATTGTATAAGTTTGTGGGTATGGTGGCATTAGTATTTAAAATGGAGTTCACTTTAGATATGGGATTAGTAAATCCCAAAGATAAATAGCAGAGGTCTGTTGTAGCTATTGTGATGGCCCCTCTTAGGCATCTACTAATATTTCATTTGAAACTTTTGTTTTGGCCTCCTCCATTAGTTTGAGCATAATTTCCTTCAGAGCTTGTTCTATAACCTCCATTTTTTTTTCCTACTCTTACTTCTCTAGAGCATCTCATTTTTGTGTTTCTTGTTAAGTTTTTTCTTTAATTTTGTCCTTAGCTTATTTATGTTGTGCCTTCTATGATTATTTATTTTGTTTCTCCTTTTTATTCAATGCTTTTTCATCTTCCTAAACTTTATTTATTCTCTCTATTTATTCATCCTCTAATTTCCATTTCACAAGAATTTCTTCATCCTTTTTCCTTTGTACCTCTACTTATTTGGCTTGTTAATTTTGAGCCTCTCCTTCCTTGGCCTTCTTATTTTATTCTTCTTACTATTGGATTTTCTATTCCTCTTCTTGGGATTTTTGCCTCATTTATTATTTATTCATCTTTTTTCTCTCACTAAAAACTTTTTACAACCACTTTTTGTTATTATTCCTCCTTAAATTTTTACTATGTATCATGTTCCTACCCTGAAACATCTTCTTCTTCAACTAACCTTTCTAACTCTACCTGATTTCTAGTTATTATAACCTCTTCTTCTTTTAAAAAATAAGAGTGGGAATATTTCATGATAGCTTCATTTTTTACACTATGGTTTTTTAGGTTCAAAAATGTAAGTCTCTTTTTCAACCTCTTGAAAAGTTTAATGGTATTGGGTGGCTATGAGGTTGAAGTCTATTCAGTAGGTTTTACATCATAGAAATCAACTATGCATTATGATATTATATAGGACACTCATGTTTCCATATGCATTCTCATCTTCCCTACTAAATTTTCTATTATGATCTCTAGTTACATTGAGGTATTTTACATAGTCATAGACACTGCACTTGCGTATGTTCCAAAAAGTTTGGCAGTTTGTCATTTTCACTCAACCTCCTATGTGATAGTATCTATAATTACAAATTCAGAGAGGGTATGTATACCCATATATATTTTTGCACTTTATTTTTCACTTGGCATGTGCATATTGATTTCTAAAATAAAATAAAATTTTCCAACTCCTAATCATATACATATTTTCCCATATTGTCAATGAGAGACTGGTATACCGATGGTTCATCCACTCCCATCTCCAAAAAATCATATTATGTGGTAGTTTTAAGTACCTACATATACTCTAACCAATATATGGTGTTACATGTTATATTATTTGATGGTGGTGATAGTGTTGTGTGCTCAGTTTCCTTCCTTTTTCCCTTTTGTTTATCCTATGACAAGTTGGTAGATAATTTTGATGTAGCATAAAACTAGTTATGTTGTTGCATTGATTGTTGGTGTTGTGTTGGTGTGGACACTAAAGGAGGTGCCAATTTCAAAGGCTATACATGTGTAAGTGCAAGCAATTTCTACCATCACAATTCAAATTATGTTTCCTTTGTTGAAGCAAATGATGGCATTGATGTGATATCAGCCTACGTAAGCTAAAATATGTGAATCTTGATATCACTATGAATTAATGTCACTTACACATATTATCATAGATACTGCATAAGATTATTGGACTCTAGAGTATAACATTATGAATTGTTACAAGTCCAACCACCAAATATTGAACTTTCCTATTTTCACATAGTATTGTCTTTCTTTAGTCCAAATCAAGTTTGCAAACTATTATGTAGTCCATAAATTAACATTTGGATTGATGATGCCTCCAGGAGATTTCCATTATGTAAAAGAAATAGTATCAAAAATTTATATTAGAATGTCTGGGATTGACATTCAAAAATCTTCTCAATGTTGGTAAGAAGCTCATAAACCAATAATTTGGGCTAGCTAAAATATTCTTATATATTAATCATGTGATAGGTAATATTGATGACTCCCTTGGTTACTTGTTTTACACTCTTTGTTGTCTGCCAAAACTTATTAGTAATATATTCGACCAAGATTCACACTTGAATGTCTATGATTGTAGTCATCACAATCCCCCTAGATGCCTTAACATAGTTGGCCCTAGTATGCTCATGAATTGGGGTGCCTTTGATTTGTATGGCAATAGAGATTGGACATGTGTTGTAATTCATGTTTCTCTTATAATTATAATTGTATTGATTTGAATTGTAACATTATGTGATAGGTGAATAACACCCTCATTGTATCTATTTATAAAATCATGATAACTTTATCAAGTTGTCTAGATTTAGGTAAATAGAATAACCTTTCTATGTTATATCCTTGCATATGATGTTACATGGCTAGGAATCTCTCCTAAGCCACTTCTACTTGAGCTAAGGTAATTTTTTTTTTTAACATCTATAAACTCAAATAGGCCAAGATCATTATACTTATCTTGATGTAGAGTTAGAATAATACCCTTATCCTCCTTTTATTGTTCTAAAAAGTGAATGACAAGATACGATTAGTCCATAATAGTTGTTTTGATGACTGGGAATTATTGATGATAATTTGAAGAAGGGCTACATACACTTCGTACTGGAATGACTAAAATTCACTAAAATACACAAGGATCCAATTCATAAAAGTGTGTAATGGCCAAATGTTGAGGGTGCCCCTCTATACATACATTTCCCACTTCAACCAATTTGTCATTGGGATTTGGATATGGTGATTTTTTACACACCATTTCATCTATACATTGAATTCTAATGATCTTTTTAATGACATGACATGGCTATGTTTTTCTCCAATTTGATCATTTCTATCGATAGAATTATTGTTGTGACTTATCAACACTTCCCATATCACATTTACTTTATTATAAAATAATTAAATTTGATGTGTAATCTTATTTTATAAAATGAGATAAGATTTAAGTGTGTCATCATTAAAGGCTATGAATGATCATTAGATGTTTTTTACACATACCTTTTTTGTCTACATGTAATTCCTAGACTTAATCACTAACATGCTCTTGATAATGATTTGTGGCATGTTTTACTACATGGGTCTCTTTTTATCTACGACTTTGAACTAGTTATTTCTTATCTTTTATGATGAATATCTACACTAATACACTAAAACTGCAAATAAAAAAAAACCAAGAAACATAAAATAAAATCCTAAGCTACATGGTGCTACTTAGCACCCATTCATTTCTTTTAAAGAGATCAAAAGAGATTACTAGTGGTATGGCTTAAGCACACAATGATTTATCCACCTAGGAAGAATGATTCCCTAAAAATCCCTTAGAACAATAGTTCCTTGATATAAAAATTCATGAATAGTATATGGTCCCTTCCACCAAATATGTAAATTTCCAAGAAAATCCATGAATCTACTATCATAAATCAATATTTTCAACTCTAGATGAAATTATTTTATGTGCAAGTTATGATTAATCCAAGATATTTTCCTATTTTACTCCATCTTGTCTAAATCCATTAAACTAGCTTTCAATGAATCCTAATCTCCTAGCTTAATAATCATCATAATTCATAGACTAGGAACAATATATTCCATACAAACTCAATCATCCCCAGACCATAAACCAATCAAAAAGGAGTGAACCCTATCACACATTTATAATTTGTCTAATATACCCAAATAATCATAGGAATTTAATCCTCTAAATCATTCATTTGAACACTACATATCGTTATCAGCATCTTACACAATATTTTGTTTCAATCTTTAGATTGTTTGTTTACCTTTAGATGATAGGTCATTCTTTTATGGTGTGACATCATGAACTTTACAATAAGAGTATAGATTGTGTTACAAAAAAAATTATTTCCTCTATCACTAACGAATTTAATAGGACATCCAAACCTTATAATTATATTCTCATATAAAACCTTGGTAACATCTTTCACACTACAACATGGTATCATAACAACATCACCCATTTCATGAAATATTATGTCAGAGTAATGATATATCTTGCATGATTGCATTTACTTGGAGGAGTTATAGGCCCAAAAAATTAATGCCTCTCTATTCAAAGGTTGATCTACTATCATCAAAACCAAGGGCATCTCATCTCGCTGATTAGGTTTTCCCATTCTTTGACAAACATCATAGTATTTTGCCACATTGTGAGCATCATGAAACCAATTTGGCCACCAAATACCACTATGTAATATATTTCTCATAGTATATTCTCCAATGAAATGTAATTTTATGGCTCCTTGACGTGCTTCCTTAAATAGATATGGTCATTCATGTTCTAAGACTACTCTATGTAGTGCATCATCTTTATTGATCTTATAAAAAAATCCATTGATGAGGCTATAAGGAATTTATCACATAGCCATTTTACTATTATCTCTTTCAGATAGTGCCTAGGAAAAGCTCCTTATTCTATAAATTTCATAATTTCCTCCATAATGTCAGGGATCATAGAGGCCTTAAACAAATGTGCATATGTAGATTCATCCTCCATATCTTCTGATTCTTCTCCATTCCTTATTCTACATAAATGACTAGGTCCCACATTCTCTCTTCTTAGCTTCATATTGATCCTTAGATACAATTATTGAAATAGAATCAACCATATAGTTATATTTCCACCTAACATAGGATTGTTAACTAGGTATTTCATGGTCTAGTAGTATGTAAAAAACTCAAATAGTGTGGCCTAAAGGTAATACCTAAATTTATGTAGATAAAACACCATTGTCAAAGCTTCATTTTATATGGTTGTGTAATTTTTCTCTAAGATAAATCATTTTTATCTTGTGAAATGTATATGATGATCTAATTCACCATCTCCTAGTTGTGTTAGCACAACTCCTACTACGATACTTGAAGCATCCACATGTACATTGAATGGCTTCTTCAAATTTGGAAAAACTAAGATAGGATTTGTTTCTAACCATTGTTTTAGTTCACTATACATTGTTTGACAATCTTGTGTCCATTTAATTTTTTATTTTTGAATAATCATTTTTCCAATGGTAAAAATATGGACTTTTATCCATTGATGAAATTTCTGTAATATTATGTGGCACAAAAAGGTTCACACCTCTATGGATCTAAATGGAGGTGATATCCCAACTATAACTACAATTTTAGTATGGTCAACTAGGATTTCATCACTGCATATAATAATTCAATTCATATGGCTTGATAATTTTATAACATGAGATGAATTTTAGATGAAATATTGATGTAGAGCTTGCACAAATTTCCTTCTATTGTCCTTCAACAAAGGATCACTTCACTAGTCTTATGCTTAAGAATTCATTCACCATGCAAAAGATATAAGTTATCTGGACTGTTACAATTTTACAAAATCTTTAACTTGCTTAAAATAGTCTCTAATAACCCTCTATACCTCTTTTGAAACTATCTCAAACCCTTGCCTTATACTCATGCAACTTTACCTTTCCAACTAGCCTTCCTTGTAGCCCTTTTCTTCTTGTAAATAGGTTATTATGGAAAAGTACCAACAATTATTAGTTTCCAATAATATAATCACCTTTATATTTTTGAAACTCACCTATGGGTAAAATTTTAAGTCCTATCTCACTCTTTAAGTCCACTTTCCTTCTGATAGCCTTTCAAATTAGGCTTCTTTTAGGCCTTTCTCCACTTCACTTGCTAGAATTCCATACTATAGGTAATTTACAGTCCTAAAATTGTTTTATTAAGTTATGTCAGGTAAAAATACACAATATTACATTTTTTATGAATTTTTTAGGGTTTTATTTCTTCGAAACTTCAAAACCCTAGTTGTCATGGTTTGTAAACACTTAGTGGGCCTAGAGTGGTATAAATTCCATATATTGGTATAGAAAAGGTTTAATGACAAAATAATAATTTTAATGAGTTTGTGTGATGTTCATACACCTTTTTCAATCTTTGGGCTAGTCACTTTAAGCCACAATGCATTCACACACATAAGATCTCAACCTTTCCCAACTATATTTAGTTGATAAAAAATAGGGATCAATAGGGTTTTACTGAAGGTTATGTTGTTTCCAACACTTAAATAGTATCTATATTTTTTATTAGGGTTATTATCATGTATCAAGACCATATCCACCTTTATTATTCACTTTGGACTTAAAAAACAAGATCTAAGTTAAGAACACAATAAACAAACTCAAGGTTTCCACCTGAATGCTAATAATTGAGAAACATCATTGAGAAATTGAAAATCACCACCTTTTAGACCTCTTTTAAGTCAAAAAAATTATCTCTAAAACTTTAAAACATTTCATCTCCCCATTCAATGTAGAATTCAATGAGAAAAGATCACATTATTAACTGAGCAGTCTGTATACTTTCATTCATTGCTTAATAGACCTATCTATCTTATTAAAAGGAACTTATTTCCAAATCAATAAATAATATATGTCTCCAAATATAGATTAAAGTTTTATCAAAAAAATAAAAGAATCATATATTAAAATTACTCACCATATTGAGTATTCAAGCACATAAATACTGTCTCAACCATGCAATATCAAGGTGCATAGAATTTCACATAACACAGTCCTTTATTCTTCAATTTTCATTGATTAAATGTCCATCCTTCTTCACCTATGAATGGAATACACTATTACCATGCCAAAAAATAAATCTACCAAATTCAACCAAGAATCATTACTGAATCTTAGATTGTTTCCCATGTTGGGGGTCATTGAACTACATACCAATTTTCATGTTTTTTCAATATATGCACTTTATGACCAAGCCTATAGACTAAATAAGATATTTATGACCTTTAAATAATCTTAATATCTATTTCAAACCTATTTTACATGGTCCTAACCCTTTTCACCTTTAAACAATGCATGAAAATCCTTCCACAAGGCTAAAAAAATTCAAATTTTCAAATAGTGGCATTTTGGAGGGAAACTTCATAATTCAAATTTTATGCAACTTTTGCTAACCTAGATCACACCTAAGACATAACTAGGACCTAAATAACATATGAAACACCTAAAAGACTATTTAAATCCAAAATTTAAACCATTTTTGGGTTCATATGTGATTCCCCTACATCATACTACTAAGCTAAAGAAATTTTGCCATAGGAATCAACTTGGTGTATGCTCCTCTTTAGTTGCTTTGTACTTCCTGATATAAGGTTGCTAACATTAATTGCCTTTCATAGAGGTGAACATGTTCCTAGGACCCATATTTATGCCTCCTCTGGTTCTTCTTCTTCATTGATGTACTTGTACATGCAACAAAATTGTTAAGGAAAACATTGTTATTGTCTTCTACTACTTGCTTTAGATGTGTATACCATGCTTCCACTCCTTCAAATTGATCCGTCACAACCTTCCTTCTATAAGACACTAGTGTTTCAAATCTATCTTCTTTATCCTTCACCCATTCTCCTTGATTAGTACACTCCATCTCTTGCATATCAATTGTTTGGTCTTTGTATGCCATTTGCTTGCATAAATGCTTAGTTTGTTGTTACATATCATCTTCATAACTACCCTCTACCTCATCTATACATAAGGATTGCATGTTATCATCCACATTATCATTTTATTGATTTAACCTTCTCATACTATTACCTTCATTTTCTTATCCTTCTTGGACCTATTGTACATCTTCCATCTCTTTTTCATCTCTTGTTTTTTCAAGATTTTCTCTCATGCATTAGAACTTGCCTATTACTCCCTCAATGAAATCAAAACTAAAAATCCTTACCAAATGATGAGACAAACTTACTTGAATTTTTTTTACTTGGTATAGGTTCGCATTCTTCATCTTGGGCTACCTCAATCTCCTTGGGCTATTATTCAATCTTCACATTTGAATCCTATTGTTGCATCAACCTTTGTAACTTGAAAATAATACCTTCTAAAATACACCAAAAAATTAGTCATTATTATTCAAAGGAAATAGTGTATGCTTGACTCCTTTATGCTCCAAATAATAGGTGTTGTGTTATTCCCAAAATTTGTTACTCATTTTTTGGGACAACATATGAACTATTTTGGTTCTATGCCACTTTAGCAGCTATGCCATTGTAGTAGCCTCATCACTGTAACATCTCATAGTAGCCGTCATCTGTAATAAGAGTCAAGAGAAACTAGCCCACAAAGTCTGTAGAAGCAAACCTGTGGAGTATGTAGAAACAAGCCTGTAGAGTCCATAGAAATAAGCATGTAAAGTCTATAGAAACAAGCTTGTAGAGTTCATAGAAACAAGCCTGTGGAGTCCGTAGAAACCAGTCTGCAGAGTCCATAGAAGCAAGCTTACAGAGTTCATAGTTCTGCTGGATGGAGAACAAAATGATCACACCTTCGGTATTTGCTATGGATATTCACTTGAAATAATGTTCATTCCATTATAGGAGTATTTACTTTTTTAGCTAAGGGACTCATAGGTTCAACAAGTTCAATGACTTCAACAGGTGAGCTCTCACAAAGAAGCAAGTTCCCAACACTTAGGCAATTTTAAGGCTGGTTCAACATTGAATTTCAATCAAAAGACTTATCAGTGGGATTCAAATAAAAGATTGAACCATTGAACCATTGAACCCCACCTCAAAATGTTCAAAGGTTCAATGACATCGACAGACTTAAAGAGTAAAGCACTTTAAGGGTTCAAAGTTCAATGGCTTCAAAGGACTTAAAGAAAAAAAGGCTTTGAAGAGTAAAGGTTGAACCATTGAAACATTGAACCTTGAACCAAAATGGTTCAATGAGTTCAAAGGTTCAATGAGTTTAATAAGATCAAAAGACTTAATCAAAAGAAGACTTCAAAGAAGAAAGATTGAACCATTGAACCGTTGAACCTTGATCCAAAAGAGTTCAAGGTTCAAAGGTTTAACGAGTTCAATAAATTTTGAAAAACTTAAAAGAATAAAGGATTTGAGGAGCTAAGATAGAAAGGTTGAACTGTTGAACCTTGAACCTCGAGAAGCTTAAAAGTTCAAAGATTCAACGAGTTCAACAGAAAAGAAAAGGATCCAAAAACTTTGAAGGACCAAAGGATTTAGAGAAAGAGAATGAACCATTAAAAATTGAACCAAAATGGTTCAAAGTTCAAACATTCAAAGCTTCAAGGAAAGGAAGGAAGTGGAAGATTCCAGAGACAAGTTCGAAGAGAAGGTTCAGCAGATTGAACTAAGGAGCCAATTGAACCAAGGAGCCGATTGAACCAAGGGATCACCTGGACTGCCTGAACCGTTGAACCATTGAACCAACAAACTCTCATGGTTTGAAGGTTCAAGGTTCAATGTGGTTCAAGTGACCAGTGATGTCCCCACAGACATCAAATTCAAGGTGATGAAATATTTGATGATTTTCAAATATGGCATGGAACCTTAAAACAAACTCAGTGACTAGCTGAAGAAGTAGGCTGAGAGCTCAGATCATGAAGAAAAGGAAAAAATACAAGACGTGATGAGGAAAGAGGGAAAGACTAGAAATATCTATGTAGAAGTTATTCCAGTTGGTGAAATAGTCCACTAGGTGGACATCAGAGAGCGTGAGCATTCAAGGACGTGGCCTATTTTTCTCCATCAAGTAAAGGTGAAGTGGACAGCTACATAAATATCAGGAAATAGACCAGATGACCCATGCTAAGGAGAAGACTTTTGAGATGATTATGCATACCATAGTTAAGGCCGATGCCCTATTCTAGCATGGCCCCTTGATAAACTAAAAATACATTCAAGGCATTGAATGCAGCGTGGGCTATTCCATGAAACAAAGTGCCAAGTCTTTCTTGGCTGCTATATATTGTAATCTATTATTTTATGCAAGGGGAGATCTCTCTATTATAGAAGCAAAACTCTACCCAAATTGAAAGGCATTTACTGAGACTTTGAGCTCAAATTATTAATCATATTTTGTTATATGAATGAGAAAGCAGGTTACTTTCAGACTTTGTGCTGTAATAGCTTTTGTCATTTAGGAGATTGTTCTTATGTCTATTTCCTGAATGCATTCTTGTAAATTTTAATGATATAAGTAGGACTAGTGGAAATAATCAAGAAGGTGACCTGAAGCTGACTGTGGAGAGACTTTGTGCTACCACAATTATCTTTAGTGTGTTTGTTTTTCTATTTCTATGTAAAGGATCTTGGGATGACTTTATGCCCACATTATCCTTCGTATTTCACTCTTTGGAAATTGAGGGGGAGACTTTGTGCTACACCTCATTCTATTGGTTAATTTGCCCTTGTTACATTTACTTATTAGTTACCTAGCAGAAAGAATCCATGTTGTTTGTTGCAAACCACTTTTGAAAGAAGAGAAGTGTCTTCTATCATTTCACTAGGATTTCTCCTTTGATCAATGAACATTATCTCTGAAAAAAGATAGATGGATGGTGTTTTCCTACCCTTGAGTGTTATTTTATGCTTATATATAATATATAGCCCCTCATATTTATAGGGAACCTCCCCTTGATAAGAGGAGAGATTTGTCCCCTTTTGATGTGGTTGACCTACACATTTGGCCGATAAATCTCCCTATATTGTGGTTGAAACAACCTATTTTGTCCATTAGTTAGCTGGTGACAAAATATTCACCCAACAATTTTTGGTGACTCCGTTGGGGAAGAATGAGCAGTTTTGAATTCTTTTCCATATCCATTTTTTTCGTTGTTCTAGTCCTTTTCCATTACCATTTTCCTCCACCTTCGCGCCAACAATTTTCGATGACTCTGCTAGGGACACAACAATTTTGCATAATTTACGGCCTCAAGCTTCAGATTGAAGCATCACTTGTGTCTTATCTATTATCATTATAGCCTTATCCATTTCCATTATATACTTTAAGATACAAAGCCAGAGACGTTAGAGATCAAGCATTTCATTTCAAAAGTCAATTCTCTGCCAGCTCCATGCCAACAGTTTTTGGTGACTTCATTGGGGAAGAACATGCAATTTGAAGCCTCAAGATCCAAGCTAAAGTAGGGCCAATTCTTTTCCATTTTTGTTCTAAAATTTGGTAGCTCCATGGTATATAAGAAGCCAAAAAGTCCAAAGGTATTATTGACCCTGTATTCGAGTTGGTGCAGCAGAGCAATTTTGATCTATTTCCTCCACAACCTCACCTTCAACAAATTAGGAGTCTTCCTCCTAGCAACACTAGGTCACCAATACAAGGCAAAGCTTCTTTTTCCTCTGCTAGCAGAGCTTTGCCTGTACATACTCCACCTATATTTGTTATCCCTCATTCTCAAGTCAGACAATGGCGGCTCAAGGCCCCTAGGTAACTCTTTTGGTCCACTCAATCTAACTCCACCTCTACATAAGCTACCTCATAGTTCTAGGAAGAATTTCCCCAAATTCTATGGTGATGGGAGAGTTCATCTTGATGAACATATTTCAGCCTTCAGCATAGCCTATGGTGTGATAGGTGTGGAGTATGAGGGCGTAGTAGGTAGGTTGTTTGTGGAGACATTACAAGGTGCTACTGTAGAATGGTTCTATCATTTGCAAGCCCAGACTGTGACTGACTGGAACACCCTCAAAGCCAAATTTGAAGCTAGTTTCAAGCCTACAAAAGATGTGCATGCCCTACTAGCCTAGCTCACACAGATGAAGAAGGAGCCTCATGAGCCTATGAGGAATTTCATAGCAAAGTTTGATAAGCTGAGGAAAAGGATTCCTATAATTGCTTAGCCAATAGCTAAGAATATCAAATGCTTCTTCATCAACTCGCAGCTACCTAAAGTGAGTTTCTTATTGAGATGGGCTGGCCACATAGACCTTACTGCAGCTCAAGATTTGGCCATTGAGGTGGAAGATGATCTCATCTTGGTGGGAAAGATAAGGAGAGATCCTAACAGAGGTAAATCTTCTTCATCCTCAAAAAATCCATATATGGGCACCACTGATCCAATGTTGCAAAAGCTGGCAAATGAGTTGCTAGCTCACAGAAAGCAAATGGCACAAGGGATGTCTGCTCATTCTTCATACTGAGATATAACAAGGAGGACATTACCTAATCAGTCATACCAAGGCAATGCTGCTAGGAATCAAGGGTAGCCAAATCATCTTCCTCCCCCATAGGGGAAACTTGCCATTGAGGTAGCTCCAACCAACTTAGCAATTGGATAACTTAAAGTGAATCAATTTTTTCTTTCCAATCTGAGTTAAACTTGGAATATGGTGTTGATCTCTTTGCAAAGACCAAGAAGAATTAGCTGGTGACTCCAACATTAGTTTTCTAAATTACCAAGACGAACCCAGAAGTAAAGGTGAAGCATTTGATGGATCATACACCATATTCACCCAGTCCCAAAACTAGTCATCCCAGCAAGCTGATACAGAAAAAATAGAGGAGTGATCTCAACCAAAAAATTTAATTGCTAAGTGGGGAACCACTCTACCTTTTCAATCAAAGGACACAGTGATCGCTAAAAAAATAAGTACCCCAAACATTCCTTCATCTTCAACTTTAATTTCATAAATTAGTACCCCCCCTAAAAACTAGAATGATGAACTGTCTTCCCCTGTTCCTAATTCATTTTAGACATTTGATATAATTGACTATGTCAAGAAAACCAAAATTCAAATGTCTGAATTTGAATTCCTGCAATCCAACCTTGAGCAGTTGGATAGGTTAGTTCAATGTGTGAAGAATAAAGCCATCCCTGTAGGATAAGAAATTTTGAAAGTAAATCTTGGTCCCCCCAAGAACACATCCACCTAGAATAACCTTGTCATTTCTCCTCCAACTACCCTTGGGAAGATAGAACCATTTTATGTCTCCCTATTGATAAATGGTCACCAGCTGAACAATTGCATCATAGACTCAGGTGCATCTGACAATGTCATGCCTACCAAAGTGGCTGAATCCCTTGGTCTCACACTGACCAAGACATTTGGGAGATGTTTCTCCATGGAAAACAAACAAGTGCCATTACTGGGACAAATCAAGAATGCCCAATTTGCATTTGCAACATTTCTAGAAAAGAGAATCAAGATGACAGTCCTGATGGCTGACATCCCAGCCTCATACAGCATCTTTCTTGAGCAAAATTATTGTAAGGAAGTTGGTGGAAAATTAAGCATGGACCTGTCTGAGGCAAGGATCCCTGTCAAAGGTGTCATGCAGAGGTTGCTCCCTAAAAAGGAGGCAAAATATGTTGTCACTCAAACATCAGCACCTAAATTTGAAATTTTTTTGAGTCTTTAGGCATGGGGAATTACTTCTTATCCACGGAGGAGGTTCATGTGGCGACTGACAAAAATTTTGAAAATGAAAATCTGAAAATTGGCTCAAACAAAACAACAAAAAGATTGGTAGAATGCAGTATAAGTGCAGAAGAATCCTCCCCTCAAAATGAAGAAGAATCTAAGGTAAAAATAGTTCCTGATAACGTATGGATACTAGAATTTGATGGTAGATTTTCCTCTACCAATTTAGGAGCCAAGATTGTGTTGATATCTCTTTAAGGAGATGTTTTTCCTTCTTCAAACAAGTTACAGTTCAACAACACTAACAACACTAATGAGTATGAATCTTTGTTACTCAGGTTGATGGTTGCTCAAGACAAAGGTGTCAAACTCCTTCATGCCAAAGGAGATGTTGAACTGATGGTTTTTTAGGTGAGGAACCTGGTCAAACCAAGAACAAAATATTGTGCCATTACTGCAATTTGGTATGGGACTGCCTTGAAAGTTTTGATGCTTTCAATATATCTGCAGTGCCTAGAGAGCTTCATAGTCATGTAGATTCATGGGCTATCTCTACGACCCTCTTGGTTCCTCACCAAGATTTCAAATATAATAGGTAGACTGTCAAACTGGTCTTTCAACCAAGTGTGCTTGATAAAGCTAACCATTGGTAGGCATTTGATGCTAACAATCAAATCATGTGTTGGACTAGACCAGAAGAATAATGAATTATGGTAATGGACCATATTGCTACACAACAAAATCAGGTAAAGAAACTCTTCTGCAAGAGAGTAAGGATTTATGGTTGTCATATTGGAGACCACATCTTGCCATGGGGTAAGAAGAGAGAACCAAAAGGAGTGCACAAAAAATGTGATTCCTGGTGGAGAGTTCCATTCGCCCATCACTGATTCTAAGGAGAAAATGGTTTCTTATTGGTTTATCAAGATGGAACGCCATTTTCATTATCTCACAGTGGGTGACATTTGAAGCACTTCAATCCTTGAAGTATTGGATAAGATCAGCTTGTACATATGTATAATTTTTGTAGTCTTTAGTTTTGTTTGATGCTTTTCATTTTCATTTCTTGTTAGCACCTTTCTTTCTTGGGTAGCATGACTCCATAGCCCAATGGCATACTTAAAGGCACTAAAGATTCTAGATTCTACTCCCTTCAATTATTTTTACAATCAATGGAAGTTCCCCAACTGGAGCCAGCTGTTGTTCCCAAAATTTGTTACTCATTTTTTTGGACAACATATGAACTATTTTGGTTTTGTGCCACTATAGCAGTCGCACCACTGTAGCATCCTTGTCACTATAGCATCTCATAGTAGCCACCATCTGTAGTAAGAATCGAGAGAAACCAGCCTACAGAGTCCATAAAAGCAAGCCTATGGAGTCCATAAAAATAAGCCTGCAGAGTTCATAGAAACAAGCCTGCAGAGTCCATAGAAACAAGCCTGTAGAGTCCATAGAAAATAGTCTGCAGAGTTTGTAAAAGCAAGCCTACAGAGTCCATAGTTCTATCGAATAGAGAATAAAATGATTGCACCTTCAGTATTCACTGGGGATATTTGCTTGAAACAATGTTCATTCCATTACTGGAGTATTTACTTTTTCAACTAAGGGACTCGTAGGTTCAACAGGTTCAATGACTTCAACAGGGGAGCTCTCATGAAGAAGCAAGTTCTGAACACTTAGGCAATTTCAAGGCTAGTTCAATGCCGAAGTTCAATCAAAAGACTTATTAATGAGCTTCAAACAAAATATTGAACCATTGAACCCTACCTCAAAAGGTTCAAAGGTTCAATGGGTTCAAAGTTTCAATGACATTGACAGACTTAAAGAGTTAAGTGGTTCAAAGGTTCAAATTTCAATCACTTCAGAAAGTTCAATGGCTTCAAAGGACATAAAGAAAAGAAGGCTTTGAAGAGTAAAGGTTAAACCATTGAACCATTGAACCTTGAACCAAAATGGTTCAATGAGTTCAAAGTTTCAATGAGTTCAATAAGATCGAAAGACCTAATCAAAAGAAGATTTCAAAGAAGAAAGATTGAACTGCTGAACCTTGAACCAAAAGAGTTCAAAGTTCAAAGGTTCAATGAGTTCAATAAAGTTTGAAAAACTTAGAAGAATAAAGGATTTGAAAAGCTAAGAAAGAAAGGTTGAACCATTGAACCTCAGAAGGTTCAAAGTTCAAAGGTTCGACGAGTTCAATAGAAAAGAAAAGGATCTAGAAACTATAGAGTAAAAATTTTACTCTACGTTGCACTTAAATTTTCCGTCGAGCACTACAATTTTGGTTCCAGCAATACCTTGGTCATAGCACCAGAGTTGGAGCAGGGTGCTGTTTCATCCTCTGTTAAGTGTCAAAATATAGTGGAGGCTACCAAGTGGCATCATTTAAGCATGGGCCTTTCTTTCTCTTTTGTTTCTTTGTCCCAATTTTGTGTTAAGTGTTGAGTTCATGCGGATGTTGCCACATGTTGCCTTCCAAATCATGAAGCCAACCAAATAGCATCCTTCGAGGCCCTTTTGTAACTTTCTAGAGAACTATAGAGTGTGCCACGTATCCAGTAGCTATTAAGTGGAACGCACCACATGTCAACATCTGAATCTCGTAAAGGCACCCGTGTTTCATTTTACCCTTTAGTAAAGACTTTAAATGGACCAAGCAACATAGAAAGTGGAAAGTGCCAGGTGGCAGTTGTGAAGACCCTAAATTCCCCTTTTAAAGAAGCAGTAGAAGTCACCATGTGTCGACTACCGAGGGACTTCATTCCAATGCCTAGGTCCAACACTCTCCTTTAATGCATAAAGGCATCATTTCATTTTTCTTAAGTTTCACTCTCTGAGTCTCTCTCTACTCCATCCCTAGTAGAAGTGGAAGGTGCCACGCACCCCTAGACGAAGAAGCAAAAGATACCACGTATCTTCCCAAGAGCAGTGGAGGCTACCATGTGCCAATTTCTGAGAGACCATCTGAGTTTCATTGCTAAAAAAAGGTTGTGGTGGGCCCTAGGCGTTACTTCAATGTCCGCGGAAGCTACCAAGTGTCACCATCCACAAAAGTCTGATATGAGTCCCGAATAAAACTATAACACAGCCAAAGAAGGAAGGGAGCCATGTGTCTTTCATGGATCTGGTGGAAAGTGCCAAGTGTCATTTTTTGATGCCTAGAGGATTTTCTAAAAATTGACTAAGTGTCTTCTCCCATTTCAAACATAAGGGAGTGCTCCATGTATCTTTGCCATAAATTGAAATGGAGGGAAAATTGGCTGGAGTTAATTTGAACAGATGGAATAGTTCATCTGGTAGATTTTTGGATCCCCCACAGCATTGAAAGCGCCATCTGATTTATCCCCTACGAGTGAAGGACAGAGTAGGAATTGTGCGAGAAAAGAAGTGACACCAAGAGGCATCCAGAACTATATAAGGAGGATTGTAAAATCAATAGAGGGGGGGAATTTCTCATAGTTTAAACTTCCTGTAATTTTGACCAGTAATATCATTTGCTCTTGTCTTAATTTTCTTAAGTTGTAAAGTTGATGTAATCGTGCATGTTTTTGAGCCCTTTACGTGGCTAAATGAATTAAGGAAATTTAAGCTTCCATGCCTTGGTTGGTGTTATTTGTGTCATTTGCAAATTGTTCTATTCTGTAGATTTTCTAGTGTTGTGATTGGAAATGTTATTTGCTTTTGTCTCATTTTCTGGAATCTGAAGCTCTACATAATTGTGCGTGATTCTTGTGCCTCTTATGTGATTGGAGGAATCTATAAGAAGATTGAACACTATGTCGATGTTAACAATTCCTATATCTCAGCAAAAGACTCCCCTGTTGTAAGCCTCTATTTCTATTATTCCAATCTTTTACATTGATCATGCACTTGTCTGCTCTTAAATGTAATTGAATCCTATAATAGTTACTCTATGCTCAGGTTAAGATTAGGATTACTCTTAGGCGCATCGCCATAGTTAGGTTTTAATTCTTGCATTTTGTGTTTCTATTTAGTCTCCTATCCCTTTTCCCTAACACCTATAAAACAGAAGAGATGAGCTTCTTTAAAACCTGGAGGTCATTTCAAGCTGCATTGTCCCACAGCTTGAAACTTCCCATTGTTGATTGGCTAAGACTTAGCACAATTTTATGCCATCAATATAAACTTTGAAGGACCAAAAGATTTAGAGAAAGAGAATGAACCGTTGAACTTTGAACCAAAATGGTTTAAAGGTTCAAAGGTTGAAGGAAGCTTCGAGCAATGGAAGGAAGCAGAAGATTCTAGAGCCAAGTTTGAAGAGAAGGTTCAGCCAATTGAACTAAGGAGCTGATTGAACCAAGGGACCGCTTGAACCACCTGAACCATTGAACCAATGAACTCTCATGGTTTAAAGGTTCAAAATTTAATGTGGTTCAAGTGACCAAGTGACCAGTGACTTCCCCATGGACATTAAATTCAAGCCAATGAAATATTCGATGATTTTCAAATATGGCGTGGAACATTAAAACAAACTCAGTGACCAGCTAAAGAAGTAGCCTGAGAGCTCAGATCATGAAAAAAAGGACAAAATACAATAAGATGTGGCAAGGAAAGAGGGAAAGACTAGAAATATCTATGCAAAAGTTATTCTAGTTGGTGAAACAGTCCACTAGGTGGACATTAGAGAGTGCAAGTACTCAAGGATGCGGCCTATTTTTATCCATCGAGTAAAGGTGAAGTGGACAATTGCACAAATATTAATAAATAGACTAGATGACCCATGCTAAGGAGAAGACTTTCATGATGATTCTACATGCCACAGTTAAGACTGATGCCCTGTTCTAGCATGGCCCCTTGACAGAACTAAAAATGCATTCAAGGCATTGAATGCAACATGGGTCATTCCATGAAACAAAGTGCCAAGTCTTTCTTGGCTGCTATATATTGTAATATATTAATTTATGCAGGGGGAGATCTCTCTACTATAGAAGTAAAACTCTACCCAAATTGAAAGGCATTTACTGAGACTTTGAGCTCAGATTGTTAATAATATTTTGTTATATGAATTAGAAAGTGGATAGTTTCAGACTTTGTGCTGTAATAGCTTGTGTCATTTAGGAGATTGTTCTTATGTCTATTTTTTGAATGCATTATTGTCCATTTTAATGAAATAAGTAGGACTAGTGGGAAATAATCAGGAAGGTGTCCTGAAGCCGATTGTGGAGAGACTTTGTGCTGTAACAATTGTCTTTAGTGTGTTTGTTTTTCTGTTTCTATGTAAAGGATCTTGGGATGACTTTGTGCCCCCATTATCCTTCATATTTCACTCTTTGGCAATTGATGGGGAGAATTTGTGCTACACCTCATTCTACTGGTTACTATGCCCTTGTTACATTTACTTATCAGTTACCTATCAGAAAGAATCCCTGCTGTTTGCTGCAGACCACTTTTGAAAGAAGAGAAGTGTCTTCTATCATTTCACCAGGATTTATCCTTTTATTTGTGAACATCATCTCTAAAAAAAGAGAGATGGATGGTGTTGTCCTACCCTTGAGTGTTATTTTCTGCTTATATATATAATATATAGCCACTCATATTTATAGGGAACCTCCCCTTGATGAGAGGAGAGATTTGTCCCCTTTTGATGTGGTCAACCTACACATTTGGCTGATAAATATCCCTATGCTGCGGTTGAAACAACTTATTTTTCCCATTAGTTGGCTGGTGACAAAATTTTCACCCAACATGTTGTTTATCCCATCATGACTAGTTGACCTATCAAACTACCAAGGCCTTCCTAGCAATACATGACACCCATCCATGGGGATGATATCACACATAACTTGATCCCTATAGGTTATAATATGAAAATATACTAATTATTATTCATTAAAAAGCACACTATATATTTTCTAGATCTAAGAAATTTTGTAAGGTGAAGGATGAGCCAATATTTTGAGACCGAGTTTACTTACCATTTCATTTGAAACCAAATTGTCTATGTTTCCTGAGTCTTTTATCAACTTACAAAATTTACAATGGGAATTACATGTTATCCTAAAGAGTGTTCTTCATTGTGCAGGTTCTTTCACCTTTGGTGGCTTCAACAATGTCCTCCTCATCAAGAGTGACTATCCATCTTTAGGTGCCTCTATATGTGAAACTGAGCCAACACTCTCTTCCTCTGTAGGTTGCACCACTTAATTTCTACTCTCATTTTTATAACTTTTTTTTTGCTTCTCTGTTGGATACTCCCAATACTTATGACCTACATACTTGTTGCATTTGAAACATTTTCCTATGAAACCACTAGTCCCTCTTCCTCTAGATGCATCTCTACCTTTGTAATGTGGCCTTCTACCTCTATAACCACCTCTTGGTTGTTTTTCATGCCTTTGCCCATTGCTTTCACTTCCTCATATGCATTCTTGTTGTCATACTCTCCTCTTCCTCTCACTTTTTTGCCTCTTCCTCTTGCTTATTTTGTATGCCTTCTTGCCAGCTTATCCTCAACTTTCAAGGCTGATTGGTATTCTTATACAACTATTTTCAAATTCAATATACTGATCTCATATTATATGGAAAACTTGAGACCATTCACGTACCTTGATACCTTCTCATCATTCTATTCCAAATGTCCTGTTCTGATTGTCAATATATGAAAATCTTATATATATAACTTGAATAAATTCTAATTTTGTCTAAGATTATGCAACCTCCTAAACAATTTTTTATGGTAATCCTTGGACATGAACTTTGCCTTCATCTTCATCACCATCCTATCCCATGATTGGATCTTTGCTTTACTTCTCCTTCTCTCTTCCTAGATTCCATCCCACCATAAATAAGCATGTCCTCTCCATATTTGAATTTAAAATTTAACTTTATTTGTGTCCTCCACCTTCTCATACTCAAAATACTTATCCATGGTTTCTATCCAATCCACAAACTAGTTTTGGTTTTTAACCCATCTTCATCATGGCTTGGATCAATATTTCATCCAATATATCTTTTATTTCTTCCTAATCTTATGCTATAGTATATTCCTCTTCTCTATCACTATCATCTTCAGCTATGACCATTTGTCTTTGAGTTGTCTCCATGGCTGCCATTCTAGCCTACATGTTCCTTATTTCAATGACCAAATTTGCCATATTTTGTTATATTCTTTGAGTTTTTGTAGGTTTTAATTTTATTGATACCATTTTTTCCTCTTAATCATGTCTTTTTAGCATCCTTATACTCTGATACCAAATTATATAGATCTTGCACAAGTTTCCTTTTATTGTCCTTGAATAAAGGATCGCTTCACTAGTCTTAGGCTTAAGAATTCATTCACCATGCAAAACATATAAGTTTTATATACTATTTAAAGTTTAAAATATATTTAAATTCATTAACATAGTCTCTAATAACCCTCTATACCTCTATTTAAACTATCTCAAACACTTGCCTTACACTCATGCAACTCTGCCTTTCCAACTAGCCTTCCTTATAACCCTTTTTTGCTTGTAAATAGGGTAGTATGGAAAATCACCAAAAATTATGAATTTAAAATATTTTAATATCCTTTATTTATATAAAAACACCTATGGGTCAAATTTCAATTCCTATCTCACTCTCTAAGTCCACTTTCCTTCTTATAGCCTTCCAAATTAGGCTTCTTTTAGCCCTTTCTCCACTCCACTTGATAGAATTACATAGTACATGTATTTTATAGTCCTAAAATTATTTGATTCAGTTATTTAAGGTAAAAATATACAATATTAAAATTTTTTGTGAATTTTTTATGGTTAGATTACCCAGAAACTTAAAAACACTAGTTGCTAGGGTTTGTGAACACTAAGCAGGCCAAAAGTGGTATAAATTCCATATCTTTGTCTATAAAAGGTTTAATGATAAAATAATAATTTAAATGAGTCTGTATGATGTTAATACACATTTTTAATTCATTTTTAAAGTCACTTTAAGCCACAATGCATTCACACACATAAGATCTTAGTCTTTCCTAACTGTATTTAGTTGACAAAAAATAGGGGTTAATAGGGTTTTAATCAAGATTATGTTTTTTAAAAATATTCAATAGTATATATATCACATATTAGGTTTATTATCATGTCTCAATACCATATCCCCCTTTTTATTCACTTTGGACTCTAAAAACAAGATCCAAGTTAAGAACACAATAAACAAACTCAAGGTTTTTGCCTGTATGCTAACAATTGAGAAAGAACACAAAGAAATTGAAACTCATCACCTTTTAAAACTCATATAAGTCATAAAATTTATCTATAAAACTTATAAAAATTTCATTTCCCCATTCAGTGTATAAGTAAATGATAAAATATCACATTATCAACTGAGCAGTCTGCATACTTTCATTCATTGCTTGACAGACTTGTCTATCTTCTTAAAAGGAACTTTTTACAATTCAATACATACTATTTTTCTGAAAATAGAGATTAAAGGTTTATAAAAATAATCATATATTCAAATTACTCACCACATTGAGTATTCAAGCACACAAATACTCTGTCTCAGCCATGCAATGTCAAGATGCACAACATTTCATATAGCATAGTCCTTTATTCTTTCGTTTTCATTGATTACATGTCCATACTTATTCATATATGAATGTAATACACTATTAACATTCCAAAAAATAACTCTACCAACTTCAACCAAGAAGCATAACTGAATCTTGGATTGTTTTCCACATTGGGGGTCATTGAACTACATACCAATTTTCATGTTTTTTCAATATATGTACTTTATGACCATGCCTATAGACTTAAGAAGATATTTAAGACATTTAAATAGTATTAATATATATTTTAAATCTATTTTTCATCATCCTACCCCTTTACACCTTCAAATAATGCATGAAAATCCTTCCACAATGCTAAAAAAATTCAAATTTTCAAATAGTGGTATTTTGGAAGGAAACTCCACGATTCAAATTTATGCAACTTTTGTTAACCTAGATCACACCTACGACATAATTAGGACCTAAAGAACATATGAAATACATACAATACTAATAAAATCCAAAATTGAAACCATTTTAGGTTCCATATGGGATGCCCCTACATCAAATATACTTAAACAAATATAAGACAACCTAATCATCTAAATAGACTTCTTGAAAATCATGAATAAAATATTTAAACATGGTTACCACAGCCCTATTAAAAACTAATATATAATTATTAAGAACAAATTACATTACATTATATGAAAATAAACCCCATTTCATTTCAAAATTTGTTTTATCCTAGTCTTCCTATGTGATTAGAATATGATGATATTAACTAAATGTATCCATGAATGATATACATCATGGCCTATGAATAAATCAAGAGCCTCATATATTAAGGGTATAAGAAAGGTATAATTAATGTAAGTGTCATTTAGTGCATGATAATCCCCACATACTTGAATCTCATAAGTCTTATTCAATTGAACTACCATAGGACTAACCCAATCTACCTTTTCTATTGAATAAATGATCCCTTATTCCTACATTTGATTGAACTCAGCCTTCACTTTCAATTTTATGTTGGAATTCAACTTGTATGGGTGAATTTTAATTGGTTTGGTGCACTCTTTAAATTAAATGTACATCTCCCTCAATTATATATCCACACCTCTAACGTTTATGAACATAGTTGTAAATACAACCTGATAATCTCTTAACAATTGTAATGCCTCTAAAATATCATTCTGAGTCTAGTAATCTAGAAAAGTTGCAACTTTGGGTACAAACTCTATTCTAATATTTACCTCAATATTATTGAATGGTTCTTGATATACTCTATTATATTCACTAGGTATGGACTCTCACAAAAAAAAAATCTATTTCTTATTCTTGAATATTTACATTTCACAGTCTTTGTTCCTTAGCTTGTTTTATGCATTGAAGTTTTGTTACCTCTACTTCTTTCTCTTATTCAAAGAAGCCTTCTAGATCTTGATCTCCATCACTATCACTAGATTCTATCAGCTCATCTATAATTATATTATAATCTTTAAGAATAGACTATTCTTGTTTACTAGCATTGTAGTTTTGAATCATTAGATTCAAATCTCAAGCCACTTTTTCCTCCAATGATGAGTCTTTTGTAGGTCCCAAATTTTCCACCCAATTGTAGCATAAAAAAAAATTCAAAAATTTTAACACATTATGAACTAATATTATTAGTGTAGGTTTTTATTTTTCCCTATTATTTAATTAGGGAAATTATATTTGTGCATACATGGAGTTTTCCTACTTTTGTGAGATAGGCTAGCTTATGTGGAGATGTGTGTCATAGATGTGTCATAGGTGTCATAAGAATGTCATAAGTAACTCCCTTGATGGGAGTTACTTCTCTATTCTTAGCACCTTGTCACCACCTTTCATGGAGGAGTTACAGTTTATTCTTGGGGTGTCTTGACCACCTTTTGTGGAGTTACTTACGTACTCTCTTATATGTATTCTTCATTTTGGCCATCTCATGTTAATCAGATTCTCGTTTTCTCTATTTTTTCTTATGCAATTTATCTTCTTATATAATTTCAAATTGCTTTAGCATCTATGTGGTGTGCACTTGCTTCATCTAATGTGATCACGTCTCCATTGCATTCACATTATCTAGATTTTGGCAACAACTCCGATATGGTATCAGAGCCACTTCGGTAATCGTGTGTCTGGTTATGCTATTAGTTTATTCTGAAATTCTTACTTTGCTTCCTTAGTAGTTTTTTGTTTAACTCCGTTGCATTTGAGAGTTTTGGTAGATTTTTTTGAAAACTCATGCAAAATCCATACGGAAATTTGTTAAAAAAAATTTACTTCTGAGTTAAAATTTGCCAAGACATCTTGTATAGATCTGTTGTGGCTACAGCAAGGTAATTTGTAGAAATATCAGTAGCTTGGTGTCCATTTCCAGTAGCTTGGCATCCATTTCCAGCAGCTTGGCACCCATTTCCAGCAGCTTGGCATCCATTTCCATTTCCTATGCCTTATTCTTGTGAGAAAATTCTGGTGAGAAAATTCCGGTCTTATTTTGGTGAGAAAATTTTGCCAGACCTGTTGTGCATTGAAATTAAAACCTTGTCACTTGTTGTTGTGCGTTGAGGTCTGCAATTTCAATTTCTTTCTAACCAACAAAATCAGAACTACGCCTTTCTTTTGTAAGACAATTCTGCACCTGCTATTTTTTTGTTGAAAATGGCACTCTTTCCTGCACTTGGTGTCCTTTTCCTGCACTTGGCACCTTTTCCCTGCATTTTATTTGTCTCTTCTATGTTAAAGTCTATGTTGGAAGTGTTAAACTCTGTGTTGGAAGTGCTAAAATTTGCATTGCATTGGAAGTGTTGGAAGGGTGCATGTTCATTGGTGGAAGCCCTGATCTCATCTTCTTGGTAGTGCCTATCAAGGCCTAAGAAATCACAACAACAAATATCCACCTTTCTTTCCTCTTATTAAAAAAAAAGTGAAAAAAATTTGCTGGAAATTCATTTTTTTGCCTTACTACTAGTATTTTTTTACTAAAAGAGGAAGGTAAACTTGCTTTCATGCATATCGAGACAATCAGTTAAACTTGCTTTCACAAAAACCTTTTTTTGGATTCCTCGCTCTATGCCAAGTCCAATGAGTGGTTAGAAGGCCACTTTCTCTCTCAAAATAGGCATTTTTTAATGTTTTAGTGCTTTTTTTTGTAAAAACACTAGTTTACAGAAAAATTGAATCTTTAATATCTTGTAAATGGTAGCTCAGATTTGGGTAACATTTTTTGCAAAAGTGTTTGTAATTCAATTCTCCACAACTTAGACTTGTTATTTGTTAAAAATGCACTAGTTTATAAAGTGTCAAAAATTTGGGTCTCCCAAGACGCATTTTCAGATGAGTCCAACGTCTTGTTTGCTTACAGTCTTGCACTGATTACTCTAAGACACATTCTCAGCTAATCCTAATGTTATTTGAGTGTCCACTTGCATATTTGGGGGAATTAACATTTTGGCGAGGTGTGATTACTTTTCTCAACTTACAAATTTTTGCTTTCATTCTCCTTTCTGCATAATTTCACAACTTGCAATCAACACAACTTCACCTAAATTTAGCTTAAAATAGATTATTTTCAGCTTAAACTCTTAACACCCTTCAAATATCATGAATGGAAGGTTAAAATTTCAATCATTCTTAGAAGCAAAGTGTTGTATAGGATCACCATGGGTACTGGAGTAGAACCCAACACTGATGCTGAAAAGGTCAAGTGGTACAACCGTAGTGATGAAGCCTATGGACTACTGAGCTTGTCCATGTCTCTAGAACTTCTCTTCCATTTAAAAAACTCTAAGACTCCCAAATAAATATGACACATCCTAGAAAACGTATTTGGGAAGCTTGATGAGATGAGAGGTCATGAGCTCAAAAACAAACTCATAAGTCTAAGTCCTAGCAACTTTGACACCCTACAAGACTTCTTTACTAAGTTTAAGGCCCTTAGCTTGCAATTAAAAGAATGCATGATAGAGAAGAAAGATGATCAACTCATCCTTTCTCTTCTCACAAAGTTAGGTCCAAGCTATTCCGTCTTTGTCTCCACTTTCCATGCCATAAAAAGTGCCCTTGGCACTACATGGAAAATGCCTTCTTTGGATTCATTCATTGTCGACTTGACTAGGGAGCAAGATAAGCTAATTAAAATGGGCACAATGAAGTCTACTCAACCCCAAGCTTTGATATCTGGAAATGGTACGGATAAAACTTCAACAAAGGAGAAGAAGAAAAAGAACAAGGACCAGGAGAAGAAGAAAGAAAACAACAATCCTACCAAAAACAACACTGAGTCTTCCTCTTCCAATGCTAAACCTAAGAAGGAAAATCTTAATTGTGTCTATTGTAAGAATATAGGGCATGATTAACACAAATACATGAAGAAACAAATAGATCTCCTAACTCATCTTCTACAGAAGAACAACATAGGTGTTCCTGAGTCCATCAAGCAAAATTCATCTACCCAAGATTCTACCAAGGCAAAAGACAAGGGTAAGGAGAAAGAAAAGGGCAAGGCACTTGTAGCTACAACTGCTTCTTCATCTTCATGGGTCATTGACTTGGGTGCTTCTCATCACATGGGCTCTTCCCTAGTTGAGTTTTCATCTTTAGAGCCTTGTAACATGACTTCAATTAGTTTGGGTGATGACACATCAGTTTCTGTTGCAGGGAGAGGGTCAGTTGAAATAGGAGGAACATTCAATAATGTTCTAAGTGTTCCTTCTCTTTCAACCAATCTCCTATGAATGTACCAAATCACTCACATTGGTCAGGGCATGAGAGTTGAGTTTTCACCAAATTCAGTGGCTATCAGGGAATTGCATAGTGATACTATAGTGGCAGTGGGTAGGGCAGATCACCAAGCAAGGTTATACACCTTCTCACATTTTGCACCTAATTCTTCTCCAATAGCATTGTTGACTTATTCATATGGAGCTAGCAAACTATGGCATGAGCAGTTTAGCCACCTTAACTACCGCTACCTTGAGCAACTTTGCAAACATGACATGGTCATTGGCTTGCCTCATGTCCAATTCTCAAAAGGACTTTGTGAGGGGTGCTCCCTTGGGAAGCATCCTCAGGCAAAATTTGACAAAGGCAAAGCTTGGAGGGCTTCACAACCTTTGGATTTAGTCCACAGTGATGTATCAGGACCCTTTCCCAAACCATCTTTCATAAGGGACAAGTCCGTCCTCACTTTCATTGATGATTTCTCTAGGTACACTTGGATATATTTTCTCAAACAAAAGTCTGAAGTGTTTGAAATTTTTCTAGACTTCAAGTCTCTTGTTGAGAAACAGAGTGAGAAATCTATCAAGGTTCTTCGAACTGATAATGGAGAGAAGTATGTCAGCAACAAGTTTGAGTAGTTTTACACCATAGAGGGGATTGATTTACAGTGCATAGTCACTTACAGTCCTTCATAGAATGGGGTTGTAGAACACAAAAATAGGTTCTTAAAAGAGATGGGTAGCTCTATGATTCACTCCAAATCCTTATCACCACAGTACTGGGCCAAAGCCATCAATTGTGCTTACTACATTCAAAATAGGGTTCCTCATAAAGCTTTGAAAGGGATAACACCCTTTGAAGCTTGGCATAAAAAGAAACCTGATGTTGAGCACCTTAGGGTTTTTAGATCCCAAGCCATGGCCTACATACTGAAGAAGAAATGCAAAGATATGGAATGTCAATCCAATCCTTGCATCTTTGTAAGATATTTGGATGGTATTAAGGGGTATCGCCTTCTAGATCCAATCACTCATGAGTTTTTCATCGAGAGAAGTGTTCATTTTCAGGAGAGTCCTAGAGACTCAACACTTGACACTTCTCCTCCTTATCAAATCTACTTCTTCATGATGATTCCTCATCAGATTTAGATTAACCACGACAGGTTCTCAAGCCAGAGACATCTTCTTCTTCTTCTTCGAGTTCAAGTAGTGAGGACAGTGATGTAGAATCATACACCTCTAATTAGTCAGAGGATGAGGAGTTAGCACCTGACTCGCCCACTTTTAGGCCACTTTGGACTAGACAAACACTTGAGAGTGCTGGCACTTGGGTAGGAGATCCCACAAATGATAGATGTATTAGGGGGGATTTTAAAGGAGATCCACATGCCTTCTTTTCTTTAGTTTCAGATCCACACACTTTTTGAGAGGCATTAGGGGTACCCGAGTGGGATAATGCTATGGAGGAAGAAAATTATTCCTTAATCAAAAATCAAACTTGGGACTTGACTTCACTTCCTAAGGGAAGAAAGATGGTTTGATGTAGGTGGATATATCGAAACCAAGTTTGCAGCAGATGGGTTAGTTGATAAGTACAAGGCACGACTGGTTACCAAGGGTTTCTCATAGGTGGTAGGCATTGACTACTCAGAGACCTTTGCACCCGTTGCAAAGATGACTTCTATCTGACTCACCTTGGCTATTGCTACAACACATGGTTGGGATGTGCACTAGATGGATGTGAAGAGTGTCTTTCTTCATGGAGACCTAGAGGAGGAGATCTACATGGAGTAGCTGCCAAGATTTGTTCAAGATTCCTCCTTAGTATGCAGACTTAAGAAATCTATCTATGGCCTCAAACATGCCCCTCAGGCTTGGTATACCAAGATGGATTCCTTCCTTCTCATAGCAGGTTTCACTAGGTGCCATTCTGACCCCAATGTCCACTTCTTGCAGTAGGATGATTTGCTCCTAATTTTGGTTCTATATGTTGATGACCTTTTGATCACTAGGAGTTCTTCATTGGCTATTATAGTGGTGAAGGCATCTCTCCAAGATCGATTTGATATGACAGACTTGGGTTTATTACACTACTTCCTTGGCATCGATATCTCATAGTCAAATTCAGGGATTTCTCTTAGACAACCTAAGTATGCTCTTGATTTATTATATCAATTTCACATGGCTAATTGCAAGCCATCTCTGACTCCCTTTCTATCAAGAGTCAAGCTTGAGGCTAATTGTTCTTCACCATTGGTTGATGCCACTCGATATCAACAACTTGTTGGTAGTCTCATCTACTTGACTCACACTAGGCCCGACATATCATATACAGTGGGACTTGTCTCCAAATTTATGCAAGAACTTCATGAGCTACAATGGAAAGCAGCTAAGAGGATCTTGCAATACATACAGGGTTCACATAGATACAAGATTCATTATAGATTTGGCATAAAGGTTGACTTGGTTGGATATACAAATTTAGACTAGGTTGGCGATTCACAGACTCGCAAGTCCACTTTTGGTTATAGTTTCTCTCTAGGTTCTGGTCCTATCAGTTGGTCTAGCAAGAAGTAAAATGCTATTGCTATATCATCTACAGAGGCAGAGTACAAGGGAGTTATTAATGCATATACTGAGGATATTTGGCTTTAGGGGATTCTTTCTGAGTTTGGCATTCCTATCAGGTAGCCCACCATCATTTATTGTGACAACTAGAGTACCATTCAAATTTTCAAGAATTCAGTTTAGCACCAACGGACCAAGCACATAGAGATTCACATGAATTTCATTTGGGAGCTTATTCATAGTTAGGTCATTGACTTAATCTTTTGCCAATCTTCAGAGTAAGTTGCAGACATCTTCACCAAACCTTTCACTGAGAGCAAGTTCATTCATCTACGAGCTCTTCTTGGGGTGTAGTCTACATCTGCAGTAGCATCATCTTTAGGGGGAGCCTTCTAGCCTCTTATTTTCTTTTATGTCTCTCTTTTGGGGGGGAGTTTTTTCCTATGGGTTTTCTCATTTTCTCTATCTTATGGGAGATTGAATTTGTACATGGGTACCTCATTAGGCTTAGTTGCAGGGACCTATTTTATATTTCCACACTGCCCACCTAAGTTGCACTTATGGTGGGTATTAGTGTAAGTTTTTATTTTTCTCTATTATTTAATTAGGGAAATTATATGTGTGCATACATGGATTTTTCCTACTTTTGTGGGATAAGCTAGCTTATGTGGAGATGTGTGTCATAGATGTGTCATAGGTGTCATAAGAATGTCATAAGTAACTCCTTTGATGGGAGTTACTTCTGTATTCTTAGCACCTTGTCACCACCTTTCATGGAGGAGTTACAGTCTATTCTTGGGGTGTCTTGACCACTTTTTGTGGAGGAGTTACTTACGTGCTCTCCTATATGTATTCTTTATTTTGGCCATCTCATGTTAATAAGATTCTGGTTTTCTCCATTTTGTCTTGTGTAATTTATCTTCTTGTATAAATTCAAATTGCTTTATCATCTATGTGGTGTGTACTTGCTTCATCTTGTGTGATCACGTCTCCATTACATTCATATTATCTGGATTCTAACAACAACTTTGATAAATATGTTTCCATTTTCAAAAATAAATTTTTAGATAAAGTCTTGTTCTACCTCTTAATGCATATACCACACATTGGGAAGTGATGCTAGATTGTGGTTGAAAATATGCACCCAATATATTGGCTCAACACCTATGTAGACCATATATCTACACATTTATGAACATGTAGCTATGGACATTGGATTTATTGAAATAATGGCCAATATATTCTAACAATATTTGGTATTTGAAATCATGCTTGTATAAATTTGTCGATTCATCCCATTATAACTTTGGTTGTCTATGAACTTCCCACCATGTCATAGTAATTCTCTTCAAAGAATAAATGAGTACACTAACTCTCTTATCTATATCAAGTACATGGTGATATAACATAAAGATAAATTAATTGAGATCATCAGTCATAAAATATTATGGAAATTAGCATTCTATGGAGAATACCATTATTAGAGTTTTTACTTCATGATATACCCAAACCCAACTTAATATATGCATGTCTAAGTCACCACTAATAGAAGATGTTTCATCCCAAGGTAGAATAACTTCTTATATAAGCTCTATATAATCCATGGCTATCTTACTTGTATTATATAAGAAATATACCTTATATTGGGTAAGATATCACAAAAGGAGAGGTACATCATTCAATTTAAAACATATGAGCTTGATATTTTATTATCATTGGCTTATAAACTAATTGCTCTATTGTCTATGATTGCATATGTTTTTCAAACTATGGCTTAAAAAATTGACATTAAACTACTCATAGATATTTTTTATTTGTATCTTCACTATATTTAAACCAAATATTTTCCTTGCATGCATAAAGTGACTTTGGTTCCTTTGGAATGGCATAAGGCTTATGCTCTAATTTATTCAGTGGTATAACAATTATTTTATCTCCTTGGTGTGCCTCTAATTGATTTCACATTGTATTGATAGTTATTTCACCATCATAAGCCTATTTATTACCAATCAAGGTATGATAGTGGGTCTCATCTATTATCTTGTCAATGACCTAAAAATCTCTTCACAAACTCAACTCAACAACTTTTCCACATCTTCCAAGAAACTAATTGGCTATACTCTCACATAATCTGTAAGACAGAGTAACATGACTATAGCTCAATTTTGGCCAAAAAATAAATTTCCAAGTAGATATAGGAATCATGTTGACAATACTTATAAAATCAAATACTGCATTATGAAACTCATACCCTATGAGTTCAATGTCTAGACATGAGTCAACATCTTAGGGATTCTTAGTTTTGAGATACCACATGGCTTATTAGTATGATGTTGTCCTCACTAAGTGCACTCCAATAGATTATTAAATAGGTTGGTAATATTATTTGAAATGTATTTAGTGTGTAAATTACTAATTAGATTCAATAAATCTATCAAAGTAGCCAAAACACATTCCTACCTCAAAATTTTCATAATTTATCCATACATATATGTATCAATAGTTGTAGCATCACCTTCCAATGTAGTCTATTATTATATGTCCTAAATAACCTATGTAGCTTGATACATCAAACTCCTTTCTATATTAGGATCAAGGTATTTATCATATTACACTTTCCTAATTCCATGATCTTGAGGAATTCTTATGGGAGGCAACCCATATTTTATGTGTTTTTACATTGTCACAACTTGCATATAAGCATTTTATTTTGGTTGTGAAGTGACCATGTTCACATTGTGCACTAGTTTTTCTTTCCTATATTTTTCTAAAAATGGACTATACTTAGTATGGTGTTGGTCTAAGACTCTAAAATGTGCATAATATGGTTGTGTCTATGGATTCAATTGGAAATTTGATTAGAAATTATTATCCTCACCACATAATTAACATTGTATAGGTTGAATAACTTTATGATCATTATTTAAACAATCTCTTTGATATCCCCCATGATGTCCTCCTCTGTACCCACTTTTATTTGATTGGAAATCCCAACCTAGTTTTTTTTTACTACTGCACACCAAATCCTCCTTGATGTTTTAGGGAACCCCACCCCTATTATTATTGAGTATTTTACCCACCGTATTATCCCTGAGGAGAAGGTGGAACCTAAATTTATTGTTAAGGTTGGGGAATCATAGTATTACGTGATGTCTAATTTTGATGCTATAGAAATGAAGACATCCATCCAACTAGAGCTTGCAGTTCATATTGAGGCACACTAGTCATTTCAATATCTGGACATGGACCTCCTATCTTCACTAAAGGTATTTATGTGTAATAACTACAAAAAAATTTGTAGTGATATCCTCCATGAATTCCTATAGAGCTCTACAACTCTTTTCATCATGATTTAGGGACTTGAAAAAAATTTAGTATAGAGTCTGCATTTTTTGGGTGTACAATTGTAGTAAGTGGCATTTAAATGTTGCATGCCCCACAACATAGAAAATATCCTGAAACTCTATTTTAATTTTGGGTAAATAATTCCTATGATACTGTTATCTACCACATTCTATACACCATAAACCCAAACTAAGTTTATTCCCATCGTGCATCTGATCCATTTTTTAAGAATGCATCTATCTTTGATTCAATTTTATTAGTACTAGAGGGAGTGTCTCCATAATATTTGATCTGATCCAACTGAATTTATGTTTTTCTCACATCAAACTTAGTATCTAATTGATATTGGGAAATAAAAAATATATCCCTTGATGGTAGTCCTTAAAACTAAGTAGCTTTGTCTTTGTCTTCCACAATAAAATCTACCTTGTTCATGACATCTATGAATCTACGATCATACTCCTAAAATAATTTTTTGATTATCTACCTTATCTATTTAAGATCCTAAATTATCTAACTTGAACATTTATAAATTTTTCATTTTTTGATTAGTAGGTCCTTAACTTATTTTAAATATAGTTGGGAAATATCCCATTTATTTTATGAATTACAATACTCGACACATTAGAGCTCCATCAAGATCATACATTTTCACATCTTCTGAGGTCACTCCCTTCACTTTTCGCTTCATATCACAAATGAATATGTATTATTTGGGGTTAGAGGACTCATCATATGGTGTCATAGTGACAAAAACTCCTATGTTTAGCACCATATTTTGAATTATTGTATCTATTCTAACTGGCTATTGGACAACTACTATGGGAGGTTATTTTGAGACTAATGTCAATAGTTATTTCACTACTATAAATTTTTACTATTTTATTTCCAACATTCAATGAATTTTTAAAATATCTATAAAAATGAACATAGCTTTTTCAATTGGCTTCCTCTCTATCATTCTTGTAATCTCCTCACTTAGGCTTCCAAATTTTCTTGTAAATGAATGAAACCAATGTATGATAAAAATGAATGATCATTCTCTTTATCTTCTTATTATTGTGAATTTGAACCTGAAATATTTTTGTGATTCAACATTACTTCTTATAAAAACTACTCTTTCTCTAGTTTAAATGGTATCCTCCCTTATAATTGCATTCTTATACTACCTCCTACATAATCTAAATCTAATCTGCATTTCTATTTCTCATCACTCTTTTCATATTCCATTCTCTCTCTCTCTCTCTCTCTCTCTCTCTCTCTCTCTCTCTCTCTCTCTCTCTCTCTCTCTCTCTCTCTCTCTCTCTCTCTCTCTCTCTCTCTCTCTCTCTCTCTCTCTCTCTCTCTCTCTCTCTCTCTCTCTCTCCTCTTTCTCTCTCTCTCTCTCTCTCTCTCTCTCTCTCTCTCATTTACAACTTCTTCTTCTTCTTCTTCTTCTTCTTCTTCTTCTTCTTCTTCTTCTTCTTATTCTTATTCTTCTTCTTCTTCTTCTTCTTCTTCTTCTCCTTCTTCTTCTCCTTCTCCTTCTCCTTCTTCTTCTCCTTCTTCTTCTTCTTCTCCTTCTCCTCCTCCTCCTGCTTCTTCTTCTTCTTCTTCTTCTCCTGCTCCTGCTTCTTCTCCTTCTCCTTCTCCTGCTTCTTCTTCTTCTTCTTCTTCTTCTTCTTCTTCTTCTTCTTCTTCTTCTTCTTCTTCTTCTTCTTCTTCTTCTTCTTCTTCTTCTTCTTCTTCTTCTACTCATATTTACATCAGGATTATCCCTTTTATTCCACCTTCTCTATTATCATAGTTATTTTTAAAATCCTATAATCATATTCCCACATTATGTCTATACATTGTCCATATTTTGGGTTTAGATTTAGATTCAGCTTATTTTTCTCAACTCTTCATCTTTCACTTCTACATCACATGCAACCGCCTTATGCTCTCAATGACTACTACATGTTAGTATGGGTAGGCACCATTTAATTTTACAAAACTAACATCTTAATAAGAGTAGGTAGTTTATAAATAAACTTCCCTCGAATGTCTCTCATAAACACATCCTGCGTAGATTCAAAAGCTAGGTATCCTCGAATATAAAATTATGTAATATAACCATCGATGGTAGTTTGCATCCAATTATCTAACACACAAGTCTAATTAGTATCCAAAATTCATAGTATTTATATTTTCTCTTCTATATAAACTATAATTTATATCTTTCTTAGCTAAAAATAGTAATATTCTAATCTAGACAACCATGCAACTAGTAGTCCTACTATCGTGCACTAGAAAATTTCATATATATCTTCATATATATGGTCCCTAAAAACTTATTTCACCATATTCCCTATTATCTATGCTTATTCTATGAAATTATTTATTATTTCATCTAAACATCTCTTTACATCTCTTTATCTTGGTATCCATCTCAACATGTTTTAATAAAAGAGTTCCATGTTGACTGTACCATTATTTTTTATTATTCAGGTTAAAGGAGGGATTTTTTTAACTAGGGTCCCCAGACCATAGGATAAGTACAAACAAAAGAGGAACCATGGTATACCAAAGACCAAAAAAGAAATAGGACCAAACAGGCCCATAGACAGCTAAAAAATAGCCTTCAAACCAACAAAGAATAACCAAAGAAACTAGTCTAAATCTAAACTACCAAAAACATCCTCCCAACAAGATTTCATATTTTTAAGGTTTGTATCAATATGGAACAACCCCATGTTTAGATCCACTACTCTACCCCTTCTTTCCCTTCCCTTTGCCAATGACACTAGGCTCAAAAAGCTCACTAAGGTGAGCTCATAACTTTTTAATGTTCTATATGCCCTCATACATAGAAGCTTTAATACAAATAATGAAATAACTTTTATTAGTATGAAATTTCCCATTATCCTATTCTAATATCACCATCCTAAATGTTAAACTCTGAGTGTTTTGATCCTCTTCCCTAGCTAAAAGGATTTGAATCATCCTTGAATTTTCCTACTACAGGAAGTTAACCTTACCTTTCAACTTTGTGATCTCTCATATAAACCACTGCATAATATATTTTTAAAGTTTGAGATATTATACTATCTTATCTAATCTCTCCTTCCCTTTAATCAAGGTAACCAAATTGTTAAAGGGTTCATTTTGATCCTTCATATGTTTGTTGTGAGATGTCTCCCCTTTATCTTTGGGAATACAATTAGTCTCCTTGTTTATATTCTCAACTATCATATTTTGATCTGATTTGATTCCCTATTAAAATTCCTTATGACACTCCCTTGGATCTTTACTTACCTCTTCAAAATCAATAAAATCCCCCACTGAATCTCCTTTTTGACTACGCATGTCTTGAAACCCCTGATTCCCATGTTTCCCTTGATTGAACCCTATAGGCTTATATACACTATTTAGTATTTTTTTTATGTTTTCCTCTATCCTATGATTCTTTCCTTCATCCTTATTAATTATATTCTTCATATATTTATTAGTGTTCTCAGTAACCCTGTTCAGACCCCAACATATTTTATCCAAACTTTTTAAAGAATTTTGATATCAACAGGCCCCTCCTTTAACTTTTCCTTCTAGGGCTGGGATATATCTAGGTTGATTTGATTCATACCATTAAAATATTTTAAAATGAGGTATATCACTCCCTCATGTCTATGATTTGATTAATTTTCATGTTTAAACTTCATGATCAAAACCTCCATGGATTTTAGAATAAAAAATGGAAGGTTGAAGGGCATACCATGCCTGAAATAATCCAACATCTTAAATAAAGACCATCTAACTAAATTATAACTACATTCCAATGTAACATAATAAATTAGATGAAAGGAAACCTCTGTATATGGATTGGGTAAGGATTCCTAATTTAAATCATTATGAAGTTACTCTAGTTTTTCTCCCTCCTCTAGAAATGTGTCTATGCCCAATTTGAAATCCTTTGGTGAATAATAACTCTTCATTTCCTCAATTAGCAACCTAGTCACATGAGGAATGAGTTCCTTAATGATATCGATGGTAATTGTATTGATTAAATTTTTTTTATCTATTATAAAGTTGTCAATGATGTCATAGTGATTTCATGAAGGTGTCCAGGTGAGTGGATGAAGTGCCTTGATATTCTATGTGATAATGACAACATGTGCAATATGCTTGTCCTAGTATGCTTGGTTGATATTCTATTTTGGCATGGTTGGAGATGTTCAAGGATGAGAATGGAGTATTGAGAATGTAAAAAAGGTCCCTAAGATGCTTTATAATATTTGAGTACTTGTGTGCATAAGTCAAATTCATGAGGTTGTCCATAGTTTTCATCTAGACACTTTGGGTCCAGTGGCAAAAAATCTAAGTAGGTAATTTAATGGCATCACCATTACCATGTGTGGATGAGTAAGAAGGAAATGGTCAAATGGGTTTGATAATAATTATTCCTAATTATTATGCACTAAATCTTAGGTCATGCACCTAAGCACATCAAAAGAAATGTAAGTGCAAATTTAGGCTCCCATGTAGTTTGACATTGTTTTCCCATACTTAGCTAGATTTGCATGAGGTAAGAAATAGATGAGTAAGCATTATTATCATAGAACATGTCAAACATGTGGATGTTTCAAGAAAAGGTGATCATATGTGTTTATTAAATTTTGTTCCTAGTTCTTATGCACCAAATTTAAGGTCATGTGATGTAGTGTGATAAAAGATATGCATGTGAAAAGTTGGGCTTCCAGGCATTTTGACAATGTTTTTTATGTTTAAATAGAGTTGATTAATCATTTTTTTGATGTCATATCTCACACATGTGAAGGTTTCATGATCAACTTGATATATGGATGGAATCCTCTATGTGAGAGGATCTTATGTGCTAAATTTCAGATTATACAACAAAATGCAACAAAACTTATGCAAATTTAAAGTTAGACTCATATACAAGTTCTAAGCATAGTTGGCTCTATGATAAAATATTTTGAGAAGACATTTTAATGGAAATATATCTCACACATGTGAGGGTTTCAGGAGTATTTTATCACATGGTTAGATTCTCCTATGTGAAGAGATCATATGGTACAAATTTGAGATCATGCAAGTGAGTGAGTCAAAAGTAATTATGGTCCAAATTTGGCCTTTTAGGCAAATAACAATGGTCCCCATAGTCATTTTTACAAGAGTTAAAGTTCAAGACCAAATAGAGATCTAACAATGTATATGTGATCATACATATTGATCTAATAGTGCATGTCAAATCAAAGAGGTGTCAGGATCCTACTACCCACTAAGGGCACACTTGATTACCTTTGTATTAGCAACTAAACACAGAATTTAACCAGAATGATAAGTAACTAGAAATATGAAACAACACAGGATATGAGAGACAATACCCAATTGTATTAATACTCATTCAAAAGAAAATACAATAAAGAAGATGCCACACTTCTTCTTCCCACACCTCTAGAGCTCCCACACTTCTAGGGTTCACCAGTTATTCTCCTTCAATAGTTCTCTCTCTCAATTACGGTCACAATAATCAACTCAAACATAGAGTTGTTGTTCACCTCCACCAGTCAGTAACAACACTGCCAGTACACCAAGTACACAACCGTACTCCAAGTAGATCTCCCTGCTCTTGTAACAACCTGCAAATCACCAGACCTTACTTACCACATAGATATCTCTACACCCTGAAGAACCCTTGTCCTTACCTCACCAAGTCCTTATGATTCTTCAACCAGTACCCCGGTGGATCTTCTACCAGAACTTGCACAACCTGTAACTCTCCTTGATCATACACACTCAACACCCCTTTGGAACTAGGAGGAGCTACTCTTGCTCTCTCTACAAGCACAATGGCTTTCTAGCACACTTTACAATACAGCCCATGAGTCTACTATATAGATCTCATGCATACAATAATTAGACTTTCTTAATTAAAATAATTAGACTTGCAACTCAAGACCAAAAATAGTCTTTACATGCAAACTTCCTGTCCAAAAATAGACCAGTCTGGAACCCACATGCAAACTGCATGCACACACAGGTTGTCAACGTCGGCTTCTTCCTGACCGATGTCAGCCGACTCATAACCGACGTCGGTTGCTTCTACACTATAATCTGACCGACATCGGTTGGCCTGACCAACGTCAGTTCCTCTACAACTCACTCTGCAACTCAGCAACCTCCTCCATGTTTGCATCAGTGAAGCTTTTAGCTCCACAACCTAACAAGAGGTCAAAGTGACAATGGTTTAATTCTAAGAAAATGTAAAGGATAATGATATAACAATGAGTGGGTGTTCATATATATTTATCTAATGGTGATAATTACTAGTTAAAGACCTAATTGATCCATAAATATTGATAGTGTATATTGAGTCAACATTACAAAGGTGTATGAGATGAGGTCAAAGTGACTAAGGTTTAACATTTGAGCAGTGGTGACTATGAATTAATGTTTAAAGAATATCGACAGTGTGAGATTGATATAAATTTGAGAGGACATGAGAAGTGAGCATAGTGTTTGAAGTTTACTTATGAGCGTTGATATTTAAATATTTGAATTTGAAAAGGAAAAACTAGTGATCTATATTTTGGCTATATCTTTCGATCTAGGTAGAATTTGCTCATGGTGTAAAAATAAAACTTGTAGAGGAATCCAAGATTATTCTAAAAATATATATTTGAAGATTTGAATAAATATACAAACATAATTATTAAGGTTCAAAGTTGACTATGTTTTTTAATTTGTTTTACAAGTGACCCGAGAAGGATATTCGAGATCGTTTTGATATTTTTCAATATATCTTGATGAATTAGATATTGGAGAGTGTTTTATAGTCAATGATGATGATTTTTGTACATTTTTAAGGTTTTAACATTCATATCCAATATGAAAAATGGTTTAGAAGTTGATTGTGTATTCATTCATGGTGATTGTGTGCACAGAATGCTATTTTAGTAAATTATGCTTAAGCAGAAGTGTTTTATGTTGGTTGATTGACACTTAAGGGGGAATTATAGATCATATGGAATGGGTCCATGATTTTTTTATTGGTTTTATATTCTATTTTTCTTCAATGAAGTTCTAAAGAAGTTAATGGGTTCACATGAGACCTATAAGGGTTATAAGGGCCTTATTAAAAGGTGTAGTTCCTTAAATGTGACCCATAGATGCTATGACTGACCTATTAAAAATATTTTTGAGTTGTTTCATTATGATATATTTGCTTTAATGGTTAAGGCATGCCTATTGGCTAACCAAGATGGTGTTCATCATAAATGCTCTATAAATAGTGAAATCAAAGATGGTGATTTCTAGACTTTTTGTGAGATACTTTGTAGAGATTTGAGAGAGGTTTGTGTGTGTGATTTGTGAAATAAAGGAGGGGTAGAGTTTCATATGGATGATTTGAATAGTAGAATATATTTAGGACTATTTCTATGACCTATAAGTCATAATTATGTTGGTATAATCGTGTTCTTGCTATCTGAGTATGAGTTAAGGTGAAGAGTAATAATCATAGGTCCATAATCAGGTGTTGAAGACATCAATTCATAGGTGGATGTGTTCATAGGTGTTGTTTCGGCTCAGCATCTAAGGGTTTTACAACCTCCTTGCAAGGTGAAACATTGCTAAAGGTCTAGTTATTGTGGTAGGTCAACTAGATGGGTGTGGTAGCTCCTTATGGGATTACAATCTCACTAAAATAAGGGAACATGATGAGCTTAGAATCTGGCTCATTATTGACATGTTATTTCTCTGAATTCATCTCTCAAAGGATATTATCTTATGCAAATCATAGATTGATAGATAGATATTACATAGAAAATAGATACTTGTCTTGTGTATATTAAACCAAAGACTAAACCTTTACTTTGTCATTACTGTCTAATACATAGCATGTTATAGTGATTTTTTATTATGAAGAATGCTTAGGAAGAACACACAAGTGATGTATAATAAAAATTCAATTTTGATCTCCATCTAGCAGAACTATGGACTCCACAGGCTTGCTTCTATGAACTCTGCAGGCTTGTTTCTACATAATCTAAAGGCTTATTTCTATGGACTCTATAGGATTGTTTCTACAAACTCTGCAAGCTCATTCCTACTAACTCTATAGGGTCAATTTTGAGAATTTTGTAAGGATGAAGCTACAAATGAGGAAGATGGCAACTAGATAAGATAAGAGATAATCATTCCAGTTGGAGTCAAATAAGGAAAATAACCACCTTCTATTTTGTAGGATTTGCTTTTGATAAAATTTTATATAATTAGATCTTAGGACTATTATAGGATAGTATATTTATTTCATCAGAATAGTTTGATCTCTTGGAAATCTAATCTCGTATCTTTGGATGAATGGATTGACCAAGGAATCCTATTTCTTTGCATACTATTTTGAGTTGATTGTATTAGTATAAAATGTATTACTTTCATCATTGAAAGTTATTGGATATTATATGAGATGATAGACAATAAAAATAGAAGAAAAATATGTAAAAGTATATGACAGTTTTTAGCTAGATTGTAATCATTTCAATTTTATGAATTATCACTTCAATTTCCAGCATTGATTAATCTTTGTTCCTGAGTCTAAGAGAGATAGGGCCCACTCTCCGTGGAACTAGGAATTGTGTACGGTATTTATGTTATATTATATTAACTCATTGTTATAACTAATTAGAATCTTGTTAATGTTTACATTTATTCATAAAAAAACATCAAAACAAATTCATAATTTAAAAGGCATTTTCTTAATCCAAAATCATTTATTTTCTAGGCAAAGTGTATTTTATTTTATAGTAGATGTGTGAAGCAAATTTAATTTTGTTGGTTAGGAGTGTGATTTTAATTTCCATGCAAGCGTAAATAGGAGTGTGATTTTTAATTTCAAGCAAAAGAGTGGATTGATTTGATTTCTTCTTTTTTAGCAAAAGAGTGAATCAAGTAGTTTAGGACACATTTCTTTCTTTAGTCAAAGTTAGATTAGGACCATCAAAACACTCCCATAAGAAAATTTCTAGATCTACCATCCTATACCTTACTACAGATACCTTTAGACACTAGCCTTGGTTGATAAGACATTAATTAAATATTGATTAAATGAGAAGTTAAATGACACTTGTCATTTTTGGCACCATTGCCAGGGAAACAAGGTGTTAGTAAGGTAATAATTATTGGTCTAGAGTGAAAAAAAAACTATAAAATCTCAAAATAATTCAATAAATTGATGTACCATCCTAGAGATTCTAAAGGATGATTCATCCCAAAATCTCCACCAAGAACACAAGTTGAAACTCCTTCAACATCTCTGAGTAGTGAACTAGAAGTTACGAGTGAAACCTATCTACAAGAATCTTTAAAAACTTGGATAGAAACCATGCCATTGCCACAAATAAGCCCCATAGGACAAATTCCTCAGGATCAATCTCTTGTAGGAAGGCATTATTTAGAAATTGCCAAGGACTTTGAAGAAGCCTTTCTAAAATCCATAGCTGCAAAAAATTTGAGAACTTTGAATAACCCATAAATGATACCATAAATATTCAGTGGGAAGATCATCCTGACTTTGAAACATCATCAGAAGAAGAAATGGCTCTCCAACAAAATCAACAACTTGCACAACCAGGAAGGACTTTTTCCTTTCCTATTGTTGTAGATCCTAATGATCAAATCCCCTTGAAAAATATTTTACCAGTTAATCTGCCAAATTTTTGGAGAAGATCTATAGAAGATCTTGATCAATTCCTATTTGAGTTTAAGGTGCTATGTTAAACCTATGATTACATAACAAATAGCCAGAAATTAACTACACTTAAAGATGTAGCTATGAGATAGTTTATGGGTTTCCCTAGCGATTCTATTAGAACATGGGTGACATAGAGATAGAATTCTTGGACAAGTACCAAGATTATTGTCGAGTGTGAGAAAGAAAAGAGGATTTCTTCAAAATCAAATAGAATGAGGATGAATCTTTAGAGGATTATTTAAATAGATTCATGTTCACTCATAAAAGATGTAATTATCCACTCACTGAAGAAGTTAAAAGGGTTGGATGAAGATACTAAATATGCCTTAAATATTATGGGAGGAGGAGATATAAATAAGTTAACTTTTGATAAGATTTATGATCTTTGTACCAACTACTCTCAAACAAAACCTGGAATTAGGAAAGGAAGGTTTGGGAAATCTAATGAAGTGGGTAAGCTAATGAAAGAATTTGCTAATCTAAAGACAGATATTCTAGTTACACTAAAAAGTACTTTAGATGGTCTTCAAGCTAACGTAAATGCAACATAACCCTTGGCAATTTATTATCCTAAGTGTAGATAGAAACATGCCCTTAGAGACTGCCCCTTAGATAAAACCAATGTTTCATCATGTGAGATCTATGATGCAACAGATCATGATACCAAACATTGCACCCTTCTGTCCATTTTAAAGAATCAAATGAAAACACAAGTCCAGTCCATTGAAGAAGTAAATTATATCTAGAGACAAAACTTTACCCCATAAAACCAAGCTCAAGAATAGTTTAATGTAAGAAACCTAGTTAATCCATGGAATGTTTCAGTCCCTTCACCTTTTTGGAATCAACTCCAAATTATATCAATCCAAAATCCATGGGCAGGACAAGATTGGATGCCAACACCCCCATGGATGGTGCCAGAGCCATAGAAATAAAGGGTACCACAACAAAAATAGATGCCACAACTATATCAATAATGGAATCAGCAGTGGAACCCATAGCAACAATTGACCCAACTAAGAAGACCACTTTAATAACAAACTATAATGCCACCCCCAATTATTCAGCAATAAGGACAAATCAATCAACCCTAAATGCTTGCACAACTAATAGCAAATTCAAAAAATAAATAACCAACACCTATTTATGTTAATGAATAGGAAGAGATAATGAATTTTGGAGCTATTGAGTGTTTGGACATATATTTAAGATCAGGAAAAAGTATACAAAAAACTTTAGTTCTCATTTTTGAGATACCTGATAAAAAAATAGAATCATCTCAATTAAACACTAGAAAATCCAAAATCAAAATGAGCCCTGAAGCCAACAAAGAAAACACTACTACACCAGTAGTTCTTTTTCCTAAAAAATTAAGAGAAATTGATATTAAACTATAATCAAACTTGGTCCATGAGTTGTAAAAGATCAATATTGAGGTACCCCTACTACAAGTTATTAGGGATCTACCTAAATTAAACAAGATCATCAAAAACCTTTGTGTCAAGACACTGGGGAGGAAAGCAAAATATCCAAGAACCATTCATATTGATGGAAAAGTTGTTGATTTATTAGCAGGAAAATTATTAGTTCCAAAATATATATATCTAGGAAGCCCAGTGATCACAATCACAATCGGAGGTAAAAAAATTCCTAACATTTTGGTAGATTTGGGAGCAACAATTAATGTTATGACAACTAATACTCTCCATGCATTATCTCTTATGAGAATGCAACCCACAACTACCATTATTCAAATGGTAGACCAATTTGTAACCAAACCAGAAGGGACTATAGAAAATTTTGAAGTACTAGTAGAGTCTTGGGAATATCCAATAGATTTCATGGTCTTGAAACTTAAAATAAAGAATCTAGGGTATCCAATAATCTTAGGTAGACCATGGTTGGCTACTGTATTAGCATTAATTTATTTCAAGTTAGGAGACATGACCATTTCTAATGGGTTAAAATCCAAATGTATCTCTTTGTATCCCCCTGCAAAACCATCAACAAATCACATACAATAAATTTGGGTGGATGAATCAAACAACACTTCCTCATTAGCTATGATCATAGATAAAAAATACTTGGAAGAATTGAATGAAGACATATACCCAAAATTTATGGACTCTGCCAGTCTGAAAGCTACAGACTCTACCAGTCTAGAATCTACGGACTCAGCTAGTCTAGAAAATACAGACTACCTTAGTTTAAGGTTCTTGGATCAAATAGAATATTATGAAACTTCCACTTATACTTATTTTAGTGCTTCCTCATCATATGATCATGGATTGATTTTGGAAAGTGTGTAGAAATTAGCAGAACAATAGTAAACTCATTTCTTAGATGCATTCCATTATTCTTTAGCATGACTAATTCCTCATGGAAAAGAGTTTGTTGATAATGTAACCATGTTTCATAAGCTACTTCCTCATCCATGTCCTCTAAACTCATTTCTTCGTGAATTAAAGTAAATATAATCCAACTACCTAAGTAAAAAACCAATCATGGTATTACCTGGAAAGATTTTGAACATCAATAATTGGTTAACAAATGAAGAGGAAGATCAACTCTTTGAACTACTGGAAAGATATACAAAAGCTTTTGCTTGGGATTATACTGACCTGAAGGGAATTCATCCCAACATATGCACTCATCAAATTTACATAGAATGTGTGAAACCAATTAGACAACCACAAAGAAGAATAAACCCAACATTAAAGGAGATAGTCAAAATAGAGATCTAAAAATTGTTGGAAGTTGGGTTTATTTATCCCATCTCAGACAACCAATGGGTTTCACCTTTGGTAATTATGCCTAAGAAAAATGGAAAATTAAGGGTATGTGTAGATTATAGAGAACTGAACAAAGCAACACTAAGAGATTACTTGCCTTTACCTTTCATTGATCAAATTCTTGACAAATTGGCAGGAATTTTTTTTTTCTTTCCTGGATTGGTTTAGTGGGTATAACCAAATAATTGTAGCAACTGAAGATCAAGATAAAACCAAATTTACCTACCCTGGGGGAGCTTTTGCTTATCGAGTACTTCCTTTTGGACTCTATAATGATCTAGAAACCTTTCAAAGAGCAGTTCTGGCAATATTCTCTAACCTTTCAAATGATTGTGTTATAGTATATATGGATGATTTCACCATTTATGGTGGAACTTATGAAGAGGCTCTTACCAACTTGGAAAGAGAATTGATCAGATGGGAGGAACATCAATTATCTTTGATCCATGTGAAATGTTTGTTGATGATGGATGAAAGAATAGTGTTGGGACACCATATTTCTATAGTAGGCATTCAAGTAGATCCAAAGAAGGTTGAAATAATATCCAACTTACCCATTTCACAAACACAAACTAAAATAAAAAGTTTTTTGGGACATGTTGGTTACTACAGATGCTTCATAGATAATTTTATCCAAATAGCTACCCTTACGTTTGCCTTGCTTACAAAAGACAGTAAATTTGAATGGAGTGATAGTTGCTAGTAGGCCTTTTAGGCCATCAATGCTAAACTTGTTACTACTCCGGTATTGAGAGGACTAGATTGGACTTAGCCATTTTATATATACATAGATGCTTCCAATACAATATTAGGAGTAGTCATTAGATAAAAGGATGAAGAGGGTAGCATGTATGCTATATATTATATTAGAAAAAACATGACAACCTATTGAAATAAATTACACCAAAATTGAGAGGGAATTCTTAGTTGTAGTCTATGAAATTAACAAATTCAGACACTACATAATAGGCTACAAGGTATTTGTCTATACAGACCATTCATCTATTAGATACCTTACCAACAAACCAATTGTGAGAACTAGGATTATTAGATGGTTTTTTCTTTTACAATAAATTGATGTTACTATTATAGATAAACTAGGGAAGTCTAATGTGGTTGTTGATTTCTTGTCAAGAATGAACACTATAGGTGAAGAAGAACCAGTGGAAGGTGACTTTCTAGATGAATAACTATTTTTTATTTCATCAAAATCTCTGTGGTTTGCTGATATAGCCAATTACCTCACCCAAGGAAGTTTCCTCTACAATTTTCACAAAAAGAAAAGAAATGTTTAATCAAAGAAAATTATTCTTTTAAATGGATGAATGGAATGTTATTCAAACTTGGACTTGACCATGTGTTTCACAGGTGTGTGGTAAATGGTGAAGCTTATGATATCATTAGAGCTTGTCATGATGAACTAGGAGGTCATTACTCAGCTTAAATAACCATACATAAAATCATAGGAGAAGGATACTATTGGCCCCACCTTCATTAGTAAGTAAAAAGACATATCAGACACTATGATATTTGTTAGAGAATTGGACATCTTACTCTTTCAATAGAGATGCCTCTGCATCCTCATCCTCAATTGGTTTTAGAACCATTTGAGAAATGGAGAATTTATTTTATAGGTCATGTGGATCCTTCTTCTAGAGGAAAAGAATATCTCCTAGTATGTACAGACTATGTGACCAAGTGGATGGAAGTGGAAGTATTAACTCATGCAAGAGAAGAGATGGTAGCTGATTTCTTATATTTCAAAACCATGCAAATATTTGGTGCTCTAAGGGAGATAGTCTTAGATCAAGGACCACAATTCATGTCAAATATGATAAAGCACTTCATGTAAGTATATCAAACTCAACATAGAAAAAACATCTCCATACCATACACATGCTAATGGGCAAGTTGAATTCACTAATAGATAATTAGAAACCAGTTTAACCAAGATTGTTAATTCTAGTAGAAAGGATTGGGCAGTTAAGGTACTAGAAGCTGTTTGGGCCTATAATACTACTTGGAAAACAACAACTAGATTTTTACCTTATGAATTGGTTTATGGTAAGAATCCTTTGTCCTCTATTGAATTTGAATTAAAAAATTTAAAAATATCTGTAGAAGTAGGGATTGAATTAGAATAAATATAGAAATAAAAACTCCTACAGCTTAATCAACTTGATGAGATGAGGATGGAAGCAATACAAAGAACTGAATTGGTACAACATCAAAGAAAATTTTGGCATGATTCATAGATCAAGTAATGGAAGTGTTAGAAATGAGATTGGGTACTATTGTTTGATTCCAAATTTCAACATTTTAAAGGAAAACTACAAACAAGGTGGTTGAGAGCTTATCAAATTGAGGAGGTCTTTGAAAATGGTTCTATTAAGCTAATACCTATTGATGACAGTAGAATATCTCTATTAGTCAATGGACATAGATCTAAGCTTTATCAAAAACTTCTTAATAAAGAAGAATTTGTTCAAAATACAAAAGATGAAGTATCCTTTCAGGAGGGCTCTGCTTCTTCTAGTGAACCTACTCCTTGATGATCATGTATATAATAATAATAATAATAATAATAATAATAATAATAATAATAATAATAATAATAATAGTGAAAATCCTTCCAGGGACACTATTGACAATGCATGCCCAGAAAACTAGCTTGCTGGCTAGCTATGCATTGCAAAAAAGGGCTTTGGCTAGAAAACTAGTAATGGTTGGCCAAAGGGAAAAAAAAATATTTATAAGAAAAAAAAATAGAGTATCTCATCAAGTCATTATGATTGGTCGTGTTGACTAATCCATACAAACTTATTTGTGCAGGACAAATGACAAGCAAAGGATACATCTAAGGTCAAAGTAAGTGAGACATATCTTCTATTTATCTATGTTTAGTTAACTAATTATCTTTGATTTAATTAAAACTTATTCTATGGAAATGACCCAAATTTGATCTTCTGAAATGGAATGACATGATACATGCCATAATGAAAAAGCATGCAAATGAGCTGCCAAAGGTTTATGGATAAGTGTGTAGTTTTGGTACAATCAATTGAGTCATCAGTCATGATAATGATAGGATGTCATAAAAGAGGTTTTAAATTAAGTAATAAATCATTGTCACCATTGAAGTGCCACATCATCATTTCATTAATTTTTATTAATGTGGCAAAATGGCTAACACACTCTGTAGAAATGTGAGATGCTTAACTATATCAAATCATCATACCAAACTATGGACTCATGCAGTTGTGGAGTTTCATATGAACCATTTCATTTCTATAGACTTCAATAAAAGTTGGTCTACATATCCTCCATGATTTGTGCCTATAAATCCTCAGTGACTATTGCCTACCGATTTCAACAAAAGACTAGTCTACACCCTAATTAGAGTTAAAATAATAGAATTGTCTAAAAAATTACATAGAAATGGGATAGAAGATGAGATTAGAACTGAAGAATGCAGAAAAGTTTCATAAAGACAAAGCTTTTGTGGCATTTTTTAGAGCCAATGGCTGGCTACCTTTCATTAAAAAGTTACAGGGTTTTGACAAAACAATGGTAAGTGAATTCATCACTAATCTCACCCCTAATTTTTGAATTTTGAAAGGAATTGTTATTCTTATTACAACTCAAATTATAAGCCAAATCATACAAGTCCTAAAAGAGGGAATGAGAGCTAGAAGCAAAATTTTATTTAGTGATTTAATTAGTCAGTTTAATGGTAATGAACATACTGGGACTTCATGTCTAGTAGATTCTAAGGGAAAATCAAAAGGGATTAGTAGAAATTCACTTCTTGAACCCTAAAAATTTGTAGCCAAGTGGGTACTCAAGTATATCATTTATGAGGGGCAACATAGTCTTTTAGGGGGAGACACCATGAAAATGTTAATACACCTTAAGTATGGGAGACAAAACCCTTAGTACAAAATTAACCTCCCATCCTTCTTATATGGGGCTCTAAAAATTATGTCTACAACCCCTAATGCTACTCTTAGGCACCATGGCCTAATTCACCTAATTATCCAATATCACTTCCTTCAGAAAGAACAAGAGGTCTAGGAGGAATTTTAGAGTAGTATAGCATAACAAATTCTAAATCTACCTTCACAAGAAACCCCAAATTTACCATGGGAACATTCATCTCCACCTATTGCATCAGCTGAGAAAATAACACCAAGGAAGAAATCATAGATTGTAGTCTCCACATAAATCCTTTCTTCTTCTTCTTCAAGAAGAATCACAAGGTCTCAAATCCCTAAAATTTCAAGGTCCCCACAAGAACCTCATGAATCTGTAGTTTATCTAATTCCCTTGTTAATAAAAATAAAATTGAGACAAAAGTTGCTACAGAACCTAAGAATATTAAGGGTTTGATGGTTGAGAAGGAAAACCAATCGAGTGTAGCTCAGAGAGTGACCAAAAGAAAGAGCAGGCTAATTCTGATAGATGAAGGTGAACAAGAGGTTGTAGACATTTTGGGTAGTCTTAAAATGGTATCTCATTCCCCCATACATCAAAATATCCCTACAAATGTTGATGTTGAATAGAATCCTTTAGAAAAGAACTCTTCAATCATAATGGAGGAGCCAATTCCAGAAGAAGAGCCACACATGGTAGAAGAATCAAGTATGGCAGAACAACCACCTATTCTAGTTGAAACTATCATAGATAAATGGAAAACTGTATGTACAAATGAGAAAGGTGAGTCATCTAATTTAAATGATCCTATTATGTAGTTAACCTTACATCTTTCTCAAGCTCAAGCTCTAGATCAACAATAAACAACTAACATTGTTGACTTGATCAGTCAATTATAGAACATGGATCATCTCAACTCATTGTTGGTGCAAAAATTAGACATAGTATCTACCAATCATGTAGTAGAAGTTCACAAATTAGAGGAAACAATAAAGGAACATGAAAGTGAACAAATAGATCTTTGGATTTATGTAGAAAATCTAAAGAAGGAAAATAGGAGATTGTAGAGTTTAGTAAACTCTTCCAAAGTACCTTCTGATATTGCACCTTCTCCTCCTAAGGTATTTGTTGACCACAATTGTCAAACAAGTTATCCAGGTATTCCTCCCTTATAAATACTACATCAAATTAAAGAAGAATATTCCATACTTAAATAGAAAAATAAAGATGCAACTTCTTCAAATAAACTCTTGGAAAATAAAAAGAAAGAATTAGAGGCTAAGGTCCAAAATTTAGAAGCAAATTTGCAGGATGCATGCAAATTAGGGGAATATATTTTGTCATGTAGGAATCCTTCTCTTACATATATTTTATTTTTATTTGAGAAATTTTACAGATGACAATTTTTACAGATCTATTGTCATATTCTTTACAAGATTTTATAGCCAACAACATTTTTTGAATTTTTTTTAGTGCTAAACTTGATCAAAGGATTTGCTTTGTGAGTTTTATTTGCATGATTTGATCCTAGGAGACCATGAACACAATAAATTCTTGATAAACCTTCATGTAGGATAAGTTTAACTGAGGGCATTACATTCTACATTAAAAAATCAACTAGCATGGAAAAGCAAATTTGAGGACTATACAAATCATGCTAAGACTACAGGATTGTGTATAAGACCAGGATTCTATAAGGATGAAGCTACAAATGGAGAAGCTAGTGGCCAAATGAGATAAGAGAGAATCATTCAAGCTAGATTCAAATAAGGAAATAACTACCTATTATTTTTTAGGATTTGCTTTTCATAAAATTGTATATAATTGGATCTTAGGACTACTATAGGATAGTATATTTATTTCATCAGAATAATTGGTTCTCTTGGAAATCCAATCTCCTATCTTTGGATGAATGGATTGACAAAGGAATCGTATTTCTTTTCATCCTATTTTGAGTTGATTGTATTTTTATAAAATGTAAGACTTTCATCATTGAAAGATATTAGATATTATATGAGATGATAGAGAGTAGATAATAGAGGAAAAATACATACAAGTATATGACAGGTTTTAACTAGATTGTAATCATTTCAATTTTATGAATTATCACTTCAGTTTTTAGCATTAATTAATCTTTATTCCTGAGTCTGAGAGGAACAAGGGCCCACTCTCCTTGGAACCAAGAACTATGTAAGGTATTTATGTTATGTTCTATTAATTTATTGTTATAACTAATTAGAATCTTGTTTATGTTTACATTTATTCATAAAAAACATCAAAACAAATTCATAGTTTAAAAGGCATTTTCTTATTCCAAAATCATTTCCGTTTTAAGCAAAGTGTATTTTATTTTATAGGAAACATGTGAAGCAAATTTCCTTTTGTTAGTTAGGAGTGTGATTTTACTTTCCATGCAAATGTAAATAGGAGTGCGATTTTTATTTTCAAGCAAAAGAGTGGATTGATTTGATTTCTTCCTTTTCAGAAAAAGAGTGAATCAAGTAGTTTAAGACACATTTCTTTCTTTAGTCAAAGTTAGAATAGGACCATTAAAACACCCCCATAAGTAGACTTCTAGAGCTACCATCCTATACCTTACTGCACATAGCTTTAGACACCAGCCCTAGTTGATAATACATCAATTGAATATTAATTAAAAGAGAAGTTAAACGACACTCATCAGAACATATTTCCTTGATCAATTGTAGCTGGTCTAAATTGGATCTTGTTATTATAAGATAGTGGTCCAATTGTATATTCTAGTGGTTTTTATCCCCCAAGAGGGTTTCCCATGTATGCCATGTTTTATATGCTTGATCTTGAATTGTATTTCTTATTCATTGCTATGAATGATGTGTATGCCTCATAAATATATGTATTTATTGATTAAGAGTTTGAAGGACTGAAATTGAAGTTGAATTATTTGAGCTCATTGATTCACCCCCCCCCTTAGTGATTTTACCTCTAATAATTGGTATTAGAGCAGGTCCTTTGGTAAAGGCTTAACAACTTGAAGATGATTCAAGGTAAAATATGGGTAGTAATCAAGAAGGTTTCTCTACTAACTAAGAATCAGTTTTCAATGGATCCAATTATGCTTTTTGGAGTGCAAGGATGAGGACATATATTATGTCCCTAGGGTTTGATGTATGGAAATTTGTTATGGATGGTTATGTTACTTTTATTGCTCCTCCATCTAATGTTGCAGACAAGAAGTTTTGAGAACAATTTCAAGGCAATGAATGCTATCACTTGTGTTATTTTTGATACTGAATATACCAAGGTAATCCATTGTAAATCTACTAAAGAGATGTGGGAAAAAATGTAAATCATTTTTGAAGGAGATTCAAAGGTCAAGATTGCTAAGTTGTAGACTCATAGAAGATCATTTTAAAGTCTCAAGATGAAGGAAGAAGATTATGTAGCATCCTTTATGTAGAGAGCTAATGATATTATGAACATCATCAGAGGTCTTGGAGAGAATCTTAAAGAGGCTACTGTAGTCCAGAAGGTATTAAGGTTTCTATCCATCAAATTTGATCTAAAAGTATCTTGTATATAAAAAAGTCATGATCTTACTCAGTTGAAGATGGATTAATTACATGGCACTATTACTACCTATGAGATGAGAGTAAATGATGATATACCACCAAAGAAGGAAACAACATTCAAGACATAATGAAGCCTATGAATAAGTTCCAAGGTAAGAAACCTAAAGAGGATGACATATCTAACATTGATGAGGATGAACTAATTATTTTGATTACTAGGAAATTAAAAAAAGGTTTAGGGAAGTATAAGGGTAAACTACCCTTCAAATAATTTAATTGTGGAGAGATAGGACATTTTACTCATAAGTGCCCTCATAAGCATGAGAAGAAAGATGATGAAGAGCATGGTGAAGGACAAGATGATGAAAATAAGACATACATGAAGAAAGGATTTAGAATGTTTAACAACAAGAAGTCCTTCAAAAACAAGAAGAGTCTCTTCACCAAAGAAGATTACAGCTCATTAGATAAGAGTGAAGATAGTGACTTAGAATATGATGATGAAGATGAGGTGGACTATGAGACTGTATTGATGAATGCTCTTGAATAACTAAAGATTGAGAATAAGGCTAGTAAGAAGATGAAATCTAAACTCAAGGACTATGAGGAACAATTCAGTGTGTATAAGGCAAGATTGAATGAAAACACGAAGGAGCATGAAGACATGATCAAGCATCTAAGTTGTCAATTGGACATTCTATTTACAATCCTTCTAAATAAGATGAATGTTCAAGGTATGTTTCCAAAAATGAGTCTTTGAAATTTGAGCTAGAAAAGAAAACTAGTAAGGTGAAGACATTTTTGAGATTTGAAAAGAGTTCATGTGATCCAGAAAATATTCTGAGTGGTCAAAAGCATGCTAGTGATAGAACTGGTCTTGGATATAAAGAAGAACAAATAATGCAACTCAAGACAAGATGAAGACTAATGTTAACTAGGATAATCATACTTTAAAGACAAATCATCAAATAAGGAATGAAGGTGTTATCAAAGTAAAGATAAATTAGATCAAATAGCCTAATGCCATGAGGTATGTAAGTTTTAATGGTTACTGTTTCACATGTAGTCAATTTAATCATAGAGATAGAGAGTGAAAAAGACTTGTTATAAATGATTTTACATGGAACTATGATGGGGGTCATCAATTAAAAGGTATAAATAAAGTTAAGTTCTTTAACTATCTTGTTGTGGGACACTTTGTAAACCATTATCCACACAAGGTTAGACAAGGTAAGTTCTCTTGAAAAAGGGGAGGTTGTTTTGTTTGTCATGAAAAAGGACATATTTTAAGTTTATGTCCAAACACGGTAATAAAAATTATGTTTACATCAAGGATTATGGTGTGCTACAATTGTGAATAGAGAGGTCACATTGCTAGATTCTACAAACAAAGGCCATCAAGTCAAAATGAGTTTAATCAATCTCCTAGAGTGAAAGGAAAAAGGCAAGTTAACACATCGAAGACAAAGGTGACAAGTCTGAGTCATGATGAGATTACAGGTCCAAGTAATTTATTTTCTATGGTGGAGAATGCTTTAGAAGTTGAAGAGTTCTAATAGGTATCATTGTTTGATCATGTTGAGAGTGAAGAGACCAAACTCAAAGAGAAGACCAAGGTGTTGGTTGAATCTAGTCCTAAGGAATGTATGGATCTAAGTTAACATCTTACTATTTTTGAGCATGTATCATGCAAATAACATCAATTATTTGTGCCTAGTAATGAGGTTCTAAACTATAAGGTGGACCCTTAAGATGAAAAGGTACGCCATGAAGCTTTGTTTTATCCATGTATTATTAATCCAATTCTAGAAGAAAAGAATAATGTTGTAGTGATTGAGCATGTTGCTTCTATTAAACCTAAAAATAATAATAAGAACTACAAGTATCAGATGACCAAGGAAGAGAAGGAACATGAGGAGTTGTGGGCAACTCCTAATTTCACATTGTTTTAAGAGATTATGAAGTATGGTGTCTTTGCCTATGCTTATTAGGAGGCATATTTTATTGTGGAGAATCAATTTGTATGATAAGGATGATAATGATAATTATAGAAGACATTTGGTTAAGGGGGAGTAACAAGATCATGAGCTTATTCTAGATATTTGTGAAGGAGCTATAATACAAGATCAAAATGAGTATATCAAGATGGAATAGTGAGATTGGTGAAATATCAAGAAGATTTTGATGCTCATAAAGTTATATACACTTATTTGTGATGTTATTCAAGTGTTTTTTGGTTTGAAGGTATGTTTGTGTCAATTGAATGTTCTAAGTGCTCTCAGTTTTCTCAGTTTTTGGTTTAAGGTCAAGCGGGCCTAAAATGGGTTATCAAAATTTATGGTTCCCAAAGGTTTAAATTCTCAAATCTCAGTGTATAAGTTTTTTATGGTTGTCTTTAGGTGTGTAATAAGTTTTAGAGGTGTGCATTGACCAAAAGGAGGTTTGTTGACTTTGTTGCTTTTGAGATTTTAGGGTTTTACGCTATGATAAAAAGTGGTTTTCCTTATAAATTAAGGTCTAAGGATTATTAATAAGCTAAAATTCCAAATGGGTTGTCAAATCAAGTTTTACAAAGATTTGAAGGTTTGTGGTGCTCAAGTTATTCATGTTTTTGTCAATATGGAGAGCTAATTGGCTAGTAGATTTGTGAAGGAAGTATGTCTCAGAGGATGAGCTAGGTGCTTAAAATTTATTTGATTAAAAGGTAATATGAGAGTGCTCTAGATATGAATTTTTATGTCTTGAAGATGTATCCAATGAATGTTGTGGACTCCGCAAGTTCCAATTAGGGTTACAAGGAGCCTAAACAGACCTAATATGAAGATTTAATGTTTTTTGCTCAGTAGTTCCAAAAGAGAAAGGTATATATGTTTCAAGGAGAGTTCAAATTTTTTTTTGGAACATGTTTTATGTTTGGTGAGTGACATTAAGTTATCTAGGTGGTCCTTGTGGGAGCTTAAGAGAGAAGGATAGTAAGCATGTGTGGTGGTTTTTCATGATGTATGAAGATTTGAAGATTCTTAAGATGTGAAATGGATCATAAATATTAGGGAGAGGCCCTCTCAAATTTTTCTTGGTGAGTTCCATTATATTCTAGTGGTTTTTGTGTGTTCTTTCTTCATTGGTTGCAATGCTTAGTTGAAGAGAGTGTTGGCATGGATCAAGAGAATGTTGTCAAGGCAAGAAGAGGTAGGATAAAGGTAAGGGGGGAGTTTGTATAATCTTTAAAATATGTTCTTCTCTTATTGGTGGTATTTCTAGGTCCTCAGTATTATATTGTTCCCACTTTGTCATTGTGTCAAAGGGTGAAAAGTTTCCTATTATGAAGTGACTAAAAAGAGAGAAGGAAGGTGAGTTGTATATTGATATTTATGATGGATTATTGACATCAATGACAAAGGGGAGATTATTTGAGAGTTTTAAATGATGTCATGGTGATTTCATAGAGGTGTCCAAGTGATTGGATGAAGTTCCTTGATAGTCTATGTGACAATGAAAAAGTGTGAAATATGATTGTCTTAATCTACTTGGTTGATCTATTTTGGCATGGTTAAATATGTTCCAGGATGAGTATAGAGTATTGAGCATGTGAAAAAGTTCCCTAATATGTTTTATAGAGTTTGATTGCTTGTGTGCATAAGTCGAATTCATTTGGTTTCCCATAGTTTTCATCTAAACACTTTGGGTCTAGTGGCATAAAATCTTAGTAGGTAATTTGATGACATCACCATTACCACGTGTGGATGAGTTGGAAGGAAATGGTCATACGGGTTTGTTTAGTATTATGCCTAGTTTTTATGTGATAAATATCAGGTCATGCACCTAATCACATCAAAATAGATACAAGTGTAAATTTGGGCTCCTACGTAATTTTACATTGTTTTCCCATAAGTGAAACTCATCTGGTTGTGCATAGTTTTCATCTAGACACTTTGGGTCTAGTGGTAGAAAATTTGAGCAAGTAGTTTGATGAAATCACCATTCACATGTGGATGAGTTATGGGGAAATGGTCACATAAGTTTTTTCATTATTATGCCTAGTTTTCATGTGCTAAATATCAGGTCATGCGCTGAAGCGCATCAAAAGATATACAAGTGCAACATTGGGATCCTATGCAGTTTGACATTATTTTCCCATACTTTGCCAATTTGCATGAGGAAAGAAATAGTCGAGTAATAATTTTTATGGTATCATATCTTACATGTGTAGATGTTTCAGGAGAAGGTGTTCATATGAGTTTATTTAGTTTTGTACCTAGTTCTTATGCACTAAATTTTAGGTTATGCAATGTAGCATGACAAAAGATATTCATGTGAAAAGTTGGGATCCTAGTGATTTTGATAGTGTTTTCTAAGTTCAAATAAAGTCAAGTAAATAGTTTCTTGATATCATATCTTGCACATGTGAAGGTCTCAAGAGAAACTTGATATATGGATGGAATCCCTTATATGAGAGGATCTTATGAGATAAATTTTAAATCATGCAACTAATCACAATAAAAGTTATGCAAGAGAAAATTTGGTCTCATAGGAAAGTTCTAAGCATATTTGGCTCTATGATTGAAGATTTTGAGAAGGCATTATATGGTGATATATCTCACATGTGTGAATGTTTCAGGAATAGGTTGTCACTTGGTTAGATTCTCCTATGTGAGGAGATAATATGGTCCAAATTTGAGATCATGAAAGTGGGTGAGGAAAATTTTATTATGGTTCAAATTTGGCCTTCTAAGTAGATAGCAATGGTTCCCATACTTGGTAGATTTTGCAAGATTTAAACTTCAGGACCAAATGGAGATTGAACGGTGTATGGGTGATTGTATAGATTGATCTAACGGTGTATGTTGAATCAAAGAGGTCAAAGTGATAGTGGTTTTATGCTAATTAAAGGTAAAGGATAAGGATATAATAGCAAGTGAGTGTTCATATAGATTGATCTAATAGTAAGCATCAATAGTTAAAGACATGGTTGATCTACAGAGATCGACAGTATGTATTGATTCAACATTACAAAGGTGCATGAGATGAGGTCAAAGTGACTAACATTTAATGTTTAAGCATTATCACCTATGCATTAAATTTTGGAGAAGATAAATTGTGAGATATTGATCTAAATTTTAAATGACATGAGATGAGAGTAGAGTGTTCAATGTTTACCTGTGATTGTTGACATTTAAATATTTGAGTTTTCAAAGGAAAAACCAATACTCTATATTTTGACTATATCTTTTGATCCAAGAAGAATTTGCTCATGGTGTAAAAGGAGAACTTGTAGAATACTCCAAGGCACTTTTATAAATATACACTTGAATATTTGAAAGTGTGTATAGATAAAATTATGAAGGTTCAAATTTTACTATGTTTTTATATTTGTTCTGCAAGTAAATTGAGAAGGATATTTGAGCTTATTTGTCTATTGTTTCAATATATCTTGATGAATTAGATATTGGGGATTTGTTATAGAATACATTAGTATTCTCTTTGTGAATTATTAAGGTTTGAAAATTTGTATGAAATATAAATAATGGTTTAGAAGTCAATTGTGTATTCATTCATGACGACTGTGTGCACAGAATGTTGGTTGTGAAAATTGTGCTCAAGTAGAAGTGTTCTATGTTAGTTGATTCACACTTAATGGGGACATATATATCATATGTACATTATTTTTTTATTGTTTTTGTGTTATTTTTTTTCTTGATGAAGTGATAAAGGAGTGAATGGGCTCACATGAGACTTATAAAGGTTACAAGGGCCTTATTAAAAGGTGTAGTTCCTTATGGGTGACCCATAGATGCTATGGATAACCTATTAAGATTATTTCTAAGTGGTGTATTTATGAGATATATGCCTTATGGTTAACTCATGCCTATTGGCTGACTAATATGGTGTTGATCATAAATGCTCTATAAATAGTGAAATCAAAGATGGTGATTTCTAGACTTTTTGTGAGAGACTTGGGAGAGATTTGAGAGAGGATTGTGTGTGTGAATTATGAAGAAAAGGAGAGGTAGAGTTCCTTGTGGATTAGTTTAAGATTATAACATATTGATGTCTATTTTTATGACTTATAGGTCGTAATTTTGTTGGTATAATAGTGTTCTTCCTGTTTGAGTATGAGTGAAAGTGAAGAGTGATAAACAAGGGTACATCATCATGTGTTGAGGACATAAAATCATAGTTATATGTGTTCATAGTTGTTATTATGGCATCTCATATCTATATTTATATCTATATAGGCCCACCATATTCTATTCTGGGCTAGTGGGCCTGCTAGATATAATGGGCCTTCTCGAACCCTTGCCTCTGATAAGGAAGCCATATCTAATTTGATGGAAGGGACACATTTATTCTATGGGGGAAGGGATAGTAGGCCCTCCTCCAGACACACACACACACACGCGCGCACACACACACACACACACACACACACACACACACACACACACACACACACACACACACACACACACACACACACACACACACACACACACACACACACACACACAGAGATATATATAGAGAGAGAGAGAGGGCCCATCTCTACTCCCTACTCTATAAAGAGGGGAGGGGGGATGGGGGGGTGCGACGGGTCTCTCTATATGTCAACTCTATATAATTGAAGAAGAGTTATATATATGGATGGGGGCATATATCCCATATCATATAGGTATAGAGGGAAGGGAGGGTAACAACTAGCCCAAAGACTATATAGCTAAGGGGGTTTTAGCCTATTTATAAGGTGAAACTTAGTAAAGGTCTAGTTATTGTGGCATCTTAGGTAGGCGTGGTAATTCCTTGTGGGATTTTAGTCTCACTAAAATAAGGTATCATAGTTCCTTAATTAGTTTCTCTAGTCTAAATTAGATCTTGTTATTATATGATAGTAATCCAATTATAGGTTCTAGTGGGTTTTCTCCCCCAAGAAGGTTTCCCACGTATATCATGTGTTATATGCTTTATCTTGCATTATATTTCTTATTCATTGCTATGAATGATGTGTATGCCTCATAAATGCATGTATTGATTGATTAAGATTTTGAAAGGATTGGAACTAAATTTGAAATATCTGGGCTCATGTATTCAACCCCCCCTCAATGATTGTACCTCTAACACTATTCTCCCAAGATTTTGTAAACAAGATTGAGAAATGCCTATCATATCCTAAATATTATCCATAACAATGGAAAAATACCCCACTTACAGATCTACTTAGACTCTTTCATTTTTCTTGACTTCAAGTTACAATTTCAATTCTATTCTATTAGGTAGTTCTATGTTACTTTCCTCACAGCCACTCCATCTTTCCTTGTTCACCGAGTTGAATTAAAAGGAAATATAGATGTAATTTATGTTTTTGTCATCTAATAGATGTTTTGGGGCATCTATAAAATTCTCCTTCAAACCCCAAAGAATTAAAAAAATAACATATGAGTCCTCAACTCAATAGAGACCAATAAAATAACCCTCTAGGAATTATACGCTTCACTGATATGCCTAACGTTAAAAACATTAGGATTTCCTTCATATTTAATCTTGAACCATTGTTTGATGAGGTTCCTATAAAGTCTATTAGAAATTTATAATGGGATATAGCCCATGTGATATAGATGGAAAAAAATAGAAATAAAACATACAAAAATATTTGTTATGAGAATTAGATATGATTACAATTAACTTAAACTGATTATCAAAATTATAAATAATCCAAAAATATGTATTATTTCATATTATAAAATAAATATATAAACAAATTATAAATGAAAAAGAGAATATATTAACTAGAACACATCATAGAAAGAACTAATAATTATAAGGTAACCATATCATAATATTTATTGATCTCTATCACAATTGAAACTCTTTTAAAATGTATCAACATGATATTTATAACCTTATTAACATGAATCTATCACTTCATATTCTTCCTTTTTCTACAAGACCTTACACCTAATGTAGATGTTGAAATTACAAGTGCTTGGAATAGGATAAAAGAGATATACATATTACAAACCCATGCATTATATACACATATAGACTATAAATAATCTATGATTTTATATTCATAACATACTTCCAATAGATAGAGAGAGATAAGAGGCAATAAGCCCCCAAAACTTGAAACATAAATGAATTGCCACTTGGAATTTGAGACTAGCTCTACTATACAACCCAGTCATACTTGTAACCTAGTGAGTGTGAGTGAACCAAGTAGTCACACTATTAAAATGGTGAGTCTAGATGATACAATAAAGTCCAACCTAAAAATTAGTAATATTGAGTGATTTAATCATTTGAACCATACCAAAAAGTGAACCAACTACTATAACAGATTGTCCCAATATAGGTAATAAAAGTCCAACTTGGTGGGTGATGACAATCCCTAAAAGTTTTTAGAATCTAAAACTAATTTGTATTTTATAATATTAGGTGAAAATTGCATAACATATTCACCTTAGATATTTATCATGTTGAAATAATGTATAATAATGGTACTAATGTATATAATTCCACCAAAAAATGTGAATCTGAATCATATATCTATGTGATTTTGCTGATTTAGAAATTATGTAATTATCAATAACATTTTTTTTGAAATCCCCACTATATATGGAGAAATATGAAAACTGATATAAGTGCCAATGTAGAGAGCATGATTCCAAAACATGCACCTAATATATATCTTAAACTATAAATGTGTGGAAGCCATGCCTCTATGATATACCCCCACTGATATACCCCTGTTTTGACATGAGTGTAGATAAGAATTGTTAGTTACCTCACCTCAAAAGGATAAGATAACCATATAACTTTAAATAAACCTTGTAGCATATAGGATAACATGTTTAGGTAAATGCATCATTCAAGCACATAGAGTGTGATCACATTAAGGCCTAATATGCATGATATATATCATGGCAACATCTAGATATTAATGGTATAATCTCAATAAGAAAATCAATCACACACATAAGATCACTCAAAATGAATTCAAAAATAAATGGTCCAAGGAGACCACAAACAAGGGCCATGTTCAAATTCTACATAATCGAATAAAAATTTAATGAAATGTCCAAAAAATAAATAATGACATATTCAAATGTCAAAGAATTAAACAAAGGCATGGGGACTGTAATTAATGCATCATATTCAAATTCTTAATAAACAAGACAATAACAAGGTAAGATATTCACATAAGTGCATAAAGGGAATTACAAGAAACCAACATAAACATATCATAATATCATATAGATCTTATGTATTAACAAAATATGTCAAGTAGATAGCATATCAAATACATTTTGAAAGATGCAAGCATGGATAAAGTCATGTGTAAGTACATATATGAGCTCAAAACATGATAATATAAAAATTCAATAAAATTTGATAACCTGGATGTATCATGATCATATAGGTGGATTCCCCCAACATAATATTGATGTGAGTAGAGGTAAATCCCAACATCCATAAGTACATAAATTATGTATTTTTGTGTGCCTTTATCACAATAAAATAGAAGCATGAAACACATGTCTATATATAAGTAACTTATATGCTATCCATTAGCATGGAACTGACACATAAATGCCAAGGAGATAATAGAATATGTAGATGCCAAAAATATTTTTGAATTTTTGAATTCTTTTATTTCTTTTGTAATTTTCGAATATGTGAGAGCTTGCAACATTATGTTAGATATTTAACATTGTTTTCATCATGGTTAGATAAATTGAAATGTTACATAGCATGTTACTCCTAATGTTTTACATGTGTAGTAAAATAATTGATGCTATCATTTAGAATATGTATTGATTTGACTCCATGAGAAAAAGAAATACCTTGCTAATTCTAGTCAATTTGTGCTTTGATATAGCCAAACAGTTCCTAGTATTAATTCATATCGATATGTGGTTGGCATAACCTAAACCCTTAATTGAATTAATTTAGGACAACAATCAATAGGAATGATAAATAAACTCAATGAATCTTTCCATTTCCCCTTATCATGTAGATCTTTGGCGTGGTATCCAAGTTGTGAAAAACATCTTTCACTACAATAGTTTTAAAATTCTATAGTATTAATGTTGTTATGCCAAAAGAAGGAACCACCCATGGATAAATTAATTGTTAAATCATATTTATCTAGATGCCATTTTATTTTTTTACATAGAAGCCTTTGTTGTGCATTGTATGTCATTTATAATTCTAAATCATTTTTTGAATGATTATACAAATAATTGTTAAATATTTTTTGTTTTTGATTATCACCAGGTTATGTACTTCATTCCTTTTGAGGATCCTCAAATGTAATATTTTGGTCATGGATAAGGCCTTGGGTCTTAAGCTTTTAGTTAAAACATTGATTTGTAGAATGCCCTAGTCCTTGGCAATAATCACAAAAAATATTTTCACCATATCATTTGGGTAGAGGTATACTCTTATCAATCTGTATAGGATGAGGAAGAGATAAGAGATGGAATTATAAAATTCACAGAAGTAGTGAAGTAGGAGACTTATATAAATGTCTAAAATGTCTCCATGATGCATTAGATAAGACAATATACTTAGGTTTTTGAAATAATGTATCAACTGATGTTATGTTATTTGTATGAAAGATGGGATGAGATATAACCTACTCATGCTTTCCCAACCCTTTCCCTTGTATCCATTTTGTTTTTAAATATTGAATGCCAAAATCAGGTTTATATGATTATGGCATAAGATTATTTAATTTTTGGACTATTGTATGATGTTTCAAAGAATTAGCATCCATTGGATATGTGTAAATGAATCCCTAATGGCTGAATTTTAAGTATTCATGTAAGGTAGATGGAACCACATACATTTCATGTATCTAAGGTTATCCCAACAATATATTATATATTGCATCATTTGGCATTACTTTTCATAAATTAGGTAATGTAGGGGACCCATAGTAATATTCTATATACATACAATATTTTTATCAACTTTACCACTTATTAACACTTCCTCTCTTGAAAGAACCTATCAAGTTTCAATCTCTTTGAGTGCATGCCTTAAAGGGTGCACTGGGAAAGGGGTGAGCAGTCAATTGGTGCTTTTTAGGATTTTTATGCCTTTACTACCAGTTGTTATCTATAAAACCATATCCTAAATGCTTTTCCCTAAGTTTTGCCTCTTATTTTGCACCTTCTTCTAGTCATTTTCTACCTTCATTATCCCTTCCCTAGCCTAAAATATTTTTTAATAATTTGTGAAACAATGTCAACCACATTGACCCTATACTATAATTGAAAAAACTCATTTAGGGTCTATGTAGGCCCTTGGCCAACCTAGACCAAGACTTAATTTATTTTTGTCAATAAAGATACAAATTTGATTGGGTTGACCCTATCCGCTAAACTTTTAGAAACGACTAGGCTTAGATTTATCTATACAAACACATTAATTTTTTCATTTATAATGAAGATAAGATAAGAATAATATTTTTATATTTTGCATCTGCTTATCCACCATTCTACTTGAGGAACATAGCTTAGGGTTTCAATACTTTATTCAGAAATATAGATCTTATCTTATGGATAAGCTTATTATATTCATAAAGAATACATGTAGCTAAGAGATTATTCATCCTTATTATCATTACATACCATGAAAACCTCTTGTGAACCACCTTGTCCAAGAGAGAGATTGAGGCTTGGTATATTCATCTTTAAAAGTAAGTAATCATAACTTTGTTCTTTTTTTGTAAAAGCAGATAGATTTACATTTGTACTTCTCTCACATGCATTAGGATTTCATATACATTGATTTGAGTATATATCTCCTATGCATGTTTACATTTTATGTTTATTAGCCCCACTTTGTATGACAAGATTTGGTAAGTACTAGATTATAATTTATTTTTCTTTTGTCATATATATTAGTGAACATGAAAATATAGGACCTAGTAAGGGTTATTGCATAGTTTTGATTGATTGGAGGATTTAGAACCATCCATAGTTATATTATTGTGGTAAGAGATCACTTATATATCTCTAGGGGATCCATCTTGGTCATGACCCTGAATATATAATGTATCAACAACCAAAAGTGTAAGTAAGATTTTTCATCTCCAAACTAGGATTGATTTATAGATTAGTTGCATTTCCCTTTGCATACATTTTAGAGAAACCAATATGAATCAAACCCTTGAAGGTTTTATTTCATGTCTTCATTTATTATCTATTACATATTTTTATTTCGATAGTATTTTATTGAATCTATCAATTCAATCTAATAGTTAATGTGCAAGTTTAACAAAAAGTTGATCAAATAGACTCTATTTATTCTTTATGAAGGTCTTCTTCAAATACAGGTTTCATAAACACAGTTGAGACAACAAACTCTATTATAAAATTTTATAAAAACAATCAACATAGCTAACTTTGTTAGCATATTTTACAAACATAGTCAACATTGTTAGTAGGTTTTACAAAAATAGTTGACATAGCTGACTCTGTTAGAAAAAATTTAGTAAAAATAAATTAGTAGATAAAGCATATTACAAATTACTAAGGCTCATTCTTACCTTATTAGTCATTTATGTTCTTCATTTATGGTCCTATTTTTTCACTTTTCATTTTCATTTTCTTTCATGCTTAGAGTAATAAATATAGACTAATTAGGTGGGTTTTTTAATTTACCAAATTTGTCACACTATTTTATATTTTGCACACTTCCAAATCACTTTACAATATAAAAAAAACATTAAAATTTTACTTCCCAAGGCCTGCGTAATTGGATTTCATCACCAAGGGGGAAGCTGACTTGGTTTTCTAGCCAAGTATAAATATGTGGTTGATGGTATATATTGGAAAAGCACCAAACACCCTTATCACTATGGGATTGTGAAGTGAGGGGGTAGGCCCCAATACCAAGATAATACCATCACCAATATAAATCCATTTTATCTTAAACTACCTAAATCCATCCATAAATTTCATTTATAGTTCCTTATTATAGTCAAATCCCCATCATATTCATTTCAAATATAACCTAGTGACATTTAGGAATCATTAATTAATTAGAATTTACATTCAAGTTATTGTTTACTCTTTGATTGTTGTATTTTGTATTGTGAAATTTCATTAGCTAGCATTAGTGTAAAGGTTGTAATGTGCACTCTACTTGGTTTAATTACATTGATCTAATTGATTCATCCCTTAGTTTCATCATTTAAAATACATAGTCAACCCATATGACTGTGTATCCTTTTATACTATCTCATTTTCATCATTAACTATACACAATCGACCCATATGACTATGTATCCTTCTAGGCTATCTCAATTTCATAATCTATAATACACAGTCAATCCATATGACTATGTATTCTTTTATGCTATCTTAGTTTTATCATTTTCAATATACATTCAACCCATACAACTATGTATCCCTCTAGCCTATCTTAGTTTCATCATTTACAATACACAGTCAACCCATATGACTATGTATCCTTTTATCCTATCTCAATTTCATCATTTTCAATACACAATCGACCCATATGACTGTGTATCCTTATAGACTATCTTAGTTTCATCATTTTCAATACACAGTTGACCCATAAGATTGTGTATTCTTCTATCCAATATCTCACACTTGACATGTTCCACTATGTCTTTTGCATCCTATTCAGTGGATTTTTTTCACATACTTTGTTGACCCCATTGTCTTTGTACCTATTGGCCGATATTATTCTATGTGTGGTTGAATTTGTAATTATTTTTCCTTTTTTACTTCCTAATCTTAGATTTTTCCTTCAAGCATCATGAAATCCCCTATTAGAGTCTTTTTGGACAGCCTTAATCCATTTAGATGATATATGGGATATTCTTTCATTCCTACCTTGGGTATCCAAGAGGATGCTCACTCTTGGTGCAACATTTCATAAAATCACTCTAATTCTTTTCAATCTCAATTTACCCCGTATCATATAGTTTATCTAGAATAACCTCAAATACAAATCTCAAATCATGGAAATTATACACCTTATACCACTTTTACACCTTCTAAACCTTGAAGTCATATACTCATCAACACATCCACTCATAGTTGGAATTGCACATTATGTTCCAGCTATTACAACGAATTCTCATGATCTTCTTGTTACGCCCATAACAAGAACACCTAACATCATCACTTCATAGATAAACATGGTTTAAATAAATCAAAATAATTAATTATATGATTCTCAATTATTCAAAAATATTTATGATAATACCATTTACACTCCTAATATTAATAGTGGATTTACCAAGATTCCTTATTCATCTACCACAATTAGGATAACTAACACTAATGTTGGGAATCTTCCTCTTAATACCAATGTTGTGAATCCTCCACCCAATACCCCTCCTCTAACTAACACTAATATCCGAGCTTCATTTACCAATGCACAAATTGACACCACTTAAATTTTTTCTTAAATTATTCAAAAAATGAACATTATGCAAGCAAACAACCATTACCAAATTATACAAATATAACAACATTTATTACACATGACTAGTCAATCACCTCAAGTCATCATGTAACAACCAAATTAAAAAAAAAATACCCTCCTCCTTTTGGAGATGCCAGTGGAAATATCATCCCTCAACCTCTAATGTAAAACAAAATGCTTCAACACATTCAAAATGAACCTTTAGCTCCATTCATTTCATCTATAGATATTTTAAAATTTTCTCCAACTATCACATATGATGGGACTAAGGACTCTGCTATTTTTCTTAATTATTTTGGTAATATCTATAAGGAATGGGTCTAGAGTAACACCTTTGCTACCACCAAGCTCTTAGTCAAAACCTTTGATGATGCACTTGAATGGTACAAAAAAATTCCTGGACATTCCATTTCATAAAATTAGAGGAATTAGTCAATGCTCTAGTGAAATAATTCTAACATGATGACCTTCCTAAAAATTACCTTAGCCATTTCATCAATGCTAAGCAACTTCCTAATGAATCTACTCACACTTTCATCAAATGATGGAAGTATATATCTCACAAAGTGGACCACAGCATGAAAGATGATACTCTTTTAAAACGTTTTTCTATTGATCTTAGTGCTCCCCTTAATACCAAGTTTGAATATTTTCACCTAAAACTTTAGAAGAAACCTTAGACCAAGAAAAAAGGAAAGAATTGCTTATGACTCAATTTGAAACACCTAAAATAAATATTAAATAACCTTTCCAACCATTTTCTCATAACATTGATTTATATAAGCCTCTCCAACCTCAAAATGGAGCATCCAATTCAACCAATTTTAATCCAACCCACCCTCACTTGAGTTTAAATGAACTTAAGAAGAAATTGCCACCCTCTAAACCCATGAGCTTTGATCCTTCCAAACTTCCTCCAAAATGGTACAATCCTAATAATTTTTGTTTGTGGCATGCTACTATAGGTCATTATCATGATTCTTCTCATTATCTTCACCTATTTATTTTTATTTCCTTTCTTGTTCCATATTTAAATCTTGATACTATAAGACTATCTTCAAGCCTCATAAATCAAATCTAAAGGACCACAATCACATCGTCATCACTTACCTAATGATATAAAAATAATTACCTCATAACCCCACCTCATATACTAATGTTTACAAACCACACTTGATCTTTATTCATACACCCATAAGCAAAGGATGGCAAACATGAACAACTTCAATCGGGTGGTTGCATTTTTCCAACATTGACCTCTTAAGTCACATGAACCAAAGGAGCACCTAGTCCAAATGCCTACTCTAAATCATATCATACATGGTACTGCTTTACCTTATATACATCTTCATACCTCCCCTAAATACATAAAACTATCATATTGAAACTCTAACTTGTCAACTAGTTTACCTATCTCCAAATCCATAAGTCGACCTAGTACAATTCATTCTAATAGCTTAGATTCACCCCATTCCATATCACATGTTTTGGAATATTTTGATGCACATAAACATAAAAATTTAAACTTTGGAGACATCCTATGATGCCCATCCATACCAATCTTATTATACAATGCATAATACCAAACAAATTTAACTTTAAGAAACCTTTTGAGACATATATGCTTATATTTCACATGCTCATCTTTGATATAGATGTTAGCACAGTTTTTCTTGTTATTTTTGTTTCATGTCTCTTTGTTTTGTGTACTTTAATTATTTTAGATTCATTTTACTCATACCATTATTTCATTTTGATTCGTTGGTTTTATTTCACTTTATAGTTTGTGAGTTACATTGCAAAACCTTGGATAAGACCAAGTCTTCCTCACAAACACAATAAACTCACATCATTATTTTTCTTTTCATTCTTTGGTTTTATTTCACATTACATTTGGCATTTTTTTTCATTTTTGTTCTTAGATATCTCTTTTATTTTTATATTTTTATGTCATTCTTTACCTTAGTATATCTATGATTATTTTTCCCCATCACCTCATTGGTGTTCACCTTGTGAGTTGCATTATAATACCATGGATATGACTAGGATCTCCTCAAAAATTAACACATTAAAACATATTTAAATTACTTTCCCCCTCTTTTTGGATGACTACTTATTTCATTAGTTCTTGTGTTATAGTCATTGTAAGTTAGTATGGCTTCTTTAGTGACATGACTATCATAACATAGCCTTGTCCCTTTCATAGCACTATTTTACCTCCTTGTGATTAGCTACAATCATATTCATAATCATATAACTTATTACATAGATGGATATCTCATGATCCCCATATTTTCCTTATTTCCTTTCATTTGAGTCTCATATAGGTCAAATGTGAGATTGCACACTTAATTGTGGGCAAGTCTAGGAGTATTTAGACACATTGCTTCTTAGGTCCTTTTCTATAGTGACCACATGTAATCTCTCTTTCGTTTTTCACCTATTTCACTCATTTTTGGTTATTTAATTATTTATAAAGAAAAATTAAAAAAAAAATTAAAATCCAAATCATAAAATACACATAAAAGGTAGTGACTAAAAGGCAAAGACAATATTAAAAAATAGATCACACCAAAATATGTGATCTATATTTGGTACATCTCCTATCTTAGTTGAAGCTAAAACCCCACATTTTGTCTCAAGATAGATCCAAGGTCTATTGAGGTGTGGTAGGCCAGTAGACTAGGATATGATGTCTCATTATAGCATATACTATCCAGCTTAACCTACGTTCTCATACAAGTGCCCAATGTTCACAATAGATTGACAGTTTTGTAAGGAGTCTTGAGAAATGGGGAACATGTTTTATGAAGGTAGGTTCATTTTACTTTTCATGCATATAATTTCCATTGGTTGATCTATGTACTTCACTTATTATCCCAATATTTGTGTTCATTAGTCAAAGTGTCCTAAGTCTTTATTGTCGATAGTTTTTTATCCTTTATCACTTGCCTGATATGTCTCATTCTTGCTAAGGATGTCCACATCACCATGCGACACCTCACATTAATTATTTAAATCATATTTTCTTTATATTCCCCTTGTATATTAATTTTAGATGATCACATCCTTGATCAACTCTACCTACTTATGCCTCTTGGTTTATAGTTTGTGAGTTGCATTGTAAGACCTTAGATAGGAACAGAACTTCCTCACTAACATCTTTACACCATTTGTTTACCACATCATCTCATTATCATACTAGTCATGTCATTAGGTGGTTGTGTTTTCTTAAATTCTATCTTACTATAACCAGTAAGTTTGAGTTTTCATCCTTTAGAGATTTTGATTTTCTTTTATCCATCATGTTTTTATTTGATTTTTATGGAATTCACTTATCTTACATATTAAATTTTGCATTCTTACATTTTTTATGTATGAATTATTCATGCTTGTATTACATCTTCACTTATATTTGATTTTAATTTATTTATGATTTTTTAATATTGATTTAACATTATTTTATTGTATCTTGATTTAAATTTCATTTTCAATCATTTTTGATTTATTTATATATGATTCGACATGCTTATCTTACATGGGCTTACTTTTCACTTGCTTACATATATTTGTTATAATTTTCTTGCATTGATATTTCATTTGTCATTTATGTTTTACATGCTTGCCACTGTGATTTATTATGTTATACATTCCTTTTTACTATTTATATTTTACATGCTTCCCAACATGATTTAGTGTGTTCTTTAATAATTTGTCATCATTTTTTCATTCATTTGACATCAATATTTTATTTCTAACCTTGCCTTAACAATCTTAATTTGCCAATTTTTATAAGTAACTTAATTAGTTTTAAGAGTTATTAATTTCTACTTTAACCATCCTACATATTCATGCATTGCTTCTAATGTTAGTCTCATATCCCTAGGCTTTCTCAAATGTAATTACTGCACCTTCCATGATTAAGACTAGGATATTTGAATATAATCAATCAATAGAAAGGTGAGTTAAGGTATGAATATGTTACTTTTAGTTACTTTCATTTCATTTCAATATTTTATTTTTAGTTAGCTCATTTTCATGTGTTTCTTTGCTATTTCTTGAAGCACCATCCTCTGTTATACTCATGTGACACATGATGAGCTTCGAGTGAGGCATATGTATAAATACAATATTTTTATTAACTGTACCACTTACTAACACTTCCTCTCTTTCATGAACTTTTCAAGTTTCAATCTCTTTGAATACATGCCTTAAAGGGTGCGCTAGGAAAGGGGTGAACAAACAATTGGTGCTTTGCAGGATTATTGTCCCTTTATTACCACTTGCTATCAACATAACGATTTCCTGAAAATAGTTCCCTAAGCTTTACCTCTTATTTTTCACCCTTGTCTAGTCATTTTACACCCTTATTATCCCTTCCCTAGCCTAAAATTCTTTTTGATGATTTATGACACAATGTCTACCCCATCAACCATGTAATCTAATTGAAAAAAGTCATTTAGGGTCTAGGTTAGCCCCTAACCAACCTAGCTTAGGACCTAATTTATTTTTGTCAATAAAGATAAGAGTAGATTGGGCCAACCCTATAGGCTAAACTTAGATTAAGATATATAAACACATTCATTTCATCATTTCTAAGGGAGAGAATAGAATAAAAAGAGTATTATATTGTGCATTTGCTTATCCACCATTCTACTTGAGGAGCATATATTAGGGTTTCAATAGTTTCTTTGGAGATATAAAACTTGTCTTGTGGAAAAGTATTTTAGATACATAGAGAGGTCATGTAGATAAGATCTAACTCATCCTTGTTATCCTTACATACGGAAACAACCTCTTTGAAAACACCTTGGCCAAGGGAGAGATTGAGGCTTGATGGGTTTGTCTTCAAAGGTAAGTATTCCTAACTTTGTTTTTCCTTTGTAAGAGTAGATAAATTTGAATTTGTACTTCTCTCCCATGCATTAGGATTTCATATACATTGATGTGGGTATATATCTCTTGTGCATGTTTACTTTTTATGTTTATTACACCAAAAATTTTCCACAATCTTTGGTGAGCAATATAATAGAATTTAATTTGCTTTTTCCATTTATACATTAGTGAATATGAAAACATAGGACCTAATTAATGTTATTGCATAGTTTTGCTTGATTGGAGGCTTTGGAACCCTCCCTATTGATATTATCATGGTAAGATATCCCTTGGCTAGGTTTTGTAAATCCATATTGGTCATGACCCCAAATATCTAATGTATCAACAATGGAAAGTGTAAGTAGGATTTATCTTCTCTGAGCTAGGATTGATTTATAGATTAGTTATATTTCCATTTACATACATATTCAATATTATTTATCCAAATACTGGTCATGAAATATTATCAAATCCTTTTATGTTCATTTTAGATGGTGTCAAATTTATGTTCTGATTACAATTAAGGAGATAAAAGCTATGATGCAAATTTTGAATCCTAAAACGTCTATAAAAACTCATTTTACTATTTTATTATAAACATACGCTTGTATCTAGAGTGAAAAAAATGTTTATAAGATGTTGGGGTGGTAAATACTTATTTTAAAAGGATATATTATGCCTAGTCCCTTTAATTATGTTTAACATGAAGGCCACATGTGGTGATTTGACATTCTATGGCAAGGTTGTCATATGTAATGTCCTCACAAATATAACCTTATAAAATGGTGACTTGTGTATCAAGTCTAATAGTGATATTTTTATTCATGGATTCATTATATGTCTTTGGGATATATTGCATAAGCTTATGTTGATTTTCTTAATTGTGAGAAGGAAATTGTGTTACTTAAGGCGAGTATTGATAAATGATATTATTTGAGGACACCTCTTTACAGCCAAAGGTAATAATGTTTTTATTATGTTTTAGATTTTACATAATATATGTGAAAGAAACCAATGTTATATCACTTGGTACCTAGGTATCATGTAATGCACATATAGGATATCTTTATAGGTAATAGAGTGCTTTAGAAGTTTTAAGATTGAAATCTTAGGATAAATGTTACCTAATTTAGTAATAAGGCCATTTTTCATGAGTTTAGGTTTATATGGAATTTTAATTATTTTATTACTTTCACTAATATATTTTACCAAGTAATTTACATAGAAAACTACCATAATAATTACAATTTGGACCCTAAAAGGGGTGATAGATATATCCATAGTGCATAATTTGATTTAAAAAGGAAATTTGATTCTTTACAAATTTTTAAATTTCTTTTTGAAAAACCAAAAATTATAATTTTTTCAGAAAATAGGAAAACCTAAGGCAACTAGGGTTTAGAGATTGAATATTAGGTTCAAATATTTAACCCAAAAAATCTAGATGTCAGGGATCTTGGGTTAAGAATATAGAATTAGATAAGCAAAAGGGTCATAAATAGATCTATTTTAGGCCAATTAATTTCAAAAATCAGATAAAACATATAATGTATTTATTATTCTAAGATATGATAAAAATGTAAAGTATAGTTATGCTAGTTATTATAATGATAATGAAAATAAGGTACTTAGCTGAATTAGATGCTAATACAAATATGGATCTAAAACAGGCAGCAAGTAGATTTGGAGAATATTCTAGAATAGTCACTAAATTATATATTTAGTGCCTATGTATCATTGGACACTTGCATCAACCTTTGGTGGTTGCATTAATGCTAGTGTATGGGTTGGACTTAGGTGTCCTACATTAATTACTTACTAGAATAGGATGTGACCACCTAAATGCTTCTATGTTTTTTTTTTTTGCTTTCACTCTGGTGCATTTAGATTTGGGTCATGGACCATTACTCCTTATCAAAGAGAAAAACCTAAGTTCTTCTTGCTCATAGTGGATGTGGAAAAAATATGTTATTATGCACATGGTGGCAAGATAATCCAAGGACCCCTTTGTCAATGATCATTGTCCACATAGCCAATAATTTGAAGAGGGACTTAAAAATCTGTAGTTCTCCCCTACATGTTGGTTTGTGTGTGAATCATGCAATATGTGGATAGAAAGTACAATAATGACCTAGTTTGTAACTAGGCAAATCATACTTTTGGAATGTTCCTTAAATACTTCAGACATATGTATGTGTTTTTCCTATGACTGATATGAGAATAGGATAAATAGGAAAGCTTTGCTTTATTGAGTGCTTGATTGAATGATTTTGATAAGTTGCCTTGGTATGTACCAGGTGTAGATGTGAAATAAATGAGGATTGATCTTGTATTTATAAAAATACTTTTAGAGAAATAACTAGCATTAAATCACATAGGTTGACCATTAGGATGCATTTCATTTGAAAAATAGATGGCTTTAAGGTAGTATACACTTGTGTTAGAGTAAGACACATGCATCAATGCAATTGTCAATTTAGGACACAAGTTTCTAGGAAGAGGGAAATCAAGTATAGGATCAAAACTTGAAGAGGCATAAGATAATTACGTTTTAATCATTATGAGAAAGATAAAAGGCATGGGTCATCAACATAAGACTATTCAAACTGATAAATAAGTGAATGGACACTAGAGTGAGTAAATGGAAGACTTACAAAAGTAGTAAAAGATATAGAACTAATATGAATAACCAAAGTTTGAGTTTTACAAGTGTACAATACTAAGGTATTATATAATTTATAAATAGTGTATATAGAGATTACAAAATCACCAAATGAGGTCTACACCATTTATGAATAAATATTTGAGAAGTAGGATGTAGTCAGCTGTCACTAGAGAATGAGATAATTAATTTGAGTCTAGGAAAATTTGACATAATATAGGACTTAATCACAAAATTTAATCATTTAAGTTGTATTTGAAATTATGTGGCATAGAGAAAAGTAATGAACAATTGATCCTTTCAATTATTTCCAAGTCAGGTCTTGACTATTCTTTTTTATCTCTCTACCTTCTATGATAAAAATATATCCCTAGGGTTACATGGAGCATGTTATCCTTAAATTATTTTTCCAAATACTTGAATAGGGAGAAAGATAAGCTTATTCACATGGGTACATTAAAGTCATCTAAGTCTTATTCCCTAATTGTTATTCATGAAAAATAGAAGGATTTAAATAATAAGGATAATAAAGATAACAAGAAAGACTGAATAAAATAAGGGTCAAAAAACTATTCTACGTTAAATAAAAAACTAATACCTCCTCTTTAGATGTCAAACCTAATATAGAGAAGGTTAAATGTTCCTATTACAAGAGAAATTGGCATGATGAACATAAATGTATGAAGAAATGGGTAGACACTTAAAAAATATTCTTGAGAGGAATGATATAAGTGTCCCTAATTTCATCACACAAAGTTCATCAACTCCAGATTCCTCTAATTAAAAATATAGTGGTAAAGGGAAATGAAGGGAAAGGAAGGGAAAGTCCCTTATTGCAGTTGCATCTTAGCCTTCTAAATGGATGATTGATTTTGGTGTTTCACATTACATGGATTCATCACATGATTTTTATCATCCTTAGAGCAATGTTATATGCCTTCAATTTTGATAGGTGATGATAATATTGTAGAATTTTATAGGAGATCATCCATTGAAGTGAGTGATAAAAACATTATATTATTTTATGTGTTCCCTCACTATAAAATAATCTCCTATCTATTTATCATATCACCCACATTTGATTGGGTAAGAGAATTGAGTTTATTCTAAATTTTGTGGTAATGAGGGATTTGAATAGTAATTATAGAGTGGTAGATGGTAAAGTAAATCACCAATTATGGTTGTAAAATTTATCTCACTTTTTTCCTGGTCACCCTTATAATGAACTACTCACTAACTCATATGGGAGTGATTAAGATATGGCATGAGAGATTTGGCCATATTAACTATTGTTACTTGGATCAATTTAATCGACATGATATGGTTATAGGATTTTATCGTGTCTAGTTTTATACTAGTGTTTGTCAGGGTTGCATACTTGGTAAAGATATTGAATAGAATTATGACAAAGGAAAATCATGGAGAGATATAATGATTTTAGAGCTTTTTCACACTGATATTTATGGTCCTTTTCCATACCATTCATTCACTAGGACTAGATATATTATTACCTTCAATGATGACCATTCAAGTTATACTTGAGTTTTATTTCTCAAAAAAAAATCCAAGGTTTCTTTTATCTTTTTAAAGACTCCCAAGATCTTGTGGAAAAATAGTTAAGGAAAATAATTGGGTTTTTTCACACAGACGTTGATGATGAGTATGTCAACCGTCATTTTGAGTAGTTATTAACTTTAGAAGAGATTATTTTAAAATGTATAATTCCATAAAATCCTCATAATAATGGTGTGGTAAAATGAAAGAAAAAAATCCTTAAATGAAATGGGAAAATGTATGATACACTCCAAATATATTACGCCTTGATACTAAGTAGAGGCCACTAACGATGCATGTTACATCCATAACTATGTTCCTCATAAAAATTTAAAAAGAAACACTCATTTTGAACCTTAGAGTGGTTGAAAACCAATAGTTAAGCACTTTAGAGTGTTTTCATCTTTATCTATGGTCCACATTCCTAATAATAAACATAAGACAAATAGATCCATAGAGTAGGCCTTCCATATATGATTAGTATCTATATGTTATTAAGGGATACAATATTATTCATCCTACCACATAAGTTGATCATTATGAGGTTTGTTTATTTCTAGGAGGGTCCTTCAGAATCCACACTTGACACTTATTGCTTCTGCTTAGACTCACCAGGATTGGTGGCATTTTTGATGATTCATATCAGCCTAAGTAGATTCATGATGATGAGTATTGTTATTGTAATTAAGATGATGATAGTAGAGATAGGGATTCACATCCTTATTCTACTAGTGACTATTTATAGGTTGAGTAATCTCCTCCTAACTCTATGATTTTAGGCCCTATGTGGACTAGATAGACACTACAAAGTGTAGGTTATTGGGTTTGGGATCCATCATATACAAGGTAGACATGATCATAGTTATGGGGAGTTCTACATGTCTTCATAACATATGCCTTTGATCCTTAGTAATTTGATGAGGCATATAACACTCATCGGTGAGATAAAACCATGCATGATAAGTATAGATCATTAATTATAAACCACACTTTGTATTTGGTTTCCCTTCCTAAGGGAAGGAAATTTTTTTGATGTATATGGACCTATCCAAAAAAAATTGTAGTAGATTGGTTAGTGGATAAGTTAAAATCATGTTTGGTAGAATAGGGTTTTCACAAGTTCCTATATTGATTACACTAAGACTTTTTCACTAGTTTTAAATATGAATTATATTTGACTCACTCTTTCCATTTTCATAATTCACTATTTGGATGCTCATTAGATTGATTTGAAGGGCACACTTATCTACATAGATCTTTAGGAGGAAATATATATGGAATAGCCACAATGTTTTGTACAAGTTTATTCCTTATATTTTATACTTTGCAAATCTATCTATGACCTTAAACAGACCCCTCTGTCTTGGTATGCCAAGATGGATTCCTTGATTCTCACATTTGGGTTCACTAGATTTCATTTTGTTCTATTTTATTACATTTTATGATAGGGTTACTCATTATGGATTCTAGTTATGTATGTTATGACCTATTGATCACAAGGAATTCTTCATATTCTATTATAATAGTGAAAACTAATTTTCATGATAGATTCTTCATGACTAACTTGGGTTTATTACACTATTTATTTGGGATTAACATTTCACATTGTCTTAGGGATCAACATTTCACAATCCAAGTATGTTCTTTATTTTATCACATGATTTCACATGGATTATAATAAGACATATCGATAATTTGTAAATTTCATCTATCTCATACATAATAGACCCAATATTTAAAATGCAGTGGACATGGTTTCCAAGTTTATGAAAACACTACATGAGTTGTAATTGAAGGAATATAAGTGAATTCTCCACACATTTAGGGTATTTATAGTTTTGGAATTAAATATATAGTAGGTATTGATGTTGACTTGATTGGGTACATGGATTTATACTAGGTTGGTGATATTCAGCATTGAAAGTCTACTTCAGGATATAATTTCTCACTTGGTTCAGGGCCAAATAGTTAGCCTAGTAAGAACTGGAATGTTATTATTTTATCATCTACTAAGGTTAAATATAGAGGATATTTTAATTCTTATACTGAGGTTATTTAGATTTAGGTGATTCTTACTAAGTTAGTATATAATTTAGGTGACCCAAACTCATCTTTTATGACAACCCAAGCACCATCCAGATCTATAGGAATCCAATCCAACATCAACAGACTAAGCAAATTGAGATTCATATGCACTTCATTCAAGACCTCACTCATGGATAGGTCATTGATAACATATTTTTCCATATTGTGGATCAAATATTTAATATCTCACCAAACATTCTATAGACAAAAAATCTCTTCATGTATGGGTTATTCTTGGGGTATGAGAATATTTAGCCTCATCTTATGGGGGTAGGGGGATTTATATTCCTCTGTTATTATCTCTTTAGTTTTTTGGGGGATTATTTTCTTTATTCTTATGGGGGGATTTAATATGTACTTAGGTACCTAATTAAGTCTTGTTGTTAGAACCGAATTCTTATACCCACCTAAGCTACATTTAACAGGGGTGTTAGTGTAGGTTTTTATTTCATTTTATGGTTTTTCCTATACATGTATTTAGATTGATTAGGTGTAATATTGGGGTCACTTAGTTTTAATAATTAGGTCACTAAGATACAGTTTCACATGTATAATTTAAATTCAAATTTCTTGTTCTAAACACATTTGACATTTACCAAACAATTTTGACATTTTGTACATGGTGCTCACTATTCAGTTATAAATTTTCCTACATTTACATTAAAAAATATAAGTATCTTTATGCCTCTCCTCTACTTATTTATTCACCTCTTCTCAAAGTTATTTTCATATATTTTAAATACAAGTTTTTGTTCAGATCATGTTTGGTTCTTATTTTATGAGTCTAGTGTGTTTAAATCTCACTAGTTATCGATCATGGCCCATTATGATAGATTATGGATCATTACGACAATAGATGCACATAAGATCTATGGATAACTTCTTAAAGTTAGAAACCCTAGTTGGGCATGCAATGATTAAATGAACTATAAACATAAAAAATAAGAGTGTAATCAGGTGGAGCTAGCCCTAATGACCCACATGATGACCAAACATTAGCTACATATCTAATAATCCTAGGTGTAAAATAAATCCCATTGTATTTATCCCACCTAAGTTATGCATTCAATTGTGTTCCTTTGACTATATGGATGCATATAGATCCAACTTGAATAATTAATCAAATAGGATTAGGGTTTCATAAAATTAGTTTAATATTTGGATGTAGACTACTTTAGATGTTTAGAACCTGATAGGGAATTATTTTTCAATGTGAAATTGTTTTAATAAGTCTTTGAAACAAAATTTCCCAATTGTGTAGTAGTTGATTTGAACATCACTTTATAATAATTATAATGGGATGACTACATGCTAAGAATCCTAAAAATATTAAGGAGAACCTTAAATATGGTTTAATTTGAATATATGAAAAATTGAGGCCTTTAAATAGGAACATTAAATGTTGAAATGGTCAACAGTTGTTATCTCCAACCATAATTCATGTCTCCTAAGGAAATGTGTTAGATTTTAGGTCTAGATAAAGGCACCCAAATGTATAGTGGTTTTTATAGTAATGATAATATATGATATGTATGAGTGTTATAAGATAATATAAGTCCTATTTTAGGCTTAGTATAAGGCGAGGAACCAAAATAGGTATAAATTAAGTGGACAAGTCAACTAACAATAAAAATTGGTAAAATAGGTATGATCAAGTATTCATGACCAGATTTAATTTATTATACTATTATTAAGATTGAGATATACTGAGAGGGTGGATGAATTAGTATATCATATATCTCATAAATATTTTACTTAATCAAACTCCACTTAACCACACATTCAAGATATGTAATAAAACTGAAATAATAACATGTACCACACGAGAGAGAGAGAGAGAGAGAGAGAGAGAGAGAGAGAGAGAGAGAGAGAGAGAGGGCATATTTTTACATGGAAACCCAATGTGAGAAAAACTATGGAGAACAATCTCAAATATATGAATGATCACCAACTCAAATTACAAAGTTTGAAAGAACCAACTTGCAGGAGCACCAACCCATTTGCCAAGCACCAACACAACTATTTTTGAGAACTAACCCATAGGAGAACCAATCCCTTACAAATATTTATGAGCACCAATCCATAAGAGCACCAATTCCTCTAGTGTATAAAACACAACTATCTCTCAGTGTTGTTTTCACAATAAATGATAGAACTCTACAAATTTTCTTTCTATTCTCTCCTCTTTTATTATATAAAAAAATTACAACCCATGCACTCTCTTGCATATTAGAAATGGTTTTTCAAGCCTTTATTTATAGCTTTCCAAATGACCTTTGGAATTCACCCTTTGAGACCTCTCAATAAATTTTATGGGGCCTTTGTCACCAACAATGTTGGGGTGCGAGAATCTTTAGCCTCATCTTATGGGGGGTGGGGAGGGATTTATAGTCCTCTATTATTCTCTCTTTAGTGTTTTTTGGTATTAATATCTTTATTATTATGGGGGGATTCAATATGTACTTAGGTACCTAATTAAGTCTTCTTGTTAGAGTTGAATTCTTATACCCACCTAAGCTACATTTAATGGGGGTGTTAGTGTAGGTTTTTATTTCATTTTGTGGTTTTTCCTATACATGTATTTAGATTGAATAGGTGTAATATTGGGGTCACTAAGTTGTAACAATTAGGTCATTAAGATACAGTTTCACATGTATAATTTATATTCAAATTTCTTGTTCTAAATACATTTGACATTTACCAACCAATTTTGACATTTTGTACATTGTGCTCACTATTTAGTTAGAAATTTTCCTACATTTAAAAAAAAAAATAGGTATATTTATGCCTCTCATCTACCTATTTATTCACCTCTTATCAATGTTATTTTCATATATTTTAAATACAAGTTTTTGTTCAGATCATGTTTGGTTCTTATTTTATGAGTCTAGTGTGTTTGAATCTCACCAGTTATCGATCATGGCCCATTATGATAGATTATGGATCATTATGACAATAGATGCACATAAGATCTATGGATAACTTCTTAAAGTTAGAAACCCTAGTCGGGCATGCAATGGTTAAATGAACTATAAGCATAAAAAGGAAGAGTGTAATTAGGTGGAGCTAGCCCTAGTGACCCCCATGTTAACCAAACATTAACTACATATCTAATAATCCTAGGTGTAAAATAAATCCCATTGTAGTTATCCCACCAAAATTATGCATTCAATTGTGCTCCTTTTACTATATGGATGCATATAGATCCAGAATGAATAATTAATCATGTAGGATTAGGGTTTCATAAAATTAGTTTAAAGTTTGGATGTAGACTGTTTTAGATGTTTAGAACCTGATGAGGAATTATTTTTCAATGTGAAATTGTTTTAATAAGTCTTTGAAACAAAATTTCCCAATTGTGTAGTAGTTGATTTGAACATAACTTTATAACAATTATAATGGGATGACTACATGCTAGGAATCCTAAAAATATTAAGGAGAACCTTAAATATGGTTTAATTTCAATATATGAACAATTGAGGCCTTTATATAGGTACACTAAATGTAGAAATGATCAACGGTTGTTATCTCTAACCATAATTCATGTCTCCTAAGGAAATCTATTAGAATTTGGGTCTAGATAAAGGCACCCAAATGTATAGTGGTTTTTATAGTAATGATAATATATGATATGTATGATTGTTATAAGATAATATGAGTCCTATTTTAGGCTTAGTATAAGGTGAGGAACCAAAATAGGTACTAATTAAGTGGACAAGTTAATTAAGGATAAAAATTGGTAAAATAGGCATGATCAAGTATGTTAGGTTGTGGAGCTAAAAGCTTCACTAATGCAGACATGGAGAAGGCCATTGGAGGAGTTGCTGGAGTGTCACAGACACTGGTGTCGGTCAGGCCAACTGACGTCGGTAGAATAAGGAAGGAGATCAACTGACGTCGGTCAGAGATCGGCCGGCGTCGGTGACCCCTAGGCGGACAGGGACCAATGTCGGTCGCCTATGTGGTTAGACTGCGAGTATATTACGGGCAGTTAGTTGACGAACCAAGTGTTTGCATGATGAGAGCTAATTATAGACTGAGAGCTGCAGATCTAATTATTGTATTAGGTGTCTAATTATTGTTTAGATGAGATCTATATAATAGACTCATGGTTGTATTGTAAATTTGTGCTAGAGAGTAAGAGAGCATTATTATAAGCTCCTTCTGTGTGTGAGGTGAGCAATGGTGTGTTCCTCCTAGTGCCACAGTACTAAGGTGGGTGTTGGATTGGAGAATCAGCAGGGTTCTTCATGTATGTATGATCTTGGTCATCAGGTGTGCATGGCTTCTATAGGAGATCTACATGGTAAGTAAGATCATTGATATGCAGGTGTGTGTGTGTGTGCAAGGTCAAGGTTCATAGGTGTGCAGAACCAGCTTGATCTGTAGGTGGAAGATCAGCTAGGACAGCAACACAACAGGGAGCAGTATCAGGAGAGATCTACTTGAAGTATGTTGAGTACTTATGGAGTGTGTGGAGCACTTGTGGTGTGCGTGGAGCACAGGTATAAGGTGAACACCAACTCAGTGTGTGAGTTGGGTGTTGGGACCTAAGAGAGAGAGCTTTGAGGAGATAAGTATTGTTCACTTGAGGTGTGGGAAGCCTCTGAAGAGGTGGTGGAGAAGAAGTGGCATCTTCTTTATTGTATTCTTTTCTGCAAGAGTTTTAATACAAGTTGTGTATTGTCTCTCATATCTTGTGTTATTTCTGGATTCTAGTTACTTGTTGATTCTAGTTATTTCCGCATATTAAGTTGCTTGTATTTGGTAATCAATTGTGTGCTTCCGGGGTTTCATATTTCCCAACAAAGTATTCATGACCAAATTTATATTATTACACTATTGTCAAGCATGAGATAGACTAAGAGGGCGGATGAATTAGTATATCATATATCTCATAAATATTTTACTTAATCAAACTCCACTTAACCATACATTCAAGATATGTAATAAAACTAAAATAATAACATGTGCCACAAGAGAGAGAGAGAGAGAGAGAGAGAGAGAGTAGATTTTTATGTGGAAACCCAGTGTGAGAAAAACTATGGAGAACAATCTCAAGTATATGAATGATCACCAACTCAAATTACAAAGTTTGAAAGAACCAACTTGGAGGAGCACCAACCCATTTGCCAAGCACCAACACAACAACTATTTGTGAGAACTAACCCACAGGAGCACCAATCCCTTACAAATATTTGTGAGCACCGACCCATAAGAGCACCAAATCCTCTTGTGTATAAAACACAACTATCTCTCAATGTTGTTTTCTCAATAAATGATAGAACTCTATAATTTTTCTTTCTATTTTCTCCTCGTTTCTTATATAAAAAAATTACAACCCATGCACTCTCTTGCATATTAAAAATGGTTTCTCAAGCCTTTATTTATAGCTTTCCAAATGACCTTTGGAATTCACCCTTTGAGACCTTTCAATGTGAATTTAATGAAGTTATTTTATGAATTCACACCTTTAGAAAATAACTGTTATGGGGCCTTTGTCACCAACAATGTTAGACGTTTAACATCAATGACAATATTTCCAACAATTATAATACACTATAATGAAGAATATACAAACTATGAGGGTTAAAAACTTATAATCCTCATAGTGTCAAAGAAGTGTGTGATGAGTGTGAGTCTATGTGAGTCATTACGTCTATCACATCTTTTAGATCTACCATATAATCTTGAAATATACCCATGGGGCCTCTTCCTAATGATGGTGTGTGATATATGTATATAGGGTGTAGTTAGCCTAGTGTAGTTCCCCCTAGGGGTCTTGTGTCTAAAAATAAGTCAATGATTGTCAAACATCGCCTAGAGGAAGATGGCTAAGAATATTGTTCTTCATAAGCCATGAGTTTATAGAGAGAGCCAAGGGAATCATCCTCTGAACTCATATTTGGGAGATCATATTAAAATTAATGTCCTCAATCTGATACTTTAAATATAAAATATAATGTAAACATGAAGGGAAAGGGGGAAGGAATTAATTTAACCTATTCTTCAATGTATACTTAAACTCACTAATGGACACATACAATCAAACATAGTAAATTTAAATTTAATGCAACACACACTCTTTATTAGAATTTCACAATAGTATCACAGGGATATAATTTCACTCATGCACTCTCTACTCATATTCTTATTGAATGTACTATATGCACATGGAAATCACATGGTAATTTATACACTTGACTTATCGAGGTCTATCTGAGACAACCAACATAATAAATGGATGATGAGTAGAACTAAGGATTGGGTTGATTATTGGGTGGAATTGGGTTTAGAGTTATGAGTGGAAAAGTATACTTGAATTAGTACCAAAATATTTATATTATGTCACATTGCTCATTGAGATCATCTAACTAGGTATAAATAGAACTCCAAGGCCCCTTCGTGTTAGTGATGACAAGGAGTTGAATCTCTTAATCTATACTAGCAACAAAAATGTGAGAATGGTCTATCTAAATGACTCATGGAATTTGATCAAATATATCAAGTTAACTATAATTTAAATAAAATATGATGATTTTGGTTTTGATCTGAAAAGGAAAAGTGGGAGTGGGTGACTAGGCAAGGATAATGTTATATTGGTAGCCTCAATTGTGGGGAAGGATAATGATGGGTGGATTAGATATCTACTCTTTCTCTTCTATAGCATTGAGAGAGTATAAAATGAGGTATGTATAGGTGTGGAATGAAAAACTTCTCTCTTAATCTTAGTGTTTATATATCATATTTAATGTTGATATTAGATTGTAGCAATCTAGCTCTAGGGAAAAGCCCTGCTCTATGGAATTAAGGATACCTTGGGAGTGTCATATAAAGGGCAAGGTAAATCAATGTGTAGACATAAAAAAAGAATTAAATTATAATATGTGATAAAAAAAAAAAAAATCTTTAATAAACAAGGTTTTAGTATGTCCATGCTAATTTGTTCATGGCTTCGATTTTTTTTAAAAGGTTTTGCAATGTTTTAACTAAAATAAAGTAACCTAAATTACTTGTTAAAAATAAATTACTAAAATCAAAGTGAAATGAATAACTAGAATTAAAATGAAAAAAGGATATGCAAATACTTTTCTTTTTGTATTTTTATATCACATTTCTAATGCATGCAATGCTTAAGAAAACAAAATCTAGCCTAACAATACAAATGTTGATGTTTTCCTAGATGCAAGCTAAATGATTTTTTTATTGATTTATATTTTCATATGATGAATGAATGAAACTATTATGTAAACTAAGATATTTCTAACATGCAATTAGATATAAAATGTGATTTTGATACTAAGTAATAATACTACTAAGTATCTAAAGATTCTTTGTATATGCAAGCTAAAACTAGTTTTGGATGAATGCACACTAAGTTTAAAATATTTTCCATGAAGTATAAGTGAAGATATGGGTTATGATTTTTTATTTTCATAGTTAAAAATAGTGTTCTCAAATAAATAAATAAAATCAATGCTAAGAGAACACCATTTCATTTGCCTAGTTCTTCTAGGGTTAATATGTGCTTATGTGTTTGATTATTTACAAATAAACTCTCATTTCAAAACTGGAAAGGAATTTATTCAAATATAAAAATTATAGTTTTTTTTAATGAAATTTACCTAATACCTAAGTGCAAAACTAGTTTTTTAAAGAGATCTATAATGCATATGTAATCAAATAAAGAAACTAACTATTGTTTTTTATGCAAGGGAAGGAGAGAAAAAGAGATTTATTTCCATATCTATTTCCTTTTTAAAATAAAATATAATCTAGTTAATGGAAATAAATTAAACCACTCTTATATACTAAGTAAATAAATAAAACTAAAAAGAGAAACCTACAACCAGATCAAGATGAGACTAGCTGGAAGTAAGTGATGTATTTGATATGATTTTGTCCTAAATTTTAAGCTCCACTTAAATAATATTGTAGAAACTCTCTAATCAAGGGTGGTATAAAAATAACATTGGTAAAA